>CM053588.1:82575575-82597312 GCA_028646515.1 Pseudochirops corinnae | reverse complement strand
TAATGGTAGCCATCTCTAGGATGAGGAGAGAGAAAAAAGGAGAAAAAAGAAGTTTCCATGATAACTTTATTATATATTTAAAAGGAATAGTAAGTTGCAGATAATAGATTTGCAGTTTCACATGCAAACATCTTTTTTTATTATACTATGTTATGGAAATGTTTGTTTTATTTCATAAATTAAAAACAAAATAAAATGTAAAAGAAGAAGGGAGCTAAAAAGTAGAGAGTGGGGGAGGTTCAGAAAGTCAGAACCTGAGTCAGATTAGAAGTGAGCACAGATGAGACAGATACTTCCTCCAACATTCCAAGGAAGAAATCATCAAATAGAAAAAGAGGAGGAAAGTGCAAAGGCAGAGGCATTTCCACATTATACAAAGACAGGATGGACAGAAGTAAAAAAGGCTGGAGGATCAGAAATTGAGCCAAGTTAAAAGTGAGCAATCCTGTCCCCTAAATTATCTCTTCTCTTGTCCAAACATCTCCAATTCAGTCAAGCAGCCCAAGTATGACATGGTCTCATTTACCTCCCTAGTTTCCTTCTGGATGCTCTTCGTCTGATAAATATCCTCCTTAGACTGAGATGTCCAGAACTGAACATGATAGTCCTATCCATACAAGAGGTTTGACCAAGGTACAGTGCAAGAAATAAAACAAGAAAACTTTCCAGAACTTCTGAACACATAAAAACAGCATCAATAAAAAGGATACATAGAATCTCCTCCAGAAGGAAAAAAAAACAAACCTGCCACAATCTTCAAGACATGTAGTGGCAAAATTTCACAATTATAATGGCAAACAACATATTCTGCAAGAGATCAATAGAAAGACCTTTAAATATGAAGGAAAAGACATTTGAATAATATGTGACTATGCTGAATTCACCAGAAACTGCAGAAGAGAATAGAATAATATATTCCAAAGAGCAAAGGAACTCAAAATGCTACCCATAGTGACATACCATGCAAACTTGTGACTAATCATCAATGAAAAAAGATGAGCATTCAATAAAAGAGAAAAATTTGAAACAATCCTATAAGATGTATCTTAAGCACCACCTTAAGCCTTTCCTAATCCTATCAATTACTAATATCCTCTTTTTACCGAGTTTATCTATTTTGTCTGTTTATTATGTACATGCATGCATATAACATATAATTAACATGTCTCCTTATAGTCTCTCCTGTTAGAATGTAACCTCCTTCCAAAAAGGAATTATCTCTTACACTATAATTATATCCTCAGTCCCTATCATTGTGCTTAATAAATATTGCTAATTGGTTGATTTATCAAGGACAGCAAGGTACTCTCACTATATCCTTATTTGTCTTGGGTATCAGCTGCCTGCTAGCCATTTTCCTCTGTCGTGAGGCAGCTGACAGTGCAGCACACAGAGCACCAGGTCTGGAGTCAGGAAGACATGAGTTCAAATCTAAACTCAGGCACGTATTAGCTGTGTGACTCTGGCCAAGTCACTTAATTTATTTGTGCCTCAATTTCTTCATCTGCAAAATGAGGATAATAATAACACCTAATTCCCAGGGTTGTTGTGAGGATTAAATGGGTTAATATTTGTAAAAAGTGCTTACTTAGCATAATTCTTAGCATATAGTAAGCATGAAATAAATGCTTATTCCCTTCCCCTTCCCTTTCCCCCTGTCATGTCCAGTGCAAAGGTCACTCTCCTTGGCAGAAAAAAATGAAGTAAAAGGTTAAAAAATGAGAAGCTTTATTTTCTGTCATCAATTACCATCATCTCATTCACATAATGTAAGATCCTACCACTTCTTTCATCTTCTTTCTTCTCCCATTGTAAACTTTTTCTTAAATTGCCCTTTTTTGTTATGTTGAGTTTCTCTGCTGCTGCCTGTATTTACACTATTTTTTGTTTCTTTTTTAAAAACTAGGTTGTCTAATGAGTTGCCTGTGGGTTGGCATTGATTTCCAAACAAATTCTTATTTTTCTTCCCTAATGGAAGTTTTTTTTTTCCTCCTAATTTTATTTTTGATCCCCTTTCATTCATTGTAGAAATATAGTTCATCATCAGTTGTACATGCCTTGATTCGAGTCCATTCAACAACTGAATTTAACAAATATTTATTAAATATTTCCTTAGCATGAGGCACCATGTGAGGCACTGAGAATACACCCAGAAAAACAAAATAATCCCTGCCCTCAAATAGATTACCTTGGGGGCAAGGGAGACATAATATACATAAAAATTAGTGTAGTATAAGGAAGAAAATCAAGGAAGACTTCATGGAGGAGGTGGCACCTTAGCAGAGTCTTTAAGGAAGACAAAAATTTTGCAAGGCAGATAATGAGGCATGAATACCTTCCCAATATAGGAGATGGTTTATGAGAAAGCATGAAGTTGAGAGACTAATTGTCAAGTTTGGAGGATAGAGTTTAGACTGAGGATCAGGATCTCTTGATACAGTTTGGAGGAGTATGTCCAGAACACAGAATGTATGAAGAAGAATATGAAATAATTCAGTAAAGGTAGCTTAGAGGTTATGGAGCTCTAATGGAGGACTTCAAATGCCAGGCTAATATATTTACATTTCACTGACTAGGCAACTGGAAGCCATTGAATTTTTTGAGGGAAAGTAATTTGGTCAAGTCCGTGCCTGCGGAAGATTATTTTTTCAGTAGGGTTAATAAAAGGTAGTTTAGAGAGGGAAGACCTTGAAAGGAAGTAGAACAATTAATAGGTTATTATTATTTTGGTAGTTCAGGTAAGAGGTGATAAGAGTTTGAACTAAAGTTATGATTATAAGAATAGAGGGAAGATACTGAGAGTGAGAAATGTGGTAGATGTAGAATCAATAAGACTTGGCAAATAATTAGATGGGGAAAGAAGGAATGTGAAGGAGGGGAAATAGTCAAGGATGTTCCTGAGTTTATTCATTCAGAAAGATGATAGTACCTTAAACATAAGTAGAGAAGTTTGAAGAGGGTTAGATTTAACAAGGGGAAGTTAATGGTTTTTTATTTGGACATTTTCAGCTTAAGAGGCGTATAGTACACAAAGGAAATTATGTACAACAATCAGTTGAAGATGTGTGATTGGCATTCAAAAGAAAGGTTAGGATTAGATTTATAGCAATCATATAGCTACATCTAAACATGTAGCAATTAATATGACAGTACAATTTTCACCATGCTACTTTAATATCATCTTTAAACTTGCCTCAGTGGCAATTTTATTTTTATTTATGTAAGAAAACAAGCATTTCTATAACATAGTATAATAAAAAAAAAAAAGATGATTGTACATAAAACTGAAAATCCATTATGTGCAACTTGCTATTTCCTTCAAATATATAATACAATTAACACATAAGTTTCCTTTTTTATTCTCTCTCCCCCCCAACGTCAACATTAGAAATGACTACCATTAGACACAAATGAGTATAGGTATAGGCACACACACACACACACACACACACACACACACACAAAGCACACACAATTGTGTGCGCACACATTTATGTACGTATATATATATGTCTATGTATATATGTATGTAAATTTATTCTATACAAGCTTCCATTTATCCCTTTGGATTAAGATAACATCTTTCTTCATATGTCCTTTATAGTTAATTTGAATATTTATAATTGTCAAAATGATTCATTTCCTCAAAGTTGTTTTTAAAACAATATTGCTATTACTATATACAATGTTCTCTTGGTTCTGTTCATTACACTCTTCATTATTCATGTAAGTCTGTCCATGTTTTTCTAAGATCATGAAGCTTATCATTTCTTATAGCACAGAGTATTCCATCACAATCATATTCCACAGTTTGTTCTGCCATTCCCCAACTGATGGGCAGCTCTGAAATTTCCTTTTCTTTGCCCACACAAAGATAGCTGCTATAAACATTTTAGAATATATAGGTTCTTTTCCTTTTTCCCTAATCATATTTGCAAATAGACCTAGTAGTGGTATTACTGGGTCAAAAGGTACATAGGTAGTTTTATAACTCTTTGTATATAATTCTATATTGCTCTCCAAAATGGTTCAATCAGTTAACAATTACACCAACGAATTAGCGTCCTAATTTTTCTGCATCCCCTCCAACATTTGTCACTTTCCCCTTCAACAATCTTAACCAATCTGATAGGTATAAAATGATATCTCAAGGTTGTTTTAATTTGCATTCCTCTAATCAATAATGATTTAGAGCATTTTTAATTTGACTATAAATTGTTTTGATTTCTTCATTGGAAAACTGCCTATTCATATCCTTTGACCATGGAAAGCAGTATAGCAGAAATGGGGTATAGACCAGTAATTTACACCATTCACCAAGATATGGTCAAAATGGATACATGACCTAAATATAAAGAGTAATATCATAAGAAAATTAGAAGAACATGGAACATATTACTTATCAGATTTAGGGATAGGTAAACAATTTATAAGCAAACAAGAGATAAAGAGCAAAGTCAGGTGTAAAATGGATAATTTTGATTATATTAAATTGAAGAGGTTTTGTACAAATAAAACAAATGTAGACAAGACTGGCAGGAAAGCAGAAAATTGGGGAAAATTTTTTTGTAGTTTCTCAGATAAAGATTTCAACAGCAATTAAAAAGAGGAAAAATAAATCAAATGAATTTTGAAAACTATTAATGGTTTAGCTCAAGGTCACACAATCAGGGACATAAGACTATTTTTATAAGTGAAATACTCATTGAATGCCTATGCCTGGAAAGTACAGTGAACACTATATACATACATACATACATACATACATACATACATACATACATGAAATAGTTAATAGTTCCTGATTTCCAAAAACTGGCATTTTTGTAGCATATTACAATTTATAAATGCTGTGTATTTACAAGAGGTGTATCCCATAACCTCTCCTCAAAAAATCAGAGACATTACAGAGATTGATAGAACTAATCAATCAAAGATATGAACTGGATATGAATAACACCTTTAAAAAATCTGTTTAATCAATCCATCAATCAAAGTTTTATTCTAGATATAAAAAAATCCTTATTATTATAGAAATCCTTGAAGCCCTTGGGTGAACTGGAATGAGTTTACACAGGAAATGTGTTTGGTCTGGTCAAGAAAACTTAATGAAACATTTCTGTCAACTGTAAAGGAGCAGACCACCTCAGAACCTGGGAGATGTTAGCCCCTAAAAACTTAGAGGGGAAGCCTTTTAGCCGAGTTCCAAAGAAGAAATGATTGTGGGGGACAGGGAAGGAGGGAGAGAGTAAAAGAAGAGCACAAAATCTCAGTCTTTGTTTCCCTCTTCCCCACCACTCCCTCCTTGGCAAGGGAAATCTCATGTACTGAAGGGTTTGTATTGTTTTAACAGTAACCCAGCAGAATGTCTGGAATTGCAATTGTTGACAGAAATTTCTGCTTCTGGAGCCAAGAACAAACTGGACTAGACGAGGAAAGGCAGATTCAAGGTTCTACAGAGAGCCCACCCAAAAAGTATATTATACCAGATGAGAACATCTTGAGAACTCCAAAAAAAGATTCCCAGGGAGCTATGAGTTACCCATTTGCTACACATTTTTTGTAATAAGCTTGAGTCCACTTTCCCCTAGATTCTGTAAGTACTTATGGGAAAGAGCATCACAGATGTTTTTGGAGACCACCAGATAGCTGTTCTTATTGTACAGTCCTATTAAATACTTTTTTAAGCTAATTAAGTCTGATTGACTGATTTCAATTTATAAGCACAGGAGGGAAGCACACTGTCAGGACACGAGTTACAGCATTAGAAAAAAACACACAAACACTGGCCAACTTTCAGGGTCTTCTAGGGCAGAAGTAGAAACATTCTCTGGGAACCCAGTCTGCTAATGTGAGTTAAGATTAGTGAAGTAGCTCTAGAGTCTGTACCACATCCTTATAAAAACTATCTATAGATTTTCTTATTTAATTGTCACAATAATCCTGTAAAGTAGGAGTAAAAGGTATCTCCCCCGTTTTATACTTGGGGAAACTAATAGAGAAGTGATGTACAATTTAGAAAATCAAGGATCAGAGAGAGGCAATACTAGGACTCATTTTATTTCATTAACCTTATAACACAATATATAATAAAATATCAGAGCACAATAGCCTCCTCTCTATCAAAAATAAAAGGAAAGGAAGATCCCAACATTAGCTAGAGTCCTAGGGAAATGTTTTGTGATAGAGATTGAACAGGAGAAGGGGCTTAGTAGAACAGTAAAGAGAACATTGCCAAAACTGGGGAGTGAGGTGACAATAGTTGAAAAAACAGGAATGAATATGGCATATAAAATACAACAATGATATTATTATTGACTGAAGGAGAAAGATATACTAGAAGTTATCACATAAGATTAGATAGGTACTCTAGGCTCTTGAATGTCAAATTGAGAAATATCCCCCTGATTCTAGTTCAGCCCTCTTTACATCAGATCAGGAACATCCAAATGTCTCCCCTTATCATCAGTAATAAAATATATTTCATGGCCTAGACCATATCTCTAGGGATGGGAAAGTGAGCTCAGTCAGGACAGTCATTTCAACTCGGCAGCTACAGGCTAAATCTGGAATATAGTTTCATCATTATGCACACTCCTGTTTATGATGTTTGAGCTCTGGAATGGCACAAACCATGATACCAGATCAATAACCATCCACGAATATCCTATACTCACCACAATAATGACAGAAGGGAATCAGGGAATGAGGAAAAGCCTGGGAACCCCATTGCCACGAGCATAAAACTATTTCTCCTCCAGACCCCATATGGATTCTGTTCCTAAAATAACACTCTCACCACACTCCTCATTATCATACATAAACTTATTTGGATGATCTATTAGTTCCATGGACATTATCTAAGTTTTCTCATTACCCAAATGTTTCCAGTAAACTGAATTTTGCCTCAACCACAAAGAGACCAGAAGTTTACTAGAGGAGATTCTTGGTTGTTGTCCCTCATGCTCAAAGAAGACCAAAATGACTTCACCATGTCTGGGTCAAGGTACAGTATGTCTGACTGTGGCTGATCAGACCAATATGAGCTCAGAAGGCTCTACCACAAGTCAGGCACAAATGGTCCATATGAACATTTGGAGTGGAGATGCCATTAAACTTGTACATCTCACATTTCTTTTGAGCTACTGCAATTCTGTTTTGCTCATAGAGCACAGCACCTTCTTTGATGCAGGTATGTCAAGCTGAGCAGTCCTGTGGAAGTATCTCCCATACCTCACAATTAATTCCAAAGTTCTTCAGAGAGACTTTGAGAGTGTCTGACCTTGTATCACTTCTGACCTCCATGTGTGTTCTCTTGAGTCTCTATAAAATAGCCTTTTAGGCACACATATGTTTGGCATTTAGTGTTGTGTTCTCTTCAGTAGAGTCTGAATGCTTGGCAGTTCAGCTAGCTAGAGAAAGGAGCTGAGTGTCTGGTACCTTACCTTGTCAAGTGACCTTCAGAATCTTTCTAAGACAATTCAAATGGAAGTGGTTCAGTTTCCTGGCATGTCACTGGTAAACTGTCCAGGTTTCACAGGCATACAACAATGAGGACAGTACAACAGCTCTGTAGGCTTTCAGTTTGGTAGGCAACCTAATACCTCTTCTCTCCTACACTTTCCTTTGGAGCCTTCCAAACACTGAGCTAGCTCTGGCAATATGTGTATCAATATCATCATCTATTTGGACATCACTGGAAAGTATACTTCCAAGGTAAGTGGTCTTATCCACAGCACTCAAAATTTTTCCATTTGCTATAACCAATGGTTCCATGTATGGATAATGTGGTGCTGGCTGGTGAGAACCTCTGTTTTCTTCGTGTTAATTATCAGGCCAAAATTAGCACAAGTGTTAGAGAAGGCACCCATACTCTGGTGCATCTCAGCCTTAGAGATTGCATTAGTGCACAATCATCTGTTAACAAGAAGTCACTCATCAACTCTCCCTCCACTTTAGTTTTGGCTTATAGTCTTTTCAAATTAAATAATTTACCATCAGTGCAGTAGCTGACTTTGAAGCCATTTTTGTCCTCATTGAAGGTATCTGACAACACACTGAAAACATCATGCTAAAAAACCCAGAAACGAGAGCAGATAAATGTGACCTTATGAAAAAGTTTATCTTAATAGGGGTTCGCAGACAATGTAACTTATTTCAGAACTTTTCATATGAAATAAACTCCCAGAGCTTGAGAGGAAAGAATCAAGTGGGCCTTGGGAACCATTATATTGCCCTGTAGTTTTTAAATGAACTAAGCATTGTAACAAGATTTTGTACTAGGAAGAGGAATAATGCATAATGAGACTAGAAAGATAGGTTAGGGTCAGTTTGTATCAAGGACTTTAAAAGCCAAAGAAGTTATATTTTTCCTATAGGCAATAGGAGGAAACTGGAGTTTAAGGAATTCAGCAGTGAAATGGTAAAAATCTTCACATATGGAAAATCACTTTGGCAGCTGTGTGGAGGATGGATGGAGGAGGAGAATGACTTGAGGCAGAAAGATCAGTTCCATAAGGCCATTACAATAATCCAGGCAAGAGATGATGAGAGCCTGAATTTAGAGGGTGTCTGTGGGAGTAGAGAAAAGGGATTGTATTCAAGGGAGATGCTGTGAGATAGATCAATTTGACAACTGATTCTATCTGTGGAGTGAGGGAGAGTAAGGGATGGAAGCTAATATGAAGTTATTAACCTGGGAAATTAGGAAATAGTTTCTCAAGGAGATGGCATCTAAACTCAATTTTGAGGGAAGAAAAGGATCCAGAAAGGCAAAGCTGAAACTAGAGTATATTCCTGGGATAAGGTATGGTTTGCATAAACACATGGAGCAGGGAGACAGCATATCAGATTAGAGAACAGCTAATAACTCAGAATTCCGTTCAAATATAAGTTGTGTAAAAGAGAGTAATACAAAGTAAAACTGGAAAGATAGACTAGAGTCAGACTTGGTGGGGATGGGGGGAAAGGGTCTTCCATTCTATGATCAGGAATTTGGTAGGTTATTTGAAAAACAATAGGAAGCCACTAAAGGTTTCTCAAAAGGGGAACAATGTAGTCAAGAAATTTGAGAAATACTGTTTTAGCAATTGGATAATGGAAGGGTTAGAGAAGGGAGAGACAAGAGGCAAAAAATCTTACCCATACTGCACCAGGCTCCTGTTTCAAGAGCCAACAGTGCCTTTTTCACTAGGCTCTCCTGACAATAGATAGAAAAACTGGGGGAACAAAGAAATTTCCTGATACTTCTCCCAAAAGTGGTGTAAGAAAAGCCATTCTAGAACATAGATACAGACTTCTGGAGGACACTTACCCTAACCCTAGTCAACCTTTGGTTGAACTCCACAATGGAACATTTTTCTCAGGAACTTCTCGATATGGCAAAATACTATACACTATGCTGAAAAAAAAATTCTTTTCAAAACATTTCATAATGGAGAAACTGTTTTGGCAATAAGATATCTGCCCACGCCCATTTGCACATGTTCATTCCTCTTGGCAGTAGTATTTGTTTGCTGTTAAGTGGATATGGACAGAATGTTATATAAGAAAGTGTGAGAGGCAAGAAAATTATCTTTTATCATGTAAAGATTAAGCTGCAGTAATCTCTTGATGTTCTCATCAGCTTTTACTAAAGTTGATTTTTTTTTTTAATTCTGGGTCCTTTTTTTTTTAAGGCATTTAAACTCCAGTGATAAGCTTTCTGTCCTATCTGTATGCATTATATCTCCTCTCTAAATGGAATCTCCAGGCATTAGATCTGAGAAGCAGATTCCCAAAGGGATTTGAAGGAAGTAGCACAAATGTGACAAGAGGCAAGAGTAAGTTTCAGCGGTGATGAAAAAGTTGAGCCAGACCATTGAAGTTCCTAACACCTGGGAATTTGATCCAAGTTCCTAAATCTGGGATGAATTTCAGGTGTTCCCCCACAAAGCATAAAGAAATCTACAGCCTCAGATAAAAATCATACATAGAACTCAGCCATTGTGAATGGTTTCAATTTGAAATGAAGGAAAACTATCTTTGTAGTTCAGTCTGTGGTTTCCTGCAAAATCAAGAAATCAAAGCAAAGCTCAAAGGACACCAATCTCCATCAGTCAAAACCAAAACCAGTTCTTAAGGCTCCCTTGCTAACAGAAATTAAACAACTTGGTTAAGTGTCTTTCAGACTCTAAAACAAGGGTTATCATAAATTTTGTTACTGGTCTTTTGGAGTTTATAGGAGTCTCTGCTTCCCTCTCATGGTCTTTGAACTTGCCATAATGTACTAAGGAGTCTTGTGGTCATGCTGAGGTAGCCCAGTTGTATTCAAGCCCTGAAAAGCTCAATACTCTCAGATGAAGGAAGCAAAGCCAGCTTAAATATTGCCATGGACTAGCAATAATCAAATAAAAATATTCTAAATCACTAATAATTAGAGAAATGTAAATTAAGATAACTGTGAAGTACCCCCTCACACTTATGAGATTGGCTAAGATAACAGAAAAGGAAAATGAAAGATGCCAGAGGTGATGTGGGAAAATAAGCACGTGAAGGCAACTGTTGCCAGAGCTCTGAACTAGTCCAACTATTCTGGAGGATAATTTGGAACCAGTCCAAAAGAGTTATTAAATTGTGCATACCCTTTGACTCAGCAATACTGCTACCAGGATTATACCCCAAGAAGATTAAAGGAAAAGGAAAAGGATCCATACACACAAAATATTTGTAACTGCTCCTTTTGTTGTAGCAAAGAATTGAAAACCTAGGGGATGCCCATCAATTGTGGAATGACTGAACAAGTTATGATATATGAATGTGATGGAATACTGCTGTGCTAGAAGAAATGATGAAATGGTTTCAGAAAAACCTAGAAAGATTTCTATGAACTGGCACAAAGTGAAGTGAGAAGAACCAGGAGAACAACACACATAGTAACAGCAATATTGTGACAATAATCAGCTGTTTAAGACTTAGCAACTCTCAATAACTCATGATGAAAAATGCTACCTACCTCCACATGGATAATTGATGGAGTCAGAGTGCAGATTCAAGTGTTTTTCCCCTTTATTTTTCTTGCTTTTTTTTTTCAACATGGCTAATGTGAAATTATGTTTTAAATGACTCTTTATGTACAATGGTCATCATTAATCTTGCCTTCTCAATGAATGGGGAGGTGGGGTCAACAGAGGGAAAGAATTTGAAACTGAAAATAACTTTTAAAAAATTGCCTTTGGAACTATGACCAAAGGGCAATCAAACTATGCACATCCTTTGATCCAGCAATACCACTACTAGATCTGTATCCCAAAGAGATCATAAAAGTGAAAAGGACCTACATGTACAAAAAATAGCTGTAGCAGCTCTTTTTGTGATAGCAGAGAACTGGAAATTGAGGGGATGCCTATCAATTGGGAAATGGCTGAACAAGTTGCGTATATGAATGTAATGAAATACTATTGTGCTATAAGAAATGACAAGCAGGCAAATTTCAGAAAAGCCTAGAAAGACTTAAATAAATTGATGCAAAGTAAAGTGAGCAGAACCAGAAAAACATTGAACACAGTAACAGCAACTTTGTGTGATGATCAGCTATTACTGACTTAGCTCTTCTTAGCAACACAATGATTCAAGACAATTCCAAAAGATTCATGATAGAAAATAGTAACCACATCCAGAGAAAACTGATGGAGTCTGAATGTTGATTAAGGCACATTATTTTCACTTTATTTTTTTCAAAGGTTTTTATTTCTTTTTGCAAATTGTAGGTTTTTTGCAAATTATTTCTTCTTTCACAACATGGCTAATATGGAAATATATTTTACATGACTGCACACATATAAATTGCTTATCTTCTTAGGGAGGAGAGTGGGGAGGGAGAGAGAGTGAAAATTTGGAACTCAAAAATTATTTTTAAAAATGAATGTTAAAAATTGGCTTTACATGTAATTGAAAAAATAAAATACTATAAAAAAAAGAATTGTCATGGGGTAGGTCACATGATCAACAAGATAGCAGACTAGCCACTTTCTTCAATCCTCACAACCTCTCAATCCTCTCCAAAAATAAGAACTATGTCCAACATTAAAAGAAAACATGATCTCTATACAAGCAAAAGATACCAATGCCAAAGACAGATTATGTCTCACAGAAGAACACAAGTCAAAAGGCCTGAACATGATGATAGAAAACCACCTAGACGAACTGCCAGACCACATTAACCTTCCCTCCAGTCCTTCCCCAAACCTAGGCTCTGCTCACTTCATGAGCTGTGTTGTGAATTGCATTTGTGTATAGTTAATACTCAGTCAGTTAGCTAGTCGAAAGGGTACTGGGCCTGAAATCAGAAAGACTCATCTTTCATGAGTTCAAATCTGGTCTCAGACATTTACTAGCTGTGTGATCCTAGGCAAGTCACTTAACCCTGTTTGCCTCAGTGTCCTCATTTGTAAAACAAGTTGGAGAAGGAAATGATAAACCACTCCAATATCTTTGTCAAGAAAACCCCAAAATGATGTCATAAAGAGTTGGACATAACTGAAAAAAATGACTGAAACCTGATACTTAATACTTATCATAATAATAAGGATATTGTAGTTCACATGTAAGATTGGTGTTAAAGATCTCCCTGGGGCAAATATTTTGAATGATAGCTGGTCATCCTGGGAAATATAATTACCCCTCCACACACACTTCTAATCCAGGTTGAGAGAAGATGGAGAAGCAAGATGGGATGTAAAGTTTATTAAAAAGTTAAAGAGGAGAGGAAGTCATAGAGAAGAGGGCTGGGATGCAAAGCATTCTCATGTCTAGGGAAGTATTAGATGAGATGGCGATTTCTCCTTCCCATAGCAGTGGAGTTGGCACAAAAGCATGAGGAGAGCAACAGTCCCCGTGCCAAGGGCCACAACTAAGATACAGTTTCCCTTCCCAGGCCCATGAGGAGAAGGTAAGACAATGAAAGTTATCAGATACTTATCGGATCTCTGATTGAGCTAGCCTACCTATGGGGCTGAAACTCTCAATTAACCAATCAATAAACATTTATTAAGTGTATGCTACATGCCAGGCACATCTGATGAGGGAGACAACATGCAAACGTATACAAAGTCAGCCACATACAAAATAAATAGCAAAAAAAAGAAAAAGAGGTGCTGAAATTAAAAGTAGTGGGCGAGGGCTTCCTGTAGAAACTGGGATTTTAGTTGCGACTTACTGGAAACCAGGGAAGTCAGCAGTCAAAGTGGAGGAGAGAGAGCATTCCAGGGACGGGAGCGAGGCAAACTGAGATGTCGTGCAGGGAGAAATTGAATTGTCCTCATCCCTCTCCCCTTAGGCTCCATTTACCTTCATTTTTAACTGTTTCCTTATTCTGCTATAAATTGTTTTTTGCTTTGGGGTTTTTTTTTTGTTACTGACCTAG
This sequence comes from Pseudochirops corinnae, assembly GCA_028646515.1. Taxonomy (NCBI): domain Eukaryota; kingdom Metazoa; phylum Chordata; class Mammalia; order Diprotodontia; family Pseudocheiridae; genus Pseudochirops; species Pseudochirops corinnae. The sequence goes on along the minus strand of CM053588.1, from coordinate 82,583,910 downwards.
TTTTATTTCTCATAAACAACTGTGGTCAACCCAGACACATGTATTTCCTTGCTTCTACTTGTTTGTGGCCTAAGCATATAATGTAATGGTTTTGGTAGTTCCAGCTACGCAGAAAGAAATGGACTAAGAAGTATTATTCCTAACTCATGTCTTGAGAAAACAATCCCTGACCCATTGTTAGAGACTCTTTCTAATTGCAGGCATGTTTTATAAGCTATTTTTCCTAATTTTGTGATGCTGGTTTAAATAAAAACTCACAAGAGCAGAATTTAAATGGCAGAAAGAAGAGAAAGAAAGGGAAGGCTGTTTTGTTGGTTCTTATTTGCCCCTTCTAACCACATGAGTCAAGCATTCATTTCTTTGCTTGGGTATGTAGTAAATTCTGAACTCCTAAGGAAGGGGAAGACTGTGAGCCTACTTCCCTGAAGCTTTACCCAAAGGAAGCAAGAGAATAAGAGAAGTGATTCTGACTTTCAGTTTCTTTTTTCACCTTGGCCTCTGGACCTATTGTGCTATTTAATAGCACAACCTAGTGATAATAATAACTCTCATGATAATAATGATATAATAGAAAAAAATATATAATATTTTAAGGCTTGAAAAAGCACTTCACATGAAATAAAATTTCTCATTTGATCAGTCAGACTACTTATATCCAGTAAGAACAAAGGGAAAGAAAGATGAACAACGACAAATCCTGAAAACTATCACTCTCCCAGGATTCAAAATCTCCCACATTTTATTAACTTGTAACCAGGATTGGGAGAAAGGCTCATTTTCTCTTCAAAGGCTATTGCAGAGACCTCAATTGCCCTGCCTCCCTGATTCTGGTAACAAAGACCTGTTTTGCCCATAGAGTGGCATCTCTTCAAGTCTCCACTGATGATTTCTAGTTCTTGGGTCCCCTTACAAAGAAGAGCATTGTCAAGACAGTTCTATGCAGAACCATGAAGCATATGAGGTTTTTCTTTGCCACTCCACTCCTCCCCTAACCCACATCATCATCAACCTTTGCAACCCCTTCTCTGTTTTTAGCACATACATTTCCACCATCCTGTTTCCCTCCTAGCTCCTTTATTTTGCTTTTGGGCTACCCAAGTCCTCCTTCATCTCGAGATTTCCTTTGTCATTAATCAATCAATCAATAAGCATTTATTAAATGCCTATGATGTATCAGGCACTGTACTAAATGCTGGAGATAAAAAACATAGGCAAAAGCAAGTCCCTGCCCTCAAGGAGCTGACAGTCCAACGCATCTTCTTATAAAAATTGATCTGTCCTGTTTTTATTCTGTGAGAACTACTCCCTTCTGTCTTTGCTAATGTATCAATTTATATTAATATATCAGTGATTACCAGTAGGATTCATTTCTGAAAACCAACCCAAGGATAGTCAGATTTTAAGACCTACATAGTTCTTACTGCTCTTCAGCACATCTGTGTTATTATAGGATGACTATGGTAATATACAAAATGCATCATATAAATCTGGTCCCTTTAGTTAATGGTGTTAGTAAAAGGAGCTCAAGTCACATCACAGTGAGTACTAAAGCCACCATAAAAAAATAACCAAAGAGAATTTCAGGTACTATAACAGGCCAGTAAAAGAGATACTTTGAAGTTCTCATGGGTCCCTCAAATCATATAATAAGCAGCTACCTACTCCACCTAAGAACAGGGCCATCCTTGAGCATATTTAAAGAGAAGAGTAATATATTTATTCCTGGTTATTCAAAGTTATTACCCATACAAAGAGATCCTCAATAAAATGAGTCTCCTTAATGTACATGGCAAGAATATTTCTGAGGACAGAAGACCAAAAGGCTCCATAAATCCATCATTAATACAGCTCTCAAATCTTTCTCCTGCTCCCCAGACACCACCAAAGCTGACCAATTCTATCCCTTCCTTTGATTCTATCCCCTATTTTCTCTTGTCGATAGGCAATCACAGTTTGATGTAATATATGTGAAAACTATACAAGAGAAATGAATATGCATGTGGAACCTAAAGAGTTTGTAATCTACACAGAAGTTTGCACATTTATAACAGTATGACAAAGGAAGCAGGAAGAAATACAAGTCTCTACCTAAAGGACTATGACATGAGAGGGGTAAAAGTGCAGTAAAGATGGGGAAAGGACAAAATCCCTCCCCAAAGGGGAGGAGAAAGGTGATGGTAAAAGTCATATTCTTTTCCCTTGAGAACGGCTAGACTATGAAGACAGGATGATCTGCCTGTGCACAAGGGTCCCAGCTGCGTAAGGAATTTCTCAGCCTAATACAAACTGGCACCTGTCGACTCCCATATACACACAGGGAGTTCAGCTTGGGATGCAAACAATATATTATATCAGCTCAGGAGACTTTATCCTTGATAATTCAGGGCCTCCTGCATGTTGTGGGTCAAGTGTTTCTAGAAAATGTGGCAACTTAAAAAGACAGTTTCAGGGGACCCCTTTAACAATCCTCAACACTCTTTATAGGATAAGGCAGTAGTACATTTCTGTCTGCCAAGACAGATCCAACTACAAAGGTATTTTGCTGAGAACTTGATTATAAGTCCTGATTCATTAGAAATATGAGAGATTCTCTCTGGGAAATTTTACAAATTATAAAAATGTAAAGCCATCAAGTTAACTTTACTTACTACCCAAAATGACTTCCCAGGTCATTTATGATCAGTCTGACCCAAGAAAGAATGAGAATTCTAAAGACACTTTTCTCTGCAAAAGGAGCCAAGTTCAAATCTAAAGACAGAAGGAATGTTGTACTTGTTCTCAAACGAAGCATGAAACACCTCCCGCATATTTCAGGTGAACAGCATCTTTAAAACAGAAATCTAGCTATAGTAGTATATAAAAAGACATTAGTAGTCAATCCAAAGTTTTACATAAATAAACTGCATCTGAAATATAACAACAGCAGAGCCTGCAACCTTGTAGAACATGTTGGCACACAACAGCTTGTGCTGCCTTAGCAAATGGCTACTGCACCAACACAACATCCAACTGCGTACCCACAGCTGCCAGCACCCACCTTCCAAAAGAAAATTTACTTCTTGAGAGTAGGAATGTTCATTTCTGTCTTTTTTTTTTTTAAATAGTAAGTGCTATCAGACCTTGCAGCTCACTTCAGTCATCTCTCTTCATCTCTCCACAATGCAGGCCCTGCTCCCTTTAGAAAGAAAGGAAACGAGAATAAGCATTTACTGTGTGCCAGGCACTGCGCTAACCACTTTACAAATATTATCTCATTGATCTGTACAACAACCCTGTGAGGCAGCTCCTATTCTTATCTCCATTTTACAGATGAGGAACTGGGGCAAACAGGGTTAAGTGACTTACCTAGGGTCACATAGCTAGTAAGTGTCTGAGGCCACATTTGAACTCAGTTCTTCCTGACTCCAGACTTTGATTCTCCCATTTATCCAGAAGACCTCATTCTGTACATCTCCTACTTAAAATTCCCTTCTGTATTAATTACTATTTAGAGATGAGAGTTTTATGCCTGTTTTTAACTCCTTTATAACTTTTTTCTTTCCTTTCGCTAGATTTGACTCTGCAACAAACCTACCAATTTTAAAGATAAATTTCTTTAGGAAAGCTTGACAATTCTTCAGAAATGGTCAGTTCTCTTTTTAATATGTCCTCAATTCTAGATAATTTCTTAATTTCTTGTTCTGTTTTTTTCTAGGAAATCTATTGCGTTATAGGAAAATGTTTCCTGCCTCCTGATTTCCTGTGCTTCCAAATGTTTCCTGAGAAATTCAAGAATTAAACATTCTCAGTCTACCAAGTGAAGGAATTTTGTTTGATTCCAACTAAATTTTCTCCATGTTTGGCTCATCTCTCCACGCTTTTTGTCACAGCTTTCACATTCTATTTATGTTCCTAATTCCTTTTTGTCTTAATTTTTTTGGAATTTATGCTCTGAAGCTCCTATTTTCCTTTCTGTTCCTTGTCTTTTTTATTCCCTCCTCTTGGTGAAATACACTCCCTCCTTTAATTCATTTTTAACCAATTTGTCTTTTCACACCTTTAATTTTTAAATCACTTATTTCAAAATGTCTGTAACTTGTCTTTTTTCTTGTTTGATAATATGGTTTTACATGTTTTTACATGTATACATGTTTTTACAAGTATATAGTATCTTGATCACTATCTATAGATCTGTGACTACTTCAGGGTGAACAGGACTTTGCCCCAGTGCTCTGCCATATGGAAAGAAGGATGCCTCCTCCCTGTTTGACACATTCCCTCTCGGAAAATATCACCGTCCCTGGCTGCAGTTGGCTTCCTAATGGTCCACTGTGGGTCTAAAACTGACCCACCCCCCTCCTCCACGCTCCTGTCTCTGTAGAACTTCTCTCTCAGGTTCATCAGGGGTGATGTCTGACTCTCTAGGGAATGAATCTACACCTAGAGTCAGGAGGTCCTCCATAACACTGGACTGAATTTGCCCCAGAGCAATCGTTTCTCGTTATGGCACAAACAAACCCTAACAGCATGGTTTACCTAATGGTTTTACCTATTTACCATGAATTACCTAATGGATCCTTTCACTTGGAGACTAGCAGGCTAGCTTCTCATCACTGATCCTCTATCCAGAAAAACAATCCTTCTCATGTCCCTTCTTCCCCTGAGATTATCCCTTGAGTTAAAATCATACAATTAGATGTCTAATACACCTAATTTTCTATCCTAAATTCAATGATAGCAAACCATGACCAATTATGAGCATGCACTCTTTCTCCTTCAGAGAACAGTATAAGGGGGCTTTGAATCATGTCAATTTTTAAAATAACAGTGTCATTTAGTTCATCAGACATAAACCTTTTAAAATTCTTCTGGTCAATTTGCTACTAGAATTCATAGTCAGGTCTTCTGTCAGATTAGTCTAAATTGGACTTGTCAAGATTTAATATTTAACTGATTAAAATAATAAGCCTTTAAGTGCAATCAGAGAAGCTGCTTTCCTTCTGAACCCCAAAACATCATGCCCCTTGATCAAAGGCATTTGAGAGAAGATAGATATAGATATACACACATATATGTATGTATATATGTATATGTGTGTGTATATAAATTCTAGCCAGATTTCTTTCTCAGGGACTGGTCAGAGGAACATCCAGGCTTATAGCACTCCTGGGATCTGCCTGTCCCTTCTCCCCCAGGTAGCATGCTGAGGCATAGTTCTAGGCTCTTCTAACCTCAAGGGGAACCCAATCCTCAGATTATATCTATCCATGCCACCCACAAGCTTTTTCTATGCATTTAGACATACATTTCAGTAGAATAATCTCATGAGAAGGAGGTCTCTACTTTGGTAACTCAGTATAATGTGATATTCTTTTCAGAAAGAATATCATCTCTGACTGAATCAGAAAAGAGTGTTCCAGCTATTTCCTATCCAGCCTTCATTACCACACAGAGCATCCAAGGAGAACCAAATCACACCAGTGGAGAATGCTGAGCAATTCACTCAAAAAAGACCATACCAAAAGACAGTGGATTGTTGGCTACATCAGCAAAGACAGTACAGTAGGCAGCAAAACCCCAACAGAGTTTCATCTAGGAAGTGAGATTGACCTTATCTGGCTGACCTTTTGGGTTTCATGATCTCTAGAAACTCATCATTCTGCAAGATGAAATCATCTCTGAAAATTCACATCTCCTCAGTACCCCCTGCCCCTGGGTTCCCTCCCTCCTGCTGGTTGGAAAGGGAGGTGGGGTGGCCATCTGGGGGCTCCTCCCTGTCCCTGTTTGAGGATGGGTAACCAGGGAATTTACCTTATCCTTTCCCACTTAACTGAACTCCTGAATTTCATGATCTCCAGTTAACTCCACAGAATATTGAAAAATTATGGGAAAAGGAAATTAAAAACAAAACATTGACTTCATATTTTTGGTGAGAGACCTTCATTTTCACTAAGTATCAATTTCCAATTGCTTAAAACTAGAGGGAAGGAATCATATGCATGACAATGCTGTAAAAGTTTTTTTAACTGCTGAAGGAACACAAAAATCACAGGGTGGCCAGAGCAATATGGGATTAGCTAGGAAAGACATTTTTGACATGAGATTTGGATGAGATCTTGAAGGCAGAGATGGGCATGGATTGTCAAAAAGTTGTAGAAGTTAATTCAGAAAAAGAGAAGGAATCAAAGCCCTGAACAAGAAAGATGTGTATAAGACATGGTAAACAGACTTACTATGGCTACTATTTCAGATTATTTAAAATAAGCAGCCAAAAGGAAGAAATAATTCACCCTTTCCATTGAATTTTACAACTAGGCACACAAAAGACTTTCTGTTTTATTCAAAAGCATTGGAAATTTCAACCCAAGTCAAATATGAGAATGTCTGGAAATAAAAAGGCACTTTTCCTTGACTACTTAAAATGTCTTCTGGAATGTATATTGAATTCCTTCTGGAGCATCAAAGGAACTCAAATAATGGCACAAAGTAGATGAAACTACTGATTTCATGTTTTTTTTTCTCTTCCAACATTATTCTTCCTTGGTCTAAAACATGTGCTTCCCCCCTGCATTACCCTAAGGAATGACTTCTGATTGAATAACATTTCTTTCATTCTCTTCCAAAAGGAACATTTCTGACATCTTTATCCTGTCTGAAAACATTGGATCATATAGATAGTCTTTTAAAGTCAGTCATTCAACAAGCATTTATTAAATGCTTAATATCTGTCAGGCACTGTGCTAAATACTGAGGACACAACTTCTACAGATCTAAAATGTTCTCTCCAAAAGGTATATTTTGTTTCTTCCATTTCTAACATGTAATGGCAGAGTAAGAAATACAGTGTCTCTTGGAAAAGATTTCACAAAGTCTCTCCATACTTATGTATTTTTCTCCCTAGCCTCTACCTGGGGATTGAGAACAAAGAAATGGTGTGATAGTTAGACATAAAATACACTCAGAGAGGGGTCAAAAGCCAAAAGTTTATTGTACAGAATCAAAGCCATTTTCAGGGATATAAAGTGCTGAACTGAAGGTCCAAAGATAGAAGTAAATTCCTGGATTAGAAGTAGATCAGAAGTAGATGCCCCCCTCCAAAAAAAAAAAGGGAAAAAAATGTGGTCTAGAAAGAGTTTAATAATAAGATCATAGTAAGAGTCTCAGCTCTACACAAAAGTTGAAGAATTTGCATGTCGTTTCTTAATGGTTACATTTACCTTTCAATTAGCTGTTCGACAACTCTGCCCTCATAGTCTCATTGCTCCCTACAGAAACTAGCTTTCAGTAGTGGGGGGGGGTCACTATGTCTAAACTAAACTCAAACAAACAAACTAAAAACTCCAAGTGAGTCATTTTGTTAAAGTAGATACTTATTCTATGGCATTTTAAACAAAATTCAAGTGATTTCTTTTTTCTTTTTTATATAAATTTATTTATTTATTTTTTAATTTTCAATATTCATTTCCACAAGATTCTGAGTTACAAATTTTTCCCCATCTTTCTCCTACCCCCCACCCCAAGATAGCAAGCATACCGAATACCCTTTCCTCCAATCTGTTCTCTCTTATGTCCTCCCCCATCATCCCCTTACTTTCTTGTAGGGCAAGATGGATTTCTATACCCCAGTGCCTGTATATCTTATTTCCCAGTTGCATGTAAAAAACAATTTTAACCTTTGTTTTTAAAACTCTGACTTCTAGATTCTTTCCCTTCTTCCCTCCTCACCTATTCCCACTGGGAAGACAAGCAATTCAATATAGGTTGTACGTGTGTAATTACACAAAACATTTCCATGGTAGTTATATTGTGAAAGATTTCCCTCCATCCTAGCCTGCCTCCCACTTATTCTATTTTCTCCTTTGTGCCTCTTTTCAAAAATGTTTGCTTCTAGGGGGCGGAGCCAAGATGGCGGCGTAGCATCAGCAACATATCACAGCTCTCACATAGCCACCCCAAAATACCCATAAAATAGGACTCTAAACCAATCCTAGAACTCCAAAACACACACAAAGATACTTCCCACTAAAGTCAGCTCGGCTACGAGGAACCATATCAGCACTGCGAACCTAAACCAGCCTGGCCTGAAGCCGCAGCTGTGTCCTGGGGGCGGCTGGACGGGAGAAGCAGAGGAGTCTCTCTGGTGAGTGGATTAGCAGGAGCTGCGAGCAGCTCAGTGGAACTTGCGAATTTGGGAGGGGAGCAGTCCGGCCAAAAGGCCTCCATAGCAGAAAAGCGAAAGGCAGAGGTTTTGCACCTGCCTCCGCGTTGCAGCTTCCCACCCATGGCCTACAGACAGCAGGGGGACTAAGCAATTGTTCTGAGGCCAGTGCTCTCGCGTTGAGCGGCCTGGATCCGG
>CM053588.1:82552921-82575075 GCA_028646515.1 Pseudochirops corinnae | reverse complement strand
CATTTGAGTTTTAAAGTCGCTTTAAAGTTATTCTACAAATTCTCTTTAAGCAGGTGACCATTTGACATTACTCTTTGGGATAGAAGAGGGTTGCTTTGCTTCAGTATTCTCCTCTGAAGACAAACCCTGGTCTCCTCTATTCCCATAGTAGCTCTATATGCTTGGCTTCTTTCTCCTTTGTCTGTGCACTTTTTAAAAAAATTGTAGTAGCTTAATTTTTATAATCACCTCTAGGCCTGGGGCATTGGGGGTGATGCCTCTGTCCTCAGATCCTCCTTCAGTTCTCCCCTCTGGTCTGGAATTAGAACCAATACCTCCAGCCTCCTGTAAGTGCCCACAGCCAGCTATGTCCTTGTCCCCACTGCTTCTGCACCCACCAGGCTTGTGCTGGTTCCTTCTTGCCCTTGCTGCTCTCCACAGCATGGCTGTGTCTGTTGTTCCTTGTCAGCAGAGGTTCCCTTAATCTTCCCCAGCTCAGATGCCCAACACCCCTCACTGTCCCAGGAGTAGAAATTTCTGCAGTTGGGGTTGAGGCAGGCTCCCAATCTAGCTAATCACAGGGTTTATCACTTACTGTTTAAGTGGACCTAGGACCTAGGCTGGGTCCTTCACAGGGATCAAAACTTGTCCTTCAGATCTTCTCCAATGGTACCAGGAGGACCCATGTTCTGCCCCTACTGCTGTTTATTTTTACAATTCTATGTTTGCCCTGAGATGCTGTTTCATATCTTTTGTGAGTAAAAATCTTGAGGGTTTGGAACTTTCTTCCCTATTCCACCACCTTACCAGAATCCTCCGAAGAGTCATTTCTATGAGATTTCTTATTTGTAAAAATGAGGCTGAGTGAATTAAGTGTGACATAGGAAGGAATGACAAATGTGAGAAATTGATATTAACATGAGAAGATTTGTGTAAAATGATGTGGAAAAGGACAGCTAAGTGATTCAGTGGATAGAGTGCCAGACCTGGAGTCAGGAGGACCTGAGTTGAAGTCTAGCCTTACACATTTACTAGTTGTGTGACCCTAGGTAACCCACTTAACCTCTCTCTGCCTCAGTTTACCACCTACCTCCCAGGCTTGTTGTGAGGATAAAACGGAATAATATTGTAAAGTGTTTTGCAAGGCTTAAAGTGCAACATAAATGCTAGCTATTATTATTATTAGCAAAATAACCTGAATCAGGAGAAAAATCAATCAATCATCAAGTATTTATTAAGTGCCTATTGTGTGCCAGTCACTGTGCTAGGCACCAGGGACACAAATGAGATGAACCAATTCTTGCTCTCTCAAGGAATTCCCATCCTACCAGGGAAGTTAATGGGTATATGTATGTGTGTATGCAATATGTGTATATTGTATATACGTGTATATAAGTGATATGTATAGAGAATAAATATACACATATATAAAATTAATAAATATAAATATTAAGATACATAAATATTAGGTAGATAAGCGAGAAAGAGCATTAATAGTTTGGGAGATCAGGAAAACCAACATAGGGAAGATGGTGCTTGAGCTGTGTTGTGAAGGAAAAGAGGAATTCTATTTGGTAGAGGTCAGGAAAAGAGTCCATTTCAGGCCTGGTCAGTGAAAAGGCACAAGGTAGGGGATAAAACCCTATGTTTGAAGACGAGCAAAGTTCATTGAGTGTGAATACAAGCAGAGAAGTAATATATAATGAACCTAGAAAGAAAGGTTGACCCTAGGTTGTGAAGGTCTTTAAAAGCCAAACAAGTGAATTTCTTTTTTATAATGCAAGTAATAAGGAATCCCTTGGTTAACTAAGTAAAGAAGAGACAGGGACAGATCTGAGTTAAAGGAAAATCACTTTGTCTGCTGCATAGAATATGACCCTTAAAAATAAGTCAAAGAAAAGGCTGAGGTATTTCATGACTTATTAAGTAACAGTCATTATGAATTAGCAGTGAAGATTCAGTGGAATTTGAAAACTCTCTGAGCTTCCTTGTTATTATTAGGCAATGGGGAAGGAGGGATTGTTCTCATTAAGGTCTGGCAACCAATCACACTTATTTTGTTTACATGCCCCAATGGCCGATGATCATCTGAACCTAAATTCTGCCTCTCCTTCCTTTTTTACTGCCAGTTTTCACTAGAAGATAAACTCCTACAAGGCAAGCTGTCATGCTGAATTTCCCAGCTGGTTCTAGATGCTTTAAGAAACCTGAGCAGCTGTGTGAATTCCTTAATAAACATGGCATTGATCAGTAAGAGTCAAGACTACTGAAAGAAATAAAAGATACAAGAAGAACAGTGTTGCCAAAGGAATTTTTCTTCACTGACAATAACACCAAGACCCAGATATCTAGGCTCCCCCGAAATTTTCAGTGCTCATCTATTCCACATACTTCTCCACCAAGGTTCTACTAGAAAATTCCATCTTCTACTGATAGAAAGAAACAGATTCATGTGGGTCCTCTCAATAGGAGTTTGTGTCAATAATAACAGTAATAGGAAAGGAAATTGGACCTATAATGTCATTGAAATAGGGAACTCCTAGTTAAAGAACTTCCTTATATCAATGCAGTTTGGCAATTTTTCTACAATTAAAAATCTTTGAAAGTTATCTAGGATCCTAAGAGAATCCTAGGGAAGATTGGCAAATGTAAACAAAAAGCAAAAACTACTCGGCACAGATGCCCATAAAAAAAGGCTGAAATGTTCAGCAGAAAACAGTGAAGAGCACTGCAATGACATGAGTAAAGTACATCAGATACTCCAAAGCACTGTAAGCATGGGTTGTCTTGGCCGCCCACACTCCCTGGCCACATGCTCCTCTTCCATGTATCTTCTCTGGTCGTGTAGATTCCCTGGTCATATATATATCTATATCCCCTCTCCCACTGCTGGTATAGTAAACTGTAGGAGAGTGTACCTTTCTGTATGTCAAGGAGTTGTACGATAATATTTCTTGTCACCTATTTTGCTATGCTAAATGATTAAATGTCTTTTGCTTTTATTTTGAACTAATGTATCCTATGATTGGACTAGTAAAAGTAAGCAAATCAGTGTGGGTCTATGATTTTGAGTAGTTGATGATTTAGAAAGTGCCTCAAATCTGGGATAGCTCTCTGTAGATCTATGTAGGGAGTTAGCTGTCACAGTGGATAGAGTTCTAGAATTGGAGTTGAGACATAAGTTTTGAATCTTGCCTCAGACAGTCACTGTGTGAACCTTGGGCAAGTTACTAACCTCTGTTGCCTCAGTTTCCTTTTCTGTAAAATTAAGATAGTAAAAGCACCCACCTCCCATTGTGAGGATCAAATGAGATAACATTTGTGAAGCATAGTAATATATAATAATTGGGGGTTTTTATATTCAGCACCTTCAGTCTGGAATAAAACTTTCTGAAATCTGAAAGCATAAATAGAATTTTGGTCTGTTCAAGTTTGGCACATGCAGTGAAATTAAAAAACAATTAGCTACCATTTAAAGGCTTCTTCCCAGTAAAGCCAAAAGTTGTTTTGAAGAAAGTGGGATTAAAAAGGAAAAGAGATGATCAGAAGGAATACTACAGATAAGCTATATATAAAGCCTTTCCCACAGTCAGAGAGAGAGCACCCATCTGAATTAGGAATATCACTAAGATTTAGAGAAGCCTGCTCCTTGTGTCAGTGATGGAGAGATACTCATCAAGTATCTCCCTAAAGTCATCTCTCCCTAAACCAGGGGAGGGGAATCTGCAGCCTCAAGGCCACATGCAGCCCTCCAGGTCCTCAAGTGCAGCCCTTTGACTGCATCCAAACTTCACAGAATAAATCTCCTTTTGCTAATTTCTAATTAGGCACTGAGTCAGGAGGGTTGTGATGCCTTCTGCCTCTGAAAAGTATATATGCATATATATATATATATACATACACACACACACACACACACACATACATACATACTCGGAATTAGTATTTTGCTTTGGGGGCTCATTTATGAGAAGGATCTTGTGACTCCCTGGTCAAAATTCTGAGTGGCTATATGTTCAGAGCTCCCTGACTGCTCAGATGTATACAATCTCACAATCCACGGATGTATGTAAAGTGTATAATTAATTCAGGCAGTCAGAGCCCTGTCTGTTTCTCAGCTTATATTTTCTCTCAAGTCAGGGTACTGACTTTCCCCCTAAACTAGTGAATGTAATTTAAAATATTGTTGACCCCCTAAACAGCTACCTTTCCTAGTAAAGCAGATCTAAGAACCTGTGCTAGCAGCCATCCTAGGTATGCCAGTGTGGTTGCCACTATACCAGGTGATAGACTGTCATTTAAGGACATTCCAGCTAAGCTTAGAAAAGTTCCTTAACAAAAGGCTACCACATAATAAAATGTATTTTAGTCACAACCAACTCATACCACCAGGTACTATGGTATGGAGGGGGTGTGGTGTATATGAATGAAAGGAATGTCACCTTCAACCCTTCAACGAAACCCTAGATCTTTGGAAGTAGGCAGTACGGCATGGTTGCTAGAGTGCTGACTATGGCATCAGAAAGATGTAGGTTTGATTCTCATCTTAGCAACTACCTGAGCATCCTTGGGCAAATCACTCAATCTTTCTTCACCCCATTTTCCTCATCTGTAAAATGAGGAAGCTAATACTTAAAGCATTTACCTTTCAGGAGTGCAATGAGGATCAAATCAGACAAGATGTGAGTGCTTTGCAAATCTTAAAGCACTATATGAAGTAAGTTATTATTGAAGTACATAGATATTTGTACATATACATGTATGTGTTTGTGTATTATATATGTGTATTGCATGTACATGTATACACACACGTGTTGTGTGTGTGTGTGTAGACAGAGAGAAAGAGAGTCTTTAAAGTTTGAGTGTCTTAATTGAGAACAAAGGAAAGGGCGATTGATTTAGCGTTAGATGGAGTATTTAGGCTACTCTAAATCCAAGATCAGTTCTCAAAATCCTCTAGATCCCAGAGAATCTTATTTTAACTAGCTAAGAAATAGTGGGGCTGGGGAGCCTAGATGGCACAGTGAATAGAGCACCGGCCCTGAAGTCAGGAGGACCTGAGTTCAAATGCAGCCTCAGACACTTGACACTGAACTAGCTGTGTGACCTTGGGCAAGTCACTTAACCCCAATTGCCTTGCCTTCCCCCCTCCAGAAAAAAAAAGAAAAGAAATAGTGAGGAGGAGATTTAGAGTATGTCAGTGGGAAGAAGAGACTCTTGATAGGAACTATTGGAGAACTCTGAAGGAGATAAAGTATATCTTCTTCACACATATCATATATATGCATATATAATATATATTTATACATGGATATACATCCTGTTTTATGAGAAAAGGGTGTTGTAAGCAGAGAAGCTGAAGAATCAATGTGGAATCCTATCTAAAGAGAAAGGACTTTAGGGAGATGTTTGATCGGTGTCTAACCATCACTGAAACAGGGAACAAGCTTCTCTAAATCTGAATGATGATTACTAATGAATAGTTAATAGCTATGCAGGTTTTTAAGATTTGCAAAGCACTTTACAGACATCTCATTTTATCCTCACAACAACTCCAGGAGGAGATAAGTGTTATTATTATCATCTTCATTCTGCAGATGGGGAAACAGGCAGATAGAGGTTAAGTGACTTATCTAGAGTCACACAGCTAGGAAATCCCTACAATCATACTTAAAAATTCAGGTCTTTCCTCCTATCCAGTCTAACTCTCTATCCACCACTCCATCTGGCTGCCTGACAACAACCTAAGTTAGTGTTGGGGATGATGAAAGATATGCATTCAGAATAGAAAAAAAATTAGTGAAAGTAGAAGTTTGGAAATGGATAATGCCTCATAGAGTATGAGAGTATTAAATAGTTTTGAGATGAGTACATCATGGAATGCTGTAGTTAGGGCATCAGCCTTTTTATTTAACAAAGCAATTTAGGAACAGAAAGAACACCTGTTTTCTTGAGATGAGCAGTTATTCCAAGAATGTCCAAATGCACAAGAGCAAAACCGAAAGAATCTTAGAGGAGAATGCACATTACCTAAGCTTTTTATAGAATTTTAGAATTCTTAGAAAAAAATGTAAAAGTGCTTTCAGATTTTACATAGTTTCTTCATTATTATCCACAGATGCATGGAATTTTGACTCCTTCCATTTGACTCCTTCACTTAATGTCTGCTTCGTTTAGAAAATAACACCATAATCTTGATGAATTAAGCTTCATGTTGAAGTTTTAAGGTTTTAAAATTATTATGATTATTCTTACCTCCATCTGAATAAGTGAAACAGTTTGAAAGAATAGTAAATTAAGCCCTCCGTATTTCTGAGCTGATTTTTTTTAAATCTATTATCTGAGTCACATAGTTCAGAGGAGGCCAGTGGAGACCAGGCCAAAACATGAAATAGTGTCAGGAACAGGGGATGATTAATACTCTGAGTAAATATTGTAAATCCTGTATTTAACATTGCACAGTATTAATAATGAAGAATAATGGACTAGTAGTTAGGATTGCATGGTATTAGCCATAAGAGAGTAGACCCATTTCTACCCTATTGTCTTCCCAAACACAATTGAGAGAAAAAACCCTGTCAGGCTCCTTTTGACTCCTTTGAAGTTTACCCTGAGCCTATGCCCAAAGAATTGTCCATCCACTTCTGCAATAATTTCTCCTAACATGTAACAGCTGAGATCTTTTCTCTAAGATGATCCCATTAAACAAAAATTTGGCACTATCCTACTCAACACTTTTATCTGTGATTTGGCTGAAGGTATAAAAGGCAAGTTTATCAAAACTGAAGATGACATGAAGCAGGGAAGCTAACATATTAGAGGGCAGAGTTAGGATCCCAAAAAAGGTCATGGGAGGCTAGAATGACAAGCAAAAATTAATATGACATGATGTAATAGGTAGCTAGGTGGCGTCATTGATAAAGTGCTAGACAGAGTCAGGAAGACCTAAGTTCAAATCTCGAGACATTTAATAACTGTGTGACCTTGGGCAAGTCACTTAACCCTATTTGTCTCAGTTTCCTCATCTGTAAAATGAACTGGAGAAGGAAATGGAAAACCACTCCAGTATCTTTGCCAAGAAAACCCCAAATGGGGCTACAGAGTCAAACACAACTAAAAAATGTACTAACTAACAAATGTAAAAGAATGGACAGCTAGATGGTTCATTAAATGGAGCACTGAGCCTGGAGTCAGGAAGACCTGAGTTCAAATCCAACTTCAGACACTTACTAGCTGTGTGACCTTGGGCAAATCATTTAACCTCTGCCTAGGAAGCAGCTAGGTGGCCCAGGGGATGGAGCACTGAGCCTAGAATCAGGAAGATCTGAGTTCAAATCCAGCCTCAGACACTTACTAGCTGTGTGACCCTAGTCAAGTGGAATGGGAATGGGAATTTGAAGATCTTCCTTGCCCCTTAATAAGCTTAAGGGAATCTGAAGATCTTTCTTGCTTTGAAGATTCTCCCTGCCCCCTAATACACCAAATGTAATCACATGGAGCCTGTGGTGGAAGGAGTTTGCTGAAGGGCAAAGCAAAACCCACAGGAAGCTGGGAGTCAAAGCAGCTAGATGGTGGGAGAAAGAGGATGGCAGGCAAACAGACAGCTAGGTTTGTGTTTGTGGAAAGGCTAAAGGATGGTGTGGCTTCCTGCTGTGTTATTGTGCATTAACTTCTTTGTTAATATTATGGATTTGACTTTCTGGTGTAGGGATTTGGTTTTCTGGTTTCTGAATAAATGTTTTGTTTCTGTCTTCTACGTGGAGAGTTGGTTATATTTTAACAATTCAGGATTGTGCCATTGTGCCGGCATATTCATAGTCACCAACAGTGCTATGAATATTGCATTGGCGCTACAGCAAATCATTTAACTTCTGTTTACCTTATTCCACTGGGGAAGAAAATGGTTACCATGCCAGTATCTTTGCCAAAAAAAAAAAAACCATGGCCAGTATGGTCCACAGGAGTTGGACCCAACTAAACAACAACAACAATGTAATAGGAATAATTACAGTCTTACACTAAGATTCAAAAAATCAGCTACACAAGTACAAGAGGAAGAGGACATAGCTTTACACAGCTCATGGGAAAAAGACATGGAATGTTAATGATTTGAAAGATCAATATAAATAATCAGCAGATGACCCTTGTTTTGTGTGTATACCAACACTTGGGATACTATAGCCATCTAGATCAACTCATATGCTTCCTTCCTTAAGCCTCCAGGAAGGTCATTATCCAACAAAGGAGTTGTCTGAGGTGGTGACCTACTCCAACCATCAGCCCAGTGGTCTTATCAGAATCTTTCTGGCACATATAGGAGTCTCCTTAAATGCTGCAGTAACACTTATGGTCACCAGATGGCGCTCGCCTGGCAAACACTATGTCTGCTGCACCTCCTTTGCATGTCTACCTTCTAACCCACCCTTGTCCCCCTCGACCATCACCATAGTACTTGACCAGCTTTAAGCAGTAACAATGAGTAATTCAAAACTCATGCTGGACAGGTTCAGAATCTTGCTAGGGGATGATGAAGAATATTGCTCAAAATATAAGGAATTTGAAATTTAGATTATGGAGACCCTGCTTCACCATATCTGGAATTATGTTCTCCCAATCAACAACCCCATAACTTCACAAGACAGATGCACACACACACACACACACACACACACACACACGTATATGTATATATAGATATATAGATAGATAGATCTATATATCTATATAGATAGAAATGAGGAATGAGGTTGCCAGATCTTTCCAGTTCTTTCTTTACAACACCTTTTGAATCCATCATATCCTTCTTTCCTTTCTTTCTCTCCAATTTATGCTCCACAAAGCTGCCAAAACAATATTCCCAAAGCACAAATCTGATCATTGCATTCTCCTGCTCAAAAATCATCCATAACTTCCTATTACTTCTGAGAAAAATGCAAGCTCTGCAACATGGTGTTTAAAGGTCTACTTTTGTGGGGTAAGCCTAAATTTGGCTTAGTTCAATAGGTTCAAGTGGGATTTTTGTTCCTTTATTAAAACGAATAGGTAGAAGAGAATCATAAAATTCAATTAAAACAACTTTAATAATCAAAGTTTAAAAACATAGAATGAAAGGATATAAAACACAACCAATCTTTATTAGACCCTGAAAGATGTACTTCAAAGGCACTTTAAGCTCAAGAAAATCTTTCTGACAACTTTTCCCACCTACAGACCAATCTTTTTATCATTCAGATCACTAAGCATGTAAAACATCTGGTGAGACTGATAGGGGCCAGTGAAGGATAATCTGTGGCCAGAACTATTGGATTAGCCCAGGGAGCCTGCCTCAACCTCCACCCAACCCATCTTCCCAGCATTTTGTATCGCTGTCCTTTGTGCATTCCACGTTCCAAATGAAATGTCTTACTGCATTCTCCCCAAACTTTGTTTTCCGTCTCCTCTCTCCAGCATTCACACTGGTTCTCCTCCATGCCTGAAATGCATTCCCTTATCCTCCCCCCCTCACCTATTAACATCCTTAGCTTTTTTCAAGTCTTAGCTAATGTCTCACTTCCTATATGAAACATTTTCTTATGACTCATCTGCTCCTTCAGAGAGATAATTGGTAGAAGCACAGTACAGAATGAAGCATATTTTCTTCTCTTTCTTTTTCTTTCTGTTTTTTTTTTCCTAGACATGGCTAACTAACACAGGAATTTATTTTTCATGACTATACATGTTTGAAATGACCCTTGTTTTTCTTGCCTGATCAATGGATGGAAGGGTGAGGTGGGGGGAGGGAGAGAATTTAGAACTGAAAATAAAATTAAATATTTAAAAAGGAAAAAAATGCTTTGAAAACCACAAAGTATTCTAGAAATTTGGCTATTATTAGTCTTATTCTAAAATGTAGTGGTTCTTTATATAGCATTCAATAAATATGCTGATTTTTATATCTGAAACTCATTTTTTCAAAACCCTTTCCTTCTTCCCCAGTTTTTAATGTTCTCTCTCTCCTCTCCCTCCCTCTCTCTCTCTCTCTCTCTCCCTCTCTCCTTCTACCTTACTCCTCTCTCCTCCCTCTCTCCTCTCTCACTTTTCTTTCACTTCTCTCTCTGTCTCTCCTCTCTCCTCTTTCTCTTCTCTGCCTTGGTCTCTTTTCTCTCTCTGACTCTCTTCTCTGTCTTTCCCTTTCTCCATCTGTGATTTTGATTAGTGAAGCTAAGAAACTCTACAACAGAAATACCTATTTGAATCCTCTATGCATCTTACTCACCTCAACTATGACCTAAGGTTTTAATAGCTTGCAGAGCAGTGATGTGCTGGAGCCAGATCCACGGGTTTCAAAAGAGCTTATTGTTAAATTTTTAATGTGTTTACACCTCAAAACTCAGCAGATCCTACATATTAGGGCTTAATTTACCGTTTCCTTGATTGTCTCATCTTAACAAAGCAAAAGAGAAAAATTAATAATGAAGATTAAACTTAAAAGTGTGTCATGACAATCCCAAAGGACTAATGGTGAAGCATACAATCCACCTCAGGAAAGGACCGATGTTCATTGAATAGAGGTTGAAGCATGCTGTTTTTCACTTTCTTTCCTTTTTTTTCTTTTATTTGAGTCTTCTTGTACAAAATGACTAATATGAAAATGTTTTACATAATTACACATCTATCTTACTGTCTCAGGGGGGAGGGATAAAATTTGGAACTCAAAATATTAAATAAAAATTGGAGAAACAAATGGGGGGGAGGGGGAAGTGTGCTGTGAGTGCATTTTCTTTTTAAGAATCGGTTGTTAAATATTTTCCAGCATATCCCCGACATGAAGAGACTAGTCACCCATACATTTAAATCTGAAAGAAGGTACATTATCACACAACTGAACCCAAGCTAATTTTAAGGAGGAGAAAAATTAAACCACATATGGGAACCTTATATATTCTGAACCTTGTTTTTGGATTTGTTTCTTTCTATAGCCACTATGTAATAGTTACCATCTGATCTAAAGCTAATTAGCCTTTAAGTAATAGGATTAAGAAACTTTGGTTTAAAAGCATGCTGTTTTGAAGAAATAAAATTCAATACCCACAAAAACTTAACAAATAAGAATCATTTACAACAAAAAACATACCCTCCATTTCATCTCAAGAAATAGTTTGAAAATTAGAGTTTAACAGAACTCTACTTGGTTTTCCCACAAAAATGAGACCGTGCTTGGTTTTTCTGAACCAACATCAGTTTTTTAGATACAGCTAAGAAGATGAAAACAAGATGACAGTAAAAACACAGACATAGGCCTCCCTCTACAATCCCTCTTTGTCGGATGCTATATACTCTCATCAAAAAATGTAAGGACATTCCTAGGGTCAATCAATCCTCTTTCATTCATAAAACTGAACATACTGTATCTTAGACTAAATCTAAAATCAAAGAGATAACTTGGGTGAAGAGAAGAATTTTACTAGAAAGAATTCTCTATTTAGTGTCAGAAAAGGCATGGATTTGAATCCTCCCCCCTTTCCAGCTCTGTGATGATGGGTAAGTCACTTGAGCTCTGTAAGTCTGTCTCTTCATCTTCAAAAATAAAAATGATAAAAACCTATAGTGCCAGAGTTTTATGACAATCAAATGAGATATCATCTATGTAAAGCACTTAGCAGATGTTAAATCTTTCTATAAATACGCTATTTAAGGAGTAGAAAATGCAGTATGAAGTATTATACAATCTAAGTCCAGAAATTATAAAATCATAGCATTGAGAACTAAACCAAAGATCTACTTTTTTTTTTGTTTTTGTTGTCATTCAATTGTTTCAGATTGTTCATGGGCCCATTTGGAGTTTTCTTGGCAAAGATACTGGAGTTGTTTGCCATTTCTTTCTCCAGCTCATTTTACAGATGAAGAAATTGAGGCAAACAGGGTTAAGTAACTTGCCCAGGGTCACATAGCTAAGTGTCTGAGACCAGATTTGAACTTGGGAAGATGAGGGTTTTCTGACTCCAGGCCCAGCACTCTATTGACTATGCCACTTAGCTGTATATTTTACAGACAAGGAAAATAAGGCCTAGTGTTACAGACAGCTTTTTTCTTGACCAATGATTTGTAGTACTTCTACAGATCAACGCACAATTTAGGAGCTCCTGATATATGAATGATTCATGGATAAAGGCCCATATGGAATTGGATCCAGTTATTGCTTATTATATAGTAAAACAGCCCATGAAACACTAGTTTGGGGAGATTGTCTTCCTCAAAGAAACATTTTTATTGAGTATAGTATATTGTAACATTTTGAGGCTAAATTTTCAGAGATAATTTTCTTCAATGTATGTAACTTCTTAGCTTGCCTGCTAAAAAATTCAATAGACTTTTTTTCTCCTTTGTAACTTTTGCAGGAAGCCTTACTTGGTTGACTTTGTCCCTGTAGCCACCCCTGCCAAATCATAGTAATGAATGCTGAGGTCTTCCTTGGACTAATTATAATAAATTGCTCAGTACAGAGCTGTCATCCAGACAGCAGTCACTTGTGTCAAAGTTGCAGAGGGGGTTGAATGTGGGCCAGAATAAGATCTCCACAAGAACAATTTTGAGATCAGAAAAACCGTACAATAGCTCATCCACTTGTACCCTGGGAAATCAGTGCTGCCAAAACCTTCAAGGCCCAATCAAAAGTGAAAATTTACTGAAAAGCTACATTAGAAGTGAGGCTTTTTTATGAATAAGTAAGAACAATTCAGCCTCATATACTACTTCTTATGATGATAATCAGAGTGCTCTTTAGATCACTACGGCTAAAGATCATTGCCATCTTAGATTCATTTCTGGTTATCCTGCACAGATGTGGAAGCTGCTATCACAGATCTGAGGAAAACACTGGAGGGTATCACAGTTGAGGACACTGTCCCATCAACTTGGTATCTGGCTAGTTGAGTGATATCCTTCTATAAACATCACTTGCACATGTAAGTTATCTGTTGTGCTCCTTAATTTTTTTGATGGTTCAATGGTAATTCTTCCATATCACCATCCATTTAGAGAACCTTTAGAGCTAAAGGATAAAGAGAACAGGTAGCAGACACTGATTGTCCCTCCAAACTCTGAAATTAGTCACTCTACCCCAGGACATCCAGAAAGTCTATGATTTGCTCAAGAAAATGAACATTATTCAAATTACTTACATTACTTAATAAATAGTGATATTGACTGCAGGCTGAATCTTTGACGTAAGTGACCTTTCTTATTCAAATGGGGTATTTGATGTTACATATGCTATGGTGGAAAGTGCACTGGATCCAAAATCAGGAGAACTTCCTTTAACATAAGCTATTTGTGAAGGAGGTGACAACATTAAGTAGAAAGTACCCATACTAAGCTACATTTCAAGTGTGTTATCACAATAGAGACCAATAGAGATGCAAATTTGTCTCCTATGCTGCCAATCCTGGAAAAGTAAAGGAATGAGGGATCAGAAGATGGGAAGGAGAGATGAAGAAATGCCAAGGCCCAAGTTGGGCCTAGGAACCTGATTACCCAGGGAAATCTTTGTAGTTACCAATTTACACTGTCACTGTGAAGCATTTCTTTACCAAAAATAATATGCTGTGAACAAAAATAAGTTGAGAGTCATTTTACTATGGGATTACAACACAGTCCCAGATTTTTAAAATGCAGAATACATACTCAAAAACATACAGTGATGGGTGGGTGAGGGAATGCTAACAAGTAGGAGAATAAGGAAAGCAATGAAGGAGCACTTGAACTGAGCCTGGAAGGGATCTTGGAGCTTCAAGAGGAAGAGAGGACATTCCAGACATGGAGGGACAGTCTGTGAAAACATAAGGGGGCAGGAAGTAGATTGTCAGATTTGAAATCCCTCTCAATTCTAAATGTATGAACCTTCAACAAATCGCTTTCACTCCGTGGACCTCATGTGTAAAATGAGTCAAGAAGATCTTAACACAGCATCTATGAATTTTTTTTTAAATATTTTGATAACTATTTCAATATTAGTTTTCCTTTGCAATCCTAGGTGTCTTATTATATGAATTTAAAAACATTATTCTAGGAAAAAGGGTCAATAGACTTCATTAAACTGCCCAAAGGGTCCCTGACACAAAAATGGTTAAGGGCCTCAGGTCTTGATGATCTATAAGATCTTTAATAGTCTATGATTCCATAAAATACTTTATTTTGCCACATAATTCTGGACTTAAATCATCTTTCTTGAATATAGATTAAGATTCCCAAATATTCCAGACAGAAGCCACCAGCACCAAGTACTGGAAAATGAGTTGCTTTCATTAGAAGTTTTAAAATCCTTATGCTTATTTAATTTATAGTTCAAACGTTTTGTTTCCTTGAACGTTTCAGCAGTGTTTCCATTCTCTCAGCCTTTGTCCACAGAACAGTAAAGAGCTTCTTGGAAAAGAAAAAAGCACTGTATAAACTGGAGTTGGGGAAAAGTTTTAACAACAATTTTCTTAAATTTTTTCAATCATATTTGATTATGTAGTGTGGGGTCTCTCCATATTTCTGTTACTTCTATTACTTCCTTCTGTCTTTGGAAATGGAAAGGAAAAGACTGATCATCCTGCAGTCATAGCGTTGTGGATACAATGAATCAGAACAATCAAGTTTACTTCAAATGGGAACCAGATATACAGGAAGAAATCTTTCCGTCTACATGAAAGTTTTTTAGAAGAGGAAACAAATAAATTTTAAAATCACTTGAAAAAATTCTCAGCACGCACTAATATTCAAAATGGGCAAATTAAAACAGCTTTAAGATCTACCACTCCCCATCAGTGAAAATGGGAGAGGGGGGACTTACATAAGAAAGGCGGGGCTCTTAATTATAGCAGGAGGCTTCCTCCATACGTTTTTCAGGCAAGAATGCATCGTTAGGTGACAGAATCCGTCAAAGGTATAAAACAGGTGTGAATGATTCCTAGATACCTCTAATGATTCAATCAATCAAAAGGTACCAACAACCTGGCCAATAAAGTGGGGAAGAAGTAAAGTGCTTTGACTCACTGGATGAAATCAGTTGATGAAATGTATAGGGATTAATTGAAAGAATTAATAGACCTCAGTATATAAAAGGAAATTCTAGTAGAAGGATTTTAGCAACTGCTTCGGTAATGTATTGAGAGGGCAGATTCCTTGAAATACTTGTGGCTGTACCAGAAGTAAGGTCCTATCCCCCCAACCAGAGACCTTATCATTGGAGAGAGTGGGCCAGTAACAATGTATCCTACAAGGAGCTGAGAGAGAACACCCAGAAGAAAGGCATCTCTTTAGAGTGAGGAAAAGCTGCTCAAGGACTCTGAAAGGGGATGTCCCTCAAAGAGCTACACCCCAGAGGAGCTTCATGAGAGTTCCACAAAGGGGAAAAAAGTTTTCCATCTAACCAGGCATCCTCTTTGCTTCATCCCTATTATTTCCTGAATTCTGGATATACTTGTGGGAGAGTGTGACCTAGACTTTGGGGAAAAGGTTTTTGCACCAATTGTTTTTATTGTGCTATCTAAATAAATACACCTTTCTAAAAGTGAATTAATTCTGGCTATCCAGTTAATAATCAATAGGAACACACAGGTGGGGGTTCATGGGTGATAGGATTATAGCTGGAATCCTGAGGAGAGAGCTGTCCTCTTGGGACATAGCCTTCTAGTCCAGCATGAATAAAGAGAGAGAACCCAGAACCTGAATTACACTTAAAATCAACAAAACTCAATAATGCTGGTGAGTTGCTGGTGAAATTAAAAACTTGTGGAATCTTTCTGTATTACAATGTGGTAAGAAAAATCACAAAAATAATCATGTGTTTTTATCTAATAACTTTGTTAGGAATGTTATCACAATTGTCAAAAAAAAAAAAGTTTTTACACCTTTGTTCAAAATAGCATGTAAATTCCTTAGGGGAAAGGATGGTTTTATTTTTGAGTTTGTATTTCCTCAGTCCCTCATCGTACCTTTCACATAGTAATCAATGTTTGTTGAATATGTTGAATTAAATTTTCATGGAAGCATTATTTGTAAGTAAAAAAATAAGTGTATATAACTTTTAAAATGTCTCACAATAGGAGAATGACTAAATAAATTGTATCATGTTATCATAATGAATATTACTAACTTACAAAATCCAATAAAAGGCCATAAAAAGAGAGTGAAAAGTTAAGACATTTGTACATTCAGATTTATTTATTTACATATATATGTTACAAAGAAAGCTTATTTGGTTATAATAATGTTCAATATTGTCCAGTTTTAAAAAAAAATTTTAAGAATTATTTCAGCCAAGTATGTTTCAAGCTGATTTATCTTGCTCTGATAAGGAGAGGTTTAGATTTCAGGTTGCAAAATGAGAGAAAAGTTAGCCAGACTGGCTGCTGTTCATGAAATACCTATTCCTGCTTTGATAAAGTTACCCTATGGTATCAGGGGCTCAATGCTTTATACACTCAAGAACTCCATGTTATTGGATCAGTCAAACTGAGCTGGCTCTGATTCACTTTAACCAGAATCACAAGAGACTGATTGATAAAGCACAATGACAAGCCATTCATTGAAAATGAGAAGTCTTATTTAGAAAAATAACTCACACTAGTTATTTGCATAGAACAATCTGACTTCATGGGCAGAGCAGCTAGTGCTACAGTGAAGAGAATACTGGACCTGAGTCAGGAAGACATGAGTTCAGATCCAGTCTCAGACATCTACTAGCTTGGTGACCTTATGGTAGTCACTTAGCCACTGTTTGCTTCTGTTTCCTCAACTGTGAAATGAGGATAATAATACCACCTCCCTCACAGAATTGAAGGATCAAATGAGATAATATTTGTAAAAAGCTTATCGCAATGCATATAGCACATAGTAGGTACTATGTAGATGATAATTCTCTTTCCAGTAAGGATTCAGAAAACTAAATTACAAATCTTAGGAACTGGGCTGCTTGGTGAGCATAAGGTTAGGGTAATGCTTAGTAAGCATAAGCCTCTGGGATCAAATGTAAATTTCTCTATTTGTTTTTTAAGACCTTCATAACCTGGCTCAACCGACTTTTTTGACCTTATATATTGCACACACGCACGCACACACACACACACTCCCACATTCTGTGACCCAGGCAAACTGGTCTTATTATTGCTCCCTATATAACACTCCTCCCATTTCTGAGCCATTGCATTGACTGTCTCCATGCCTGGAATGAACTCATATCTCATCTCTGCCTCTTCGAATCTCACTTCCCTAATAACTCTGCTCACATGACACCTTCTGGAGGAAGACTTTCTTGGGCCCCAGCTGTTAAGGCCTTCCTCTAACCAAAAAAAAAAAACTTGTATATATAGTTTATATATACTTATTTATGCTAATGCTGTCTGTCCCTCTCCTTTGCTTCTGCAATAGGAATTCTTCACCTTTTTGCATGTCATGCGCCCCTTTCATAATCAGGTAAAGCTTCTGGACGCTTTTTCAGGATCATGTTTTTAAATGTATGAAAGAGTATATATCAAAAGGAAACCAATTATATTGAAATATAGTTATCACCAGGCATTGTGGAGAATGCCTATAATCCCTGTTACTGGGGAGGCTGAGGTTGGCATATTATTCAAGTTCAGGAGTTCTAAGCTACGATAGGGCTAAAATTGATCAAGTGTTCACACTAAATCCAGCCTAAATGTGGTAGCCCCCAAGAAGAAGGGGAAGGAATGGGCCAGGCTACCTGATGAGGGCAAACAGGCTAGAAAAAAAAGTGGGTCAAAGCTTCTGTGTTAAGCGGTGCTTTGATAAAGTTTGTGAAAGGCTGCTGCACTTCCAGGCTGGGTAAGTTTAAGATTTAGCCTCCACCTTTGATAGATATGTATGAACGGATAGAGGCATTATGTATGTATATTTGTCTAGGTATATGTGTGCATTCAAATACACATGTACATATATATGTGCATGCATTATACATAATTTTTTAAATTAAGTTTAGAGACTCCAAATTTAAATTCTCTGTCCTAAAAATGTAAGCTCCTCAAGGACAGGACCTGTTTTATTTTTGTCTCTGTGACCTCAGAGCCTAGTACTGCCTGGTCCATAGTAGGAACTTAAGAAAGGCTTGTCTATTTATTTACTGATCATCTGTGAAGGATTTTGCCCCTCCTAGACAGGTATGAACATTCCCATTAAGAGAAAAAGCATATGGCTACATGGAGAAAATTTTTTCCTGAACCCCCAGCTTTCTGGAAGAGTAACAAGAATTTGAGTGCCTAAGTAATGACCTCCTATGCAAAGGAGAGAACTGAGCCCAAAATGTCAGTTCATGTGGACAGCTCAATTTTACAACAAAACCGTTCTTCATCTTGTTTTCATTAAACTTTTCTTCCTCTGCTACTTCCTTGGTCCCGCTCTTCCTTCAAGAAAAAAAGGGGGGTGGGGCTGAAATAATACATTTTTCTCACAGGTCGTAGGTGTGATATGGATCACCACGAGTAGGCCCAGACATCCATAAGAGGCCAGAGTGAAACACTGGATAACAAAAAAATAGAAGATATAATTTGGAGTGCAAATTTCCTGAGAACTCAGTGCAGAGAAGATTGCCAGCCCTCACACTGTCCAACTGCTTGAATTAACTAAAAAGGTCACAGTATAAGAGGCAAACATTTCCACAGAAAATAAAATTCCAAAGAAAATTTCCATTAGGGATTGTTGCGGTGGTTCCTCCAATCTTGTGCTCTTTTCAGAAGCAGTTGCATTTCTGTCAGCAGAAATCAAAAACTGTAACTCCAAAGCTGAGCTCAATCATGTTTCAACAGAAAAGAGAAATGTAGCTTTTTTTTAAAGTACAGATTCTTTTAAAGTTTAAAGTTATCAAAGAAATAGTGTGCTCACGTAAATCCAAAGCACTTGACATACATTTTCCAGCTCCCTAAAAATGGCATTCCTTTTCCCCCAAACATTAGGAATTACAAGCACATCATACCTAACATTGTTAAAATGGTCCCACAAAAACTTAACAAGGTGAAATAACATTGAAGAAGTTGATAGCAATGTTACAAAAAAGGAAGGAATGTTCCTAGGCAGCCAAAATTAAAACAATAAAAACAGAAAGTTAGTTGTTTTTTTTTTTCAAAGATCTAATACTGTAATCATGGGATGAGGTGGGGAAACGGGGAGGGATTGGGATGTTTGAATAATTAATATACCAAAAGTGTGGTGACCTGACACACTAAGTTACTATAGGGACTTTTTCTTCTCTCCATCAATTCCTTACCTTATAGCTTACAAGCTAGTTGGAAATATCTTTTCCTCAAGTAAACTTAAACATTGTTTCTCAAAAAAAAAAATATTATCCACAGTTATAGAAGGTATAATCCATCTTCCCAGAAGAAAAAAACAATGGAACTTATTACAGATTAGAGTTTGAGGTCTGGAGTCAGGAAGACTCATCTTCCTGAGTTCAAATCTGGCTTCAGGCACTAACTACCTGGGTGACCCTGGACAAGTCAATTAACCCCATTTGCCTCAATTTCCTCATCTGTAAAATGAGCTGGGGGAGGAAAAGGCAAATGACTCTGTTATATTTCCCAAGAACATCCCAAATGGGGTCACAAAGGGTCAGACATAACTTAAAAATGACTGAACATCAACAAAAATAGTTTAGAAGATTCCTAGAAAGGAAAGCCTTAGTGCTTATTCTTATTGTCCTTACAGGATGTTGCTGAATTCTTTACTCCTTATAATGGAGACAAATTCCTCTCTTTCCTCTTCCCCCAATCTATAAAACTTAAGAGCTCCTTCTGATAACATGGTGCTTCAGGTCTCTAAAACATCATTACTATAGAGTCCATGCATCAGCTGGTCCCCACCCTATACAAAGTACTGGATTAGTTTTGGAGCCCTCTCTCAAATATATATCCATGACCAGGATAGTCATAAAGCATCAAAGGCCTAGAGCATCAGAACTTAATTCATTTTGTCTCATCTAGCAAAACATCAAAATTTGACTCATTATCTCTGTAAGGTCCCTTAGCTCTCCTGTAAGCATTCAAGCTAATAAGACATCATAAATAGGACAAATTTTACTTTACCCAAAACAAAAATACATATTCATATCTAGAATTCAAGCAGCTCTCCTCTTTGATGAGTCCAACCTCCCCTCCAAACCTGTATGTTCCAGGGGTGGCTAGGTAACACAGTGAATAGAGCACCGGCTCTGGAGTCAGGAGGACTTGAGTTCAAATCCAGCCCCAGACACTTAATACTAGCTGTGTGACCTTGAGCAAGTTACTTAATCCCAGTTGCTCTGCATCACCTCCTTCAAAAAAAAAAAAAAAAAGCAAGCCTGTATGTTCCATATAGTTCATTTTGCCAAGGAAGGGATAGACTTGGGTTACAACTCAAAGAATGTGGTTTCTACTCCGTGAACCTTTCTTCCTTTTCAGCTACATAGACAGTGAGGCCATCTGTCCTCTTTCAAGGTTTAACTGAAACCAACCAACTTTGTATCTCCTACCTCTCATCAAGTGTTAGATCCATTTCCTCTTTCTCTTTTGTTAAAAATAATAACAATACTAACATTTATTTATATAACACTGTAGGATTTGTGAAACCTATATACATTATTTATATGCTTCATATGTTATCTATATACATTATCAAATTTCATCATCACAACAACCCTGTGAGGGAGGTCCTATTATCTGTTTTTTTGATGAAGAGAAAAATAAGGCCCAGAGAGGCTGGGCACTTTGCCCAGGGTCATATAACCACTAAATGTCAGAGAATCAATCTGAACCCAGGTTATTGTACACTGTAGCACTTTATCCATTACTCTATCTTCTATATTATGAAGGATCTATCTCCTTCCAAGTAAGTCACCATCATGTACCAGTCCCAGGTACATTTGACTCTATGAAGAGGCTGAGAGCTGTACCCACTTTAAATTCTTTCTGTCTTCTTCCTCTGGAAGAAATTCCTCTCTAGAACTTCTATTTTCCTGTCCATTAGAAGACCCCATAGGATGTGACATCTTAGAATGTGTATTCTTCTCACTGATGTTAATATGTACATGTGGTAGGCTCTATCCCAGGTCTATAGGAAAAAAAAATGTTCTACTGCTACTTTTTTTATATGGTACCATGCTTAAAATGTATTACTTCTCCCATGCCTTCTAAGTCTGTGATAAACAATATTCCTGATGGCCAAAGAAAATAAAAAATAGAAAACACCCAAAGTAGTTTATTTTCCTTTAGATTCCTACAATCTCATTGGTCTGTATGTTCTCCCTTTTTATTTAGTGGATCTCTCTCTGTTTTGCCAGACTGAGTAGAAATTCAGAGACTTGACTTTGCACAAAGTTGTCAATTGTTATATGGTCACAATAACTAATTCTATCAAAGTTTTCACCCATTGGAAGAACTGTTCAAACTTAAGTCATTGCCTAAGGAGTACAAGAATTATCCAGATCAAACCTTTGAAGATGTTTAGTATATCACAACGAACTGTGTAACTAGACTGAAACAATCTCTAAGGCAAGCTTATATTATCCTTAAAGACAGGAGCCCTGAAAGCATTCTTCAGAGGAGGAATACTATACCTCACATCTAAAAAGGAAAGACAGTTTTAAAGTACTGGGATGAGGAGTAAATAAGAAAAAAAAGCTGAAGAAACCAAGGTAATTCCCAGAAACATTTGGCCTAAAGGACTTTCATAGATCAAGAGCTATGTTTATGTCAAAAATAAAAGGAGAGGAATACTAAAAGGCGGGCCAGATTTTCATCTAAAAAGAAAATTAATGAATATTGTGGAAACACAATTAGGATAACCCAGGATCTAGCAGCTTCTACACTAAGGGATTGAAGGGCCTAGAATATGATATTCTGGAGATCAAGGGAGCTTGGATTAAAACCAAGAATCACCTACCCAGCAAAATTGAGTATAGCGTTCCAGGGGAAAATATGGTCATTCAGTAAGGTGAAGGACTTTCAAACATTCTTGCTGAAAAAACCAGAACTGAAAAGAAAGTTTGACACTTCAACACAAGAAGCATGAGAAGATAAACACGGAAAAGAAATCATAAGGAACTTATCAAAGATGAACTATTTATTTACATGACAACATGGAAAAGTGACAATTCTAACTGACGAAACTTTTCTCAGTATGAGGGTAGGGGAAGGGAATACAAATGTATATATACATATACA
>CM053588.1:82534161-82552421 GCA_028646515.1 Pseudochirops corinnae | reverse complement strand
CAATGATTCAAAAACGCAAGCTATAAATATATTTTATTAAAATTAAAAATACGTGGTTCAAAAATAAATAAATAAAATAAAATTATGTCACTTTAAGGGCCTATTTAACTTCTATGTATTTTGGTGAGGTCCAACTGGTCTGTTTGACTTTATCTTCTTATTCTTTCCATTTCACAGATGCACAAGTTGGGTCTCAGAATGGTAAAGTGACTTATAAAAAGTCCCATTACTTGTGGAAGACTATTTATAGGAAAAATACAGACTATCTACATACACAAATATAACCCAATAGTTCACAAAGTGTGGTCCTGGGGGTCCCTGAGAGGTCAAGGAGTCAAACTTAGCCCTCACACTCCAAGTCCAATTACAACACTGCAACACCTTATCCTAGAAATCCTTTTAGCATACAACTACTAGAATTTAAATGGAATAAAATATTAACAGTAACTCATAAAGAAGAAAACATTAATATTACAAATACATGGCATACAAAACACTAAGGCAAATTAATGTTTATCTTTCTAAAAATGATAAGTATCCTAGTAGCCTGAAGGAATTAATAAATCTTCATTTACAAAGTAGTACTTTAAACACTTCTTAAGAATGGTCCAATGGAAGGGGAAATAAAAAACATTCCGGCTTAACGTACAAACACTTTTATACAGAATTAGTTTGGAGGTTTGTTTTAGTTTGGTTTTTTTTCCATGGTTTAGATGTTATAACTAAAGAAAAAGCATCTTCTACTTATGTAGCACCAATCATCTGAGAATTCCAATTTTAGTTATCTCCAAAATTCCTCTAGTATCTTCCTTTTAATAAATAAAGGCTATAAGAAAGGCAGTATGGTCTAGTGCGTAGAGGATTAGCCTCAGAATGAGGAAAATCTGGGTTCAAGACCTGCCTTATCTTTGGCAGGTCATCTAATCTCAGGTTTCCCAGGCAACTATTTAAAGCTATAAATTATAATCAGTTGCAATTTTAAACAGTAGATGTAGTTTTCATGCCAGTAAAAATTAAGATCTGTACCACCCTAATTCCCAAAAGAAACTCAGTCAGTCAACAAGCATTTATGAAATACTGTACTAAGTATTAGAGATACAAGGACAAAAACAGTCTGCCTTCAAAGAGCTTACATTCCACTAGAGAAGACATTTTAATTAATGTGTCCATACAAATAAATACAGAGTAAATGGAAGGAATCTCAGAGGAAAGAAATGAGGTGAGGAGAAAGGGAGTTGAGAAAGGTTTCCTCTGGAAGATGGATTTGGAGTCTGGAAGCTGGGAGGCAGGGGTGAAGGGAGAAAATATTTAAGTCATGGAGGTCAGCCAGAGCAAAGACACAGAGTTAGGTGATGAAATATCATATGTGAGGAATAGCAAGGAGGCTGGTTTATAAACATGCCTACAGGTAAGTAAAGTTTAAAAAAGGCTGCAGACTAAGAAGTCAGGCTATAAAATTGTCAGTCAGTCAGTAAACTTGTATTAATTGCCTACTAAGTGCCAGAGACCACGCTAAATGCTACTGATACGAAGGAAAGCAAAGACAGTCCCTGCTCACAAGAAGCTCACAACTAATTGAGTGAAAACAATATATAAAAAGACGCTGAAAATGGGAGGAAGAGAATATAAGGAATGAGGCACGGTGAGGTCCACAAGAGTACAGCTGGGTGAGAAATGATGCCATGGCTGCCCTGGGAGCCCTTAAATGGAAGTTCCGGAAGGAACTCTCCACTATCCACTCTCAACCCTCTCCAGTGAGAGGGAGGGACGGGTGCCTTTTAATGCTTAACAGAGGGCTTTGTATTTGATTCTTGAGGTAATAGGGAGCCCCTGGAGTTTTAGGAAAATCATTTTGGGAGCTGAATAGAATATGCACTGGAGCGGGGAGAAACATATGGCAGGCCAGATTCACCAGCAGCCTATTGCAATGTGAAGAAATTCTACCCTAATAAAGTCTTTTTATCTTCAATTGCTATACTAGTAAAGCCATAAACTATGCCTGAACTCCTACAGTTGGTCCATCCCTTTTGTCTACTTTCATGACAGCTGTGACTCACTATAGAATCCAGTTTGGCTATGGTGATCAGTATCAATCAAAGACAAAAAATAATAATAATAATGGGTTGGCTATGCTAGCACAATTGACCTTCAGTGGAAAGACACAACTATAATCTGCTAATGGTGCTAGTAAATTCCATTTAGTTTCATGTTCTAGAGTACTACATTACCAATTGAAGGCAACTATTTATTTCTGCTAACCATTGGTCTCCTAAGCAATTGCTTTCATCTTCAGAGATTCAAGATGGTGCCAACATTCCTTTGACAATACAGCAAAGTGTCATTTCATCACATCTGTTGCCACTTTGGTCCTATATAGTCCTTGCCCAAAAGAACATTTCGAAAATCCTTCTGATACAGTGATATTAATCATCTCGTGAAATGAACATTCTCTCCAAAGAGAATTTCTAAATAGGACGTGACTACTTATAATTAGACTAGAATCCTGGTTGCTTGAACATCTTGGATAAATTTGATTTTTAAGAAACACACATTATCCATATATATGAATGCAACCTAGTGATTCTCAGAGTGTGGTCCTCAGGGCCCCTGAGACCTTTTTAGGGGGTCTATAAGGTCAAACAATTTTCATAACAATATTGACATCATGTGCCTGTTAAAATACTCCTCCCTTTTCCAACTACAGATCTGTAGGGCAAAATTTTGTAAGGCAAAATTTTCTTCAACCAAAGCAACATATAATGACAGATTGAATACAGAAATAAAGTGGAGAATCTAGCTGTCTTCTATTAAACCAGACATTAATGAGTGGCCTACCACACTGTCCCTATATTTTTTTGTCTTAGAAAATATATTATCTTTCCATTTAAAAATGTTATTTATGTTAGCACGTAATTGGTTTATTATTGTTATTTTAAATAAATTAATAAATGTTTTTAAAATTCAGAAACTTTTGGTTTTAATATAGTAAATATCAACATACGTACAAGTATATACATATATATTATATATATCTTGCATAAACAGAAGCTCTCTCATACCTCAATAATTTTTAAAAGTGCAAAGAAATTCTGAAATCAACAAGTCTGAGAATTGCTGGCTTAACTTACAAATAGGAAAGAGGGGTCATATTGTAACTTATGGTTCAGAACCAAGTTCTTGGTTCACTCAGATTTCGTCCAGTCTTGGGATGGTTTCTCAAAAATTCAATCTATGGCTTGGATCCCTCTTTATTGTGTTTCCCTAGGAACATAATAATTTAATTCTTGTCTAAGTTTCTGCAGAAAAGACAAAAGGACCTTCAGCAAGCTCTTAGGCCAACAACGTAGATGAAATACAGTATAGCCTTTATTTCACCTCACTGAAAATTTAAAACATAAAACAACTCACAAAAGCCTGTAAATAATTAAAACAACTGCTAGATTTTCATATACGCAATGACAAATATTTTAAGGGTCAGTGATATCATCACTGTGGGTCCTCCTTCCATTGACAGATTCTAATTTTTCTATGGCTTAGTAGTTAATCAATCAATTCAACAAATGCTAAAAAAAAAAAAAAAAAAAAAAAAAAAAAAAAAACCTACCATTTGCCAGGCACCATGCTAAGCTCTGGAGATATAAATGTAAAAAGAAACAATCGCTGCTCATCAGAATTTACACTGCTGGAGAAACAACAATGTGGACACAATTATTATACTATATTGTGGAAATGCTTGTTTTATTCCAAAAATTAAAAATAATATAAATAAAAATTAGTTTTTAATTCTATCCAAAAGAAATTCAATGTAAGCTAAAGTAAACAGAAAACAAATAACTAAGGGAATCAGGAAAAGCCTTTTGTAGGACTTATCATTTGGGTGAAGCCTTAAGGGGAGGCAGGACTCCAAGAGATAAAGAGTAGGGAAGGATAGCATTTCAGGTATGAACTCTGTCTCCTTATTTTTGCACCAAGGCAGAAGATGCAATCTAGTGCTAGGAGAGCTACAAGTACAACAATTTGGCTGCATAGTGTTCAAGGGGGAGAGAATTTGAAATCAGACTAGAAAGTGCTGAGTTTAGAGTCAGGAAGACTTGAGTTCAAATACTACCTTAGAAATGTACTACCTGATCATAAGTCAATTAAGATCTCAGAGACTCAGTTTTTTTCATCTGTAAATGAAGGAGTTGTACTTAATGGCCCCTAAGCTCACTTCCAGGTGTGAATCCATGACCTTATGCAAGATAGATTGGAGCCATACTATAAAGGATTTTAAATGCCAAACAAACGACTGACATTATGTTCTAGCAGTAATAAGCTTATTCATTAGGAGAATGATACATTCAGGCCTATGCTTTAGGAATATCAATTTGGCAGCTATGAGGAGGATATATTAGACTGGAGGAGAGACTAGAGACAAAGAAACCAACTAGGAGGCTATCATAACAGCCCTTAGACCAAGAGGTGATGAAGGTTTCAATTTAGAGTGGTAGTCATATTAATGAAGAAAAGGGAATCGATGCAAGAGATATTGTAAAGGTAGAATTGATAAGACTTAGCAACTGATTGAATATAGGGACAGAAGGACAGTGAAGAGTCAAGGATGACTAGATAGTTGTGAGCCTGTGTAACTGAAAAGATGACTAGTGGTGCCTAGAACTGAAATAAAGATATTAGGAGGAGGGGTAGGTTTAGAGGAAAAGATCTTGAGTTTTATTTTAGACGTGTTGAGTTTGAGATAATTATGGGATATATGTGTCGATGGTGAAGTGAGAAAAATGCCCAGGAGCAAGATGGCAGGAAATATATAGATCTGGCAATCACTTTATAAAGATGGCTGAACCCAGGAGAACTGATGGATTCACCAAGAGAGAAGAGATGACAGCCCAGAAGAGAGTCCTGGAGTGCACCAATTCATAATATACATAGATAATGATCCAGCAAAGGAAATTAATCAGATAGGTGGAAGGAAAAGCAGGAAAAGACCTCATCCTAGAAACATAAAAAGAAGGGAATATACAGGAGAAGAACATGATCAATAGTGTCAAACTACAGAGATCAGGAACAATAAGGACCAA
This sequence comes from Pseudochirops corinnae, assembly GCA_028646515.1. Taxonomy (NCBI): domain Eukaryota; kingdom Metazoa; phylum Chordata; class Mammalia; order Diprotodontia; family Pseudocheiridae; genus Pseudochirops; species Pseudochirops corinnae. The sequence continues at coordinate 82,547,346 of CM053588.1, read as the reverse complement.
GAGAAGGCCACTGAAACTTTGCTTTTGTTGTTGTGTAATTCAGAAATCACTGGTGACCCTGAAGCGAACAAAGTAATATGCTCTTCCAGGGGTTCTGGGTTCAAAATATTCATTAGCTTCGGTCAGTCTGGTCATAGGATGGTAGTCTGAGAGGTGGCAGAGACATTAGGAGTCATCTAATTCAGTCTCTCATTTTACCTGTGCAGCTAGTCAGTGGATAGAAGGCTGGACCTGGGGTCTGGCCTCAGACATTTAATAGCTGTGTAACCCTGGACAAGTCACTCAATCCTATTGGCCTCAGTTTCCTCATCTGTAAAAGGAGCTAGAGGAAAGAAATGGCAAACCACTCTAGTATCTTTGCCAGGAAAACACCAAACAGGGTCCCAGAGAGTAGGACATGACTGAACAACAAGAACTCATTTTACATATAAGTAAAATGAGACCCAGAGAGTTAAATTATTTTCTCAAAGCCGTGTAAGTGTATTTGGCAGACATAATATTTGAGCTCAGGTCATGTGATTCCAAAGTTTGTGCTATTGTTCATGCAGTCATGTTGAGCTCTTTGTGATCCCACAGGCTATAGCACACCAGGCCCTTCTATCCTCCACTATCTTTCAAAGTCTACCTAGTTTCATGCTGATTATTTCCTTGATGCAATCAATCTTTCTCATCCTCTCTTGCACCCTTTTCTTTTTGCCTTCATTCTTTACCAACATCAGGGTCTTTTCCAATGAGTTCTGCCTTTTTATTATGGGGCGAGTGGCTTTTAATTTCATTACTGCAGTTATCATCTACAATGATCTTTGAATCCAAAAATATAAAATCTGACACTGTTTCCATTTCTTCTTCCCCTGTTTGCCAGGAAGTGATGAGACAAGTTGCAAAGATCTTAATTTTTTTTTTATGTTAACTTTCAATCCAGCTTTTACACTCTCCTCTTTCACTCTCATCAAGAGGTTCCTTAATACCTCTTTACTTTCTGCAATCAGAGTAGCATACCTCAAATTGTTGCTATTTCTCCCAGCAACCTTAATTCTGGCTTTTGATTCATCCAGTCTGGCATTTCACATGATGTACTCTGCATATAAGTTGAATAAACAAGATGACAAGAGATAGCCTTCTGGTACTCCTTTCTCAGTCTTAAACCACATTCCATTTTCCATGTTCAGTTCTAAGTGTTGCTTCTTGGCCCACATACAGGAGAAATGTAAGATGATCTGCTACTCCTACCTCTTTGAGGACTTGTCATATTTTGTTGTGATGCGCACAGTTAAAAGGCTTTAGTGTAGCCAATGAAGCAGAAGTAGATGTTTTTGCTGGAACTCCCTTACTTTCTCTGCAATCCAACAAATGTTGGCAATTTGGTCTATAGTTCTTCTGCCTCTTCAAAAACCAGCCTACTCTTCTGGTAATTCTCAGTTCACACAATAGTGTAGCATGGTTTGCAGAATCTTAAGGGTAACCTTGCTGGCATGTAAAATGATTGCAATTGTTCAGAAATTTGAACATTCCTTGGTATTGCCCTTCATAAGGATTGGGATGTAAACTAATCTTTGCCAATCCAGCAGCCACTGTGGTGTTTTCCAAACTTGCCGGCATACTGATGACAACACTTTAACAGAATCATCTTCTAGGGTTTCAGACAGCTCAGTTGGAATTCCATTACCTCCGCTAGTCTTATTGTTAGCAATGCTTCCTAAGGTCCACTTGACTTCATTCTTCAGGATGTCTGGCTGCAGATTAGTAACCACACTATCAGAGTTATCGGTGATGTGATTCCAAATACATTTCTCTTTTCACTATACCAAAGGGCCTCACCAAATTTAAGAAGGCTGGTTCTAAGACAATTATCACCGAGTCTACGTTCTAATCTTTTCTAGCTTGGTAGGATCTGAAAAAACGAAAACTCAATTGGGAAGGGGAAGGAAATAAGCATTTATATAGTGTCTACTTACTAAGTGCTAGGCACTGTGCTAAGCATATTTACAAATACTATCACATTTGGTTGTAAATAAGTATAAGCCTTAGTGACTCAGGGTCACCTTTGCCATACCACCAGAGCAAGGGGTCCATAAACATTTTTTAACATTTTGCTGATTATCTTTTAATATAATTTATTTCCTTTGTAATTCTGTGTGTTTTATTTTATGTGTTGAAAAAACATTATTCTGTTACAAGACTGCCAAAGCGGTCTACGACATTAAAAAGATTAAGAATCCCTACTCTAGAGTCATCACTATTATCATCACTAACATTTTTTTAAGGTTTGCAACATGCATTACATATAATGTCTCATTTGAATAAGATTGTAGTGGAGAATAAGAAAACTGACCTGTTTAAATTTTTTCTTTCAAATAGTCAACCGGGGAACTACTGGACAATTGCATATAAAGAGCAATGAAAACACTTTCCAGCTTGCTCCTGAAAGAATCAAATGCGTCACAATAGCGCCCTCTGCTGCCCACCTCTTGATTTGCACCAAATCTACTCCATTAACTCCAGCAGTGTCTCAGTGCCCTTCCAGGCCCTGTTGCAGTTGGATAGATTTAAGGACTTAAACCACAAACAATTGGTTTGTCATTTCCAGGATTTTTTTAATTGAAATGATGGCGTCATTTGATCCTGGTTAGTGTTACTCTGAACATACCGTTTGCAGTACAGAGACCACAGCAAATCCCTGAGAGCACCGTTTGCTTAAGAACAGGTCCGCATGGTTTGTTTTGTAGTATAAGTAAATATTTCCAAAAGAAGAATCCCCTCATAGGAATGTAGGGTGCTTACCAGAATGGCAGCAATACATCCCAGACTATAACTAAAAAATTCCATGTTACTTAGAGAGGAAACATTTTCTTTTTTGTTCCTGATAAAGTGATTGCACTAGCTCTCCTGGAAGGAATCTTCAAAGGAGCCTAGAAATCTTACTCCCAAACCTGGAATCTAATCCCAATTCTGATGCATGATCTCAGGCAAGTCACTTTACTTCTTGGAAGCCAACTATATAAAGCTAACTTTAAATTGCTGTTTGTCCTTCAGTCTTGAAGAGGACCCTAACATCAGGGAGGTGATGCCATGATGTGTAAATCAATTGGATTTAAGTGAGGGAGGGATGTGGAAGTCCCCAACCTCACTTTCTCCTCCAGAGCCATATGGGTCCAGTGGCCACACATAGATCAAGAAGAAGGGAGATGGCCCTGGATATGGTGGGAGACCTTGGCTTTTTTAACTTAAAGTCTTTCCCAGGTCTCAATTTGACTGAGGCAACACCAATTCAGTGATTAGAATGGCCTCTTTTACTTAGTCAAAAAAAAAAAAAATCAATCCAACAGCATAAAACCCTTAGGGTTTCCTGGCCAAAACAGAAACAATTGCTATCTACATTCACTCTGAGCCCAAACAAAGACCAAGTGGGGCTTGGCCTGGGATCTATTGTTGGCCAATCTCAGAGAACCAGAGTGAATTGACTAAGACAGCAATTTCTGACTTTAAATAACCAGGTGGGAAACAATGAGGAGTGGGCTTTGTTCCAGATCTGGATTCATCCTGTGGAACTCTGATCTCAAAGAAAAAAGTCATGCTTTTCTCAGTCTCTGTTTCATTAACTCCAGAGATAGCTCTAAAAACAAAGCTTGGGAATAATTCATGTCTCTCTAAAAAGTGAGAGACAGGTTTCCTTCTCAAAAACCTACTGGATATACAATGTAGGTATTAGGTATAGGTTGACCTCATTTTTTCAACCAAAGAAAATGTTTAAAATACAAAATAAGCATGCAATAAACATCCTTGTGGTCCCTTTCTCCTTAAGTGAGTTCCTCCAAGAACCTCTACTTTAAGGAATGCTCATGCCAGCCACCCTTCATTTGTCTTCCAACTCTGCTTCTGACTCTGGGGACTTTATTGCCAAGCCCCCAGGGTACTTCCTTCTACTCACTCCTATCCCCCCAAGTTGTTCAGCTCCTTTTATATGTTGTCTTCCCCAATTAAAATGTAAGCTTCTTGAGGGCAGGGAGTCTTTCTGCTTGTATTTGGATTCTCAGCACTGTGTCTGACACTTGGTGAGTGCTTAATAAAAGTTTGTTGACCCAATTTGTTGAGCTGAATAACAGATACAGAAATATTTTTTTTTTTAAATCACATTCATTATTGGGAGGAGAGGAAGAGATATCAAGAGAGAGACAATTTTGTGGGACCACTGAACAGATACTTGAGATATTTCATATTCACCTCAGTTCTACACTGTCTTAGCAACTCAAAAGGTCTGCATCTCCTGGACAGCCAGGACACAGCTTAGGTTTTCTTTATGGTCTTTCCTCTGAGAATCCTCCTAGCACAACGGTTCTCAACCTGTAGGTCACGACTCCTTTGGGGGCCGAAAGACCCTTTCACAGGGGACACAGGGGTCACCTAAGACCATCAGAAAACACATATTTCCAATGGTCTTAGGAATGGAGACACCACTCCTCTATCTGTCTCCAGGCAGGTCCACCCACATGCAGATATACCCACATACGAGTATTAAAGGGTAGTGGCATTAGGAAGGTTGAGAACTACTGTCCTAGCACCACTTTCCATAATGTCTTGTCTCTATAGTTTTGATGTGGTTTGGGGTTGTTGGGAATCTGAAATATCAGGGTACAGAGTGATTATGCCTAGAAAGAATTCAAGTACTCAAGTCTTCTTTCAGTCAAATGGCAAGGTTTATTGTAATGCCGATAGAAGCTGGCAAGATTCTTAGGGAATCTGGGCCTTGATGGGTGTGAGATTGATACTTATATACAAAAAAAGACAGTGAGAAGGGATTAAGGAGTGGTAAATAGCCTATGGTGGCTGCCAGTGAAAGGAGTTAGGTGGTCTGGGATGGGTAGGAGCCACAGTGAAAGGACTAGTAAGCAATTTGGTGGGCTGGCTTGGGCCAGATGCCTTTGGCAGAGGTGCCAGAGATCTGGGCTACTGAAATGTATAGGAAAATTCAAGGACTGGACTGCTTTCAAAGACATAGTCTTTTCCTTTTAGGGGCACACATCCTATCACCCTAGTTTGACACCAGTTCTCCTTATATGTATAAAGACATGGGTTTTCTTTCTGGAATTTTGTAACTTCAAGTACTAGTCTCCCTCTCCTCAAGAAATGTAAATGAAGTGATATGGCTTGCTATGAAATTTATACATGCATATATACATTTATACATAGTTATAGATGAATAAGTAAGGCCTTTTTAGGATCTTTCCTCATTGGAAAATTATTCCTATTTTCCTATGGGGTCTGAGTTAGCTTTTTACAGGTATCCTTGTAGAAAATAAAAACACAGATACCTTGATGAGGACTTTGATTCCTCACTTCAGACAACAAGCTGAGACCATACTCCTGGCACTTGCCAGATAACTGCTGTGTATCCCATAAGTGTCAATTATCCTTTTACTTTTTACTTTCACCCATAAAATCAGCCAAGAAGGTCTCTCCCTCCTGCCAAAAAATAACTTCATAAATAAGATGTCCATCTGGGCCAAATGGCCCCATACACCACCTGGCATCATAGGTTTGATCCTCCAAATCTCTCCTTACTACCTTTGAGAAAATCAGAAATAATTTATTTTCACACTCTCGTGCCCCTCAATCAATTACAGCATTCAAAGATATCAAAGCATAGATCTAGAAGTGGACATATTGCAATATATCTAACATCTTGCTGCAGCAATCATCCTACTGGAACACCATCTCCACCATCTCCCTCAACCCCCCTACTCCCAAAAAAGAATTATCTCTAACACTATTATAACATACTGAAAGCACCCAGGTGGCCCTGATGAGGTGATGGGACCTGGACCCCTAAAGGAAAAGACCATGTCTCTGGAAACAACCCAGTAACATATAGACGTGACGCTATAATTCCTCTGATAAAGGCTATCAGTGTAAGATGCTGACCCAAGAACTTTGTCTCTGAAACCTGGACCATGCTTCCAGCAAGATTTTATGCAAACAGAACTATCTTGTCCTTTCTCCACAATGTCTAGTATCAGAACTATCTCTGTTGACTCCCTGAATTTTCCAAAAGATCAGATCGCTGGTTCCTGTCCCCAAGGTACCAGGACTATTGACTACTCCTTAAATCTACCCCAGATCATAACTGACATTCCTTTCACTGTCCTTTTTCCATATAAACTTCAGCAGCATCATGCCAATTTGCAAGTTCCCTAAGAACTTTGACCTCTTCTATAAGCATCACAATAAACTTGGCCACTTGACTGGAAGATTTTTGAGTGTTTGAATTCGGGCTAGGTGATACTGCCCTGTACCCTGACATTTTGGGTGTTCCCAGCACCCCTAAACTGCATCAACCCAGTGGAGAGAGTGTTGGACTTGGAGGTAGGAAAACCTGAGTTCAAATCCTGCCTTAGATATTTCCTGCCTGCTATGACCCTGGGTAAGTCATTCAACCTCAGTTTTTTCATCTGTAAAATGGAAACAATAATAGCACCTACCTCACAGCATTGCTGTGAGAATCATATAAGATAACATATGTAAAATGCTCTGCAAACCTTTAAGTACCCTATAAATGCTAGCTATTATTATTATTATTATTATTATTATTATTATTATTATTATTATTACCTCAAAAGTTTAACATTTCCTATACAGAAAAGGAAAGCTGGGGAGCCATCTTTGGAACTGCCCCATTGCCCCAATCCAGATACAGATTTGTAAAACCATAATATCCCACTCCCATCTTCAAGTGAGCTATTAAAAAAAAATCCTTTAAGGAATCTCTCTTTAACACATAAGTTTGATTCATAGGTTTTCTTTTCCTCTTCCAAGTGAAATACAACATCACCATATTTGCTACGAAATGAATGAAATGAAATAGATGGGAGAAACTGATCAAGTCTCTTCATCATTTTTAAACTCCTCCAACCCAAAGAATCCTCATTCCAATTGCTTCTAAACTTACCTAGCAGAGGTGATTTGGCAGTCACAAAGGCGATTTCCCCAGAGGGAGAAATGCTACTGCACTGCAAATGTGTTGAATGCTGCAATCTCCCAGAATATCAAAAATTGGGTGGTAGCGGTTGTTGTGTCTAGAGAGGTAAGAGGCCCTAATTTAGGCAGTAATACTTTTTTCCCTACAGAAAGAGGCACTATTACAGAAATCACCACACAGTAGGTGGCCAGTACTTGACTCAGAAACCCTCGACCTCTCCAACTCACAGAGTTACCACCAGAACTGGAAACATTCATTTCTCAGGATCGCTGGTCATCATCCCATGCTTAAGGAATGAATAGAAAACAACCAAACCTAAGCCAAGGACAAAGGTTTCTCTAGATAAGCTCATGTTCTCATTGCCCATATGCTTATAACCACTATTGAATTTGTGGGATGGAGGAGATGGAGAGAAACACTGGATGCATTCCAAATGAGAGAACAGGTTCTCTTTAGCTCCCCTTGTAGAAGAGAATGGGTCACTTTTCTGGGCTCAGTCACCACTCATCTCCAACATAACCTCACAGTCACAAGGCCCAACAAGGAGCTGCTGCATCATCTCAATGAATGTTTCCTTTTTCAAGGGTCCAGAGAACATAGCTTGCAGAACAGAAACAGATTGCATGTCCAACTCCATTGAAAAGGTCTCAGTCCTGAAGATCAGAAGGCTTTACAAAAAATATAAACTAAGAGAATTGGACAAAGTTGATATCTAAACTATCTTCCATATCTCAAATTCTATGATAAAGGATAATTTTGGTATTTTCATGTACTTATTATATTTTTATAATATATATATTCTTTTATTATTATCCTTATATATTCTTATATATATATATCCTTATATATTCTTACATATATTCTTTTATATATATATCCTTATATATATTCTTATATATATATTCTTATATATATCCTTACATATATATATAATATATGTATATGTATATATATATTTATAGTATGTCCCAACACCCTCAACCCGAGAACTGCTCACTACCTCCAGGTTCAGTGTGGGGGATTTGGGGTATTCATAATTATGCAAACATAGCTTGAGCCTTCCCTTCAACTGCATAGTCTCTTCTGAACCTGGTAGGATCCCTAAATCAAACAGTCAAAATATTCAAGACAGAATAGCAGAGCAAATAACAATGAGAAATCAAATAGTGGTATCATCTTGAATTTCATGTACAAATGGCTAGTATTTCCCTATATAGAAATCAGGTGTAAAGAAATTCTTTTCTCGGACTAATCTTAGTAGCTGCCATGAAGAATTGCTCCAATCTCACAAGAGTGGACATGCCCCTCTATGGCTCCAGCAATGTCTGGACTCCTGGATTTGAGAATACCATTGCAGTCTCACCCACATGGTCCCTATCTCTTTTTCTCTATTGACATAGCCCAACTAGGTTCTCTCTAGCTCCGCTGAACCCTGTTTTACAATCTCTCTACTTTTTAAACCTTCTTCATGATTCCAGAAGACACCCCACCAATCAGAGTCTTTTCCTAGTAATTTCACCAATATGTACCCAGAGAAATAGCCTCTTAATAAATGAATTCCAAAGACTTACTCCCTATACACAATCATCTCTGGGCTCCAGGCATCATGGGAAATGAAAGCCTAAGAATTTTTCTCCTTTAATAAATTTTGAAGAGGTAGAACTAGGCTTGTGATTTTGTTGATATTGAGAACTCTCAGGTAAGGAAATTCCCTCTACCAGTTAAAGTCAGCACTTTCTCTATAATTTATACTCTTTAGAGAGCTGTCTAGAGCATTGAGAGTTTCTGACTTGCCTAGAGACACAAAGTCAGTACATATCAGAGGCACAATCTGAACAAATGCTTTATTGGATTTAAGACGAGCCCACTAACCACTATGATGCAAAATTTTCTTTGACCTGAAGGAAAAAAGATTTTAAAGATATAACACATCAGAGGCTCATCATCATATTATGATTCTTTCAGCAAATAATTACTTTTCCTTCGGAACATCTCTTGTATAAACCTGATTAGGGAAGCAGAGGCCAACTCTGTGCATCATGGATTGGCAAACTATGACCAGAAGGTCAAAGCAAGGTTTTTACATTTTTTTAAATAAAGTTTTGTTGTATTTTAAAACGTAAAATCATTCTTAGGTAAAGAGCTGTAGAAAAATGAGCAGCAGGTGAGATTGCACCCTCAGGTCATAGTCTGCCATCCCAATATAAGTTAGAGAATGTTGGACTTTTGCCCAGATAGATTTAGGCTTTAATTCTGTCTCTGATACTGCCAGTGTAACTGTAGACAGTTACTTAACTTCTCAGTACTCTATATTGCAGAAAACTTGCAACGTAAATCAATGCAGAGAGTTTTCAACAACAATGAAATCAGGGCGTCTGCCCACCTACCAAAGTTTTATGGGCACAACAGAAACACTGGGCCCATGACTGTTCTTTCTTCCTGCCCAGACCAATGGAGATTGAAAGCTTACATCTGCAAAGTGTTTTGTAAATTTGAAGGAGTTATGTAAATGTCAGTTATTATTACTCATTTGTACCTTTACGTATATCTTTTTAGAAGGCTCTTCAATAAAACATATTAAGCTCTAGAATCTGGCCGGGCTGGGGTGGGAGGAGTGCTATTCAGGTATCTTTTAAAGCTTAGATACTTTTTTTTGTTTAAAACACCTATGTTTTCTTTGATCACAAGTGCCATTCACTAAATGGAATATTTCTAAAATAACCCACACATTGCTCTACTGTATCCACAACAATAGCATGACAGCTTTCACTTGATAATTTAAATAAGATCATAGTTCCTGAGAAGCAACACTACTTACCATTACTGATATTCCCCAGTATTACTCTACGTCACTGACCTTCCACCTTGAAATCTCTAGTAACAAGAAAATAACAGTCAAAAGTGAGTCCAAGAATTAGAAGAAAATCTGTCCTAAATCCAGGTTTATAACTCCCAACTTTCCAATCCTTATAGAAGATTTCCAATATAGAACATAATTCAGAACTTACTTCAGTCACAGAGGAATCATAAGACTAAGACATTGTGTGCTTCACCATGAGAAAGGCTTAATAGTAAAACCAGACACATTCTAAACAGTTATAAAGAAGCAACGGAAAAAAAAATTCCTGGGACAAGACAGAAGAAGGTTTTAAACAACATCAAGCTTGTAAATTGAGAGCTAGAAAGGGTTTTATAGGCCACCTGGGCCAAGCCTCTTATTTTACAGTTGAGGGAAGTGAGGCCATGAGAGCCCAAGGTCACACAGGTAGAAGTGGCAGAGCTAAGGTAAACATTTAGTGAGAAATGGAGAATTTATCATCTTAATCCTGATTATCTTCTCTAGTCTTAAAAACAAGCGATGAGGTTAAGGACAATGTCTTATTCAATCCATTTCAGAAAACCATTTATTAAACAACCACTACCTAGCAAGGTGTCACAGGGGATAGAGTTCTGGGCCTGGAGTCAGGAAGATCTGAGTTCAAATCTGACCAAAGATACTTACTAGTTGGGTGACCCTGGGCAAGTCAATTAACCCTGTTTGCTTTAGTTTCCTCATCTGCAAAATGAGCTGGAGAAGGAAATGGCCAAACCACTCCAGTATCTTTGCCAAGAAAACCCCAAAAGGTGTCATGAAGAGTCAAACAAAACTGAAACAAAATGACTAAACATCAATAAGTGTAATGCCTGAGTCTAGGTGCAGCAGAGAATACAGACAGGAATAAAACACAATAAAACACTCTAGGGAGTTTTAGGTTCTAGTAAGAGGGAAAATTCAAGCATACAGATGACTCCAATTCAAGCGGAATGTGATAACCACCAGAAGAGAGGAGAGCAGGTAGAGCAAGGGAGATTCATAAAACAGAGAGAGCCAACATCTAGTCAGGAGATAAGGAAAAGCTTAGACACATTGCCTTACAAATTTAATAAATATTCACTGGTTCTTGCTTCAGCTACACCTAAGCTAAAATCAAAGCTTGCTAAACTGAACCATTAACTAGGAAACAGCATTGTTGAATTAAAAGAGATAGCATTTGGCCTATGCCTTAGAAGACCTGAGATTCTATAAGGGCAGAAAACTGCCTCTCATCTAAAATCTGTATCTCTCTCAGCTCCTAGGGCAAGGCTCTACCTCCGTAGGTGTCTAATAAATGTCTACTGAATGAATGTCTCATCCCATAGGTGTCCTCCAAGCCTCCATTCTGGGCTCCTTACTTTTGTCTCTCAATACCATTTCTGTTGGTGATCCTATCAGCTCCCACTGATTTAGTTATCATCTTTGTACAGCTTCCTCTATAATCTAGTATCCAGCCCTAGTCTCTTTACTGAGCTCCAATCCCATATCACCATAGACATCTCAAATTCATTATATCTAAAGCGGAACTCATCATGTTCTCTCTGCCTCCCAGTTCATCCCTCCTTCAATTTTCCCTATGTTTGCTGAAGGGACTATCATCATTCCATCATTCCAGAGTCAACCTTAGTATTATTCTAGAATCTTCACTATAGCTCACATCCCATATTCAATCAGTTACCTAGTGTCATTGATTCTATATCCACAACATCCCTTATACTTCTCTCTATACTCACATGATCACCATATTAATTCAGGCTTTTATCACCTTTTAATGGAGTATTACAACAGCCTCCTAATTAGATTGCTGGCTCTGAGTCTGCCCCCCCTTCAATCTGTCCTTCACACAAATAACCTTCCACTCCCCTGCTTAAGGAACTTCATTTACTTCCCATTGTTTACAGGAGCAAAACAAATGCCTCAACCTAGCTTTTAAAATCCTTCACAATCTGACTCCAGTCTACCTTTCAAGGCTAATTGTATGTTACTCTCCTTCACTGATTCTCTGTCCAAGACAAACACGTCTTCTTGCTGTTCTCTGAACTTGGCTTCCTTCTCCAGTGCACATGCTTTTGCAGTCTATACCATGTCCCATGCCTGTAATGTACTTCCTGCTTACTTCTGTCTGTCAGAATCCCTAGCTTCCTTCAATGTCCAGTTTATGTACCATCATGAAGTCTTTCCTGAGTACCCTAGGTACTGGTATTATCTCTCTTCCTACTCTTCAAGTTATCAAGTACATACTTATCTTTTTTTTTTTACACATCTTCACTAAAATGCAATGTGTCTTTGTATTGCCACTCCCTAGCACTGTGCTTTATTCATAGTAGGTGTTTAATAAGATGCTTACTGGGTTAGAAGGCTGAATTGAAGTTTGGACATTATTGGGTAGGCAAAATGGAACCAGTGAAAGTTTTTTAGTTACATGATCAGAGTTGTGATTTAGAAAGATTAGTTTTGTAGCACTGTATAATCTGGATTAGAAATGGAAAGACTGGAGATAGAAACCAGAAGCCATCTGAGAGGTAACCACAAAAACTCAGATAAGAGGTAATGCTTCAATACTTGAGGAACCTGTAATTTTCTCCATGTAGGTTCTTCAGTTGTAACTGCTCTGTAATTTAGTAGATATCTTTTGGGAGTTGATGTAGCCAAAAAAACATCACATGTAGTCAACCAGGTGAAGAACTTCTCCAAATTAACAGCATCTGGGCTGAACTTCAAACAACAGCAGTGTAGTCCATCACTGGACCCACACTCAAAATCTTTTGGGGACCTGGTGTAGTTTGCATTCTGCTGGCACTGCCTTAAAGAAACCAGTGTTGCCTCCATGATACAAATATATATACATGCATAAGAATACTATTTTAGTAGAGAAATCTATAACAGCATGAACTAGAATGTGCAGCACTAAGAACAGAAAAGAAAAGGTAGGTAAAAGAAATATGGAGGAAGTCAATTCTATAAGATTGGAAATTCGGTCTACAAGACTAGATGGAAGAATAAGGTGACAAAGAGGTTAAAGACCACTCCAAGGTTTTGAGCCTAGATAACAGTGAAAGAGAGTTACAATTACACAAAATAGGACAGTCAGGAAGAGAGTCTGGCTTTGGAGGGAAGATGATGAGTATGAATTAGGCACAGTTGAGCCATTCAGGGAGAGCTCTCCAAGAAAAAGATAATAAAAGATAACTAGAGTACAATTTCTTTTTTTACTGTTTTTCTCTTGGAAAAAATAGAAATGGAAAAGTAGAAAAATAAATTTGGGAGTAATACACATAAAGGTGATAAGCAAAGCCATGTGATTGAATGAGATCAGCAAGAGACAGAAAATAGGAAAAGAAATGGGGTGCCAAGGACA
>CM053588.1:82512375-82534061 GCA_028646515.1 Pseudochirops corinnae | reverse complement strand
ATATATATATATATATATATATATAAAACCTGATTCCCTCAATTTATAAACAAAGAAACTGTGTCCCAGGAAGGTTTATTAACCTCGTGTTTATTCAAGATTGGTCTCCATGCCAGAGATTTGGTTCAATGTAATACAAAGCATGAAACAGGAATGAAAAGTTTTGGGGTTTTTTTTATTTGGGTTTTGGGGTTGTTTTTGCTTTTTGGAGGAGGGAATGGACAAATGAGGTTAAGTGACTTGCCCAAGATCACGTGGCTAGTTTTGTGTTAAGTGTCTGAGGTCAGATTTGAACTCAGGTCCTCCTGACTCCAGGGCCAGTGCTCTACTCAATGTGCCACCTAGCCACCCCAGGTTTGTTTTTTTTTTAATGTTTAATGGTTCCATGGAAAGGAGGCTGGATTTGGAATCAGAGAACTTGGGTTCAAATTCTGGCTCCTATACTTACTACTGTGTGAGTTGGGACAAGATATGTAGCATCTCTGAACCTAGTTTCCTCATCTGTAAAATTAGAGGATTAATCTATACAGCCTCAAAAATCTAAATCTATGATACTATGAAATATATATTCAGATGTAAAATCCTATACTATCAGATTTCACTCATATGTTAGTACTTGATGGATTAGAAAACCAAGTTGAGGAGCTTGGTCTTGATTTGTTAGGCAATATGACATCAGTGAAAGTTTTTAAGTTACATGATCAGAGATGTGATTTAGGAAGATTTGTTTTGTAGCACTATATAGTCCATTCAATCTAAAATCATTTCTTTCTGTCTAGTCTTCAAATCAAAGCTATACAAAGACATAGCTTTGGGTTTATACTCAATCAGACACAAACATACTCATTTGTACCTGGACCTGATATCGAATGCCCTTCAAACACAGGACTGTTGTCAACAGTTATACCAGGTTGATGGAGGGAAGATGGCCCCAGGCATCATTCTACACAGTCTCTTTCTGCCCCAATGGTTGCTATAGGGCTGAAAAGCTGTCCAACGACCCATGTGTGAGTGTTTTCCACTACTGAAATCATCCTAAATCTCCCTCTTCCTCCCCTAGGTATCAAAAAAACATAGATCCTCCATGTGTCAACTCACATTGTGTTTCAGTGATTCTTGGAAAGGTGTCTCATAAACATTTTATAAAAGGTTGACCTCTATTAAATTATAATTCAACAGTACTTTTTAGCTATACCATGTTAAAAGGCAAAAAATAATCACAATAGCTTACTATATATAATTGTTGATATTTTTAATTCATGCACCAAGGAAACACTTGGATCACTTGGGCAGAAGCATTTCCACTAAAGTAATCCCTATTTAATGTGTAAATATTTGCATACTAGTATTATAAACTGTTCTATACATAAATTTTTAAAATAATACTTTTAAGCTTCTATATCCAGGCGTTTGGCATGGTGGCTGCTGTATCCAAAGAAATAATACTGGTTTACATCAAGTACCACAATTAAAGACCCTGGTCTGCCACTAACTGAGGGAGGGCGGCAGTTTCCTCATCTTTAAGATGAAGGGATTAGACTATCTAATCTCTAAAGTCCCTTCACGGTCTAATTTTCTAGGATCCAGTAAATCATTTGTAATTTGAGCATCCGTATTAATTGAATAAGCAAGAAAAAAAGACATAATTCTCCCAAAAATGAGACTGACCTCGTTAAGAACGAACAAAATGGTGGGGGGGGTGTGTGTGTGTGTATGTGTGTGTGTGTGTGTGTGTGTATGTGTGTGCGTGCCTGCACGCACACCACTAAACTGGTATTGTTTTCAAATGCATGTTTTCCACCCAGGCTAGATTCCAAAGAGCATCTAAAAGAGACCATGATGTTTTCAATCATATGATCATAATGGTATGTGTGCACAGAATTGCACATATTTCAATACTCCAAGGATCCACAATTCCTTGCTGTGGGTATTTCCATTAAAAAAAATGCCCTTAGAAGCCTTGGTAAAGCAATCTGTGTGGATTCAGAGGACCATAAGATAGATGATAGACTGAAAGTTGGAAGTGACATTAGAGACCATATGGGCCAACCTCCTCATTTTTAGAGATAAAGAAAGAATCCCAGACGTTAAATGCTTTTCACAAGGTCATACAAATAGTAAGCCAAGATTTAAATCTGCGTCCTTTGACTCTAAATGCTGAGTTCTTTCTAATATATCATTTTTTTGTGTCTCTTCCAGTCTCTCCCTTCTCCCCCAAAAAATCTTCACCTGGTAAAAAGCCTTTTTGTGATGAGCTTATCCAAACTAGCTAGCTGGTCCTTGAATAAGTACGGTCCAGTG
Organism: Pseudochirops corinnae; assembly: GCA_028646515.1. NCBI lineage: Eukaryota > Metazoa > Chordata > Mammalia > Diprotodontia > Pseudocheiridae > Pseudochirops > Pseudochirops corinnae. Next base: position 82,531,760 of record CM053588.1, on the reverse strand, counting down.
AAAGGAGTGATGAATTTAAAATCAGAACTAGATGACCTCTGAGATCTCTTCCAGATCTAAATGTATAATCTTATGATTCAATAACAACTATGGATCCTATGATTTATCACCAGACTTGTACCTAAAGCCTTCTCCATTCAGTAAGAACTACCCAAGCAAGTTCCCTGCTGACACAGCCTACTTCCATGCCATAATGAAGCATCAGAACAGGACCTTAGCGGAGACTAGGACTGGAGACAGGGACTGTCCCTGTAATTTCACTGATATCAAGAACTCCCAGGCAAGGGAAGTTTCCCTACCAATACAGGCCATTACCTTCTCTGCAATTCATCATCCTAGAGAGCTTCCTAGATCACTGAAAGGTTAAAGAGCCAGCAGGGTCCAAGGCAGGTCCTGACCAAGGTTTCCTGGTTTCAAAGCCAGTACTCTATCCCCAATACCATACCGCCTCCCAAGTGGAGACTAATTATAATTATGATCATTCCATATACTCCTATGTTGTGCCGCATAAAACGCAGGGAAGACAACGTCCTTTGGGGAAGTTATTATTTTCATTCCTGTTTTTGTTTCCCCAGTATCTTCTAACACAATGCCTGGTCCATGGTAGGCACTTAATAAATCCTTGTTGAGTGAAGTTGAATTGAAAAAGTTTGAAGAAACATAAGATAATCTCTGTTGTTCTCATTATATGATAAGACCAACAAAGAGACACCTTTAGTAGTACTCTTCTGTACACATACACACACACGGACACACACACACACACACACATACACACATCTGCCTTTTAATAACCACTGAATCACGAGAGACGCCTTCCTACTATTCTGTTCCAAAATGAGTCCTCCAACTTTGCTACTTTATTTGAGAAAACTGTAAGCAGTATCAGCTGCTCTTTCCATTGTGCTATCATGATGATGAAGACAGAGTTAAGTATGGGACGACGTAAGCAGTTTCTCTACCTAAACTTCGTGTGCAGGGAAGGCGAGTCCTTCGGCCTGAACAGCTGGCTGCAGACTCCCAACCAATGGTTATGTCCGGGCAGCTATTATTTACTGTTGAAATTTCCACATCATGTTACCTTCTAAATAAATGGGAATTACAGTCATTTTGATAGGTCATTATGTGCATGTTTTGAACAATATATAGTACAAAGCAATGAAGTACAGACAAAAAGAAAAATCACATCATAAAAATCAATTAAAAAGGCACGAAAATGCTTAATTTCTGGGACGGCTAGGTGACGCAGTGAATACAGCACCGGCCCTGAAATCAGGAGGATGTGAGTTCAAATCCAGACTCAGACACTTAACACATACTAGCTGTGTGACCTTGGGCAAGTCACTTAACCCCAATTGCCCTGCCTTCCCCCATCAAAAAAAACTGCTTAATATCAGCGGTAGGAGGAGAGCAAAAAGCACAAGATCGAGCTCTGGTCAAGACCTTCAAATCTTTCTATCATCAATAATATAAGACTATAATTTGTATAAGAAAGGTAGCTTGGCCTATAAGAGTGAGATGTCTTGAAAGTCAGGAAGACTTGGGCTTGAATCCTGCCTCTGACACATGCTAGCTGTGTGATCCTGGGAAAGTCATCTAACTTCTAGTATTCTAGACACTTGTAAGACTCAACTGCAGAGGTGCCAACTTGCATTAATAGAAAGATTTCTCTTCCTCCCTTGTCCCCCTCCTCCACCAGGGCATAAACTATACAAATGAAATCATAGGTCCCAAACCTGTCCACTATAGTACTCGTTTTACCCAGGAGCTCAGAGGTTTATTCATTCAAAAAATAATCCTTGAGTACCTACAATGCACTATGTGTTTAAGGTAAACCCATTTTTATAGATAACTATTAAAACAAATTGCAATTTCCTTCTTTAACATTTCAAAGATCTCTAAATATATTGGTATACAGAGATATTGCCTCCATAGAAGTAAATTATAATACCTGCATGCCTTAATAGACAGTTTCATGAATTATGTGACTAGGGGGTAAAATATCACCTGGAAGACATCCTTCTGATGAGGAATTTCTCTAAGGTTAGCTGGAGTTAACTTCATATAATAGTCCATAGGTAGACCAGTCCTTGAAGCCTTTTCAGTATAGTAGACCAGCTCTGCTAGAATAGTCTATAAGAATCTAGGGCCATCATGAAGCATCAGAGCAGGACTTTAGTATTACTATAGGAACAGGGAAAAATAGGGCCTAAATCTGTGATCTCATGGATAAAGGGAACTCCCAAGTGAAGAAACTTCTAGCAATTCAGACTAGCACCTTCTCTGCAGCTTCTTGTCTTAGTGAGATGCCTAAATAAGAACTTAAGTGATTTTTCCAAGGTCACACAGCCAGGTCATAGTGTCAGAGATGATACTTGAACTCAAATATCTAAGATCCAGTCTATCCACTGTGCCTTGCTACTTCTATTGTTCAAGGTATTTTTATAAGAGATAACCATAATTATATAGGATCTATGCCCAAAAGGAACAGAAGGTACTATAGTTCAGAGGGAAGACATGTCATCTTTCTAAAGCTCTATGACAGTCCCATGCATATGGGAGAAGAATAGAACTGAATAAAAGACATCACTAGATTCTTCCACCACAAAAAATTTCCTTGAAGCAAGTGAGGGCTCCTTGGAAGCCACATTAATTCTTTCAGATCCTTAGAGTTCTGACCAGGAGCAGCTTGACAAGCAATTGGATGCAGATATGTTGAAAACAAAAGGACACCTGGATGTGGAGCTGAATGAATACATGACTCAGAGAGACCCTGAGATCCATAACTGAAGCCAGCCTTTCTGTTAAAGACTATTCTTCAAGTTCATAACATCTGTACAGAGCTTGAGCTAACAAATAAGAAGACCTTACAGATGCTGGAAGGACCTATCATAATAGGTTGTGGACTGTATTGAATCACCAGGTCATCCATTTTGTGTGTTCCCTTATTTTTTTATATTATGTTGGATGAAACGTTTGTGGAGTTTTTTCTTTTGAGTTGGTTTTATGTAATTTTTATAACTCCTATTCGGGGGGGGGAGGGGAGGGAGGATAGTGTCATTGCTAAAAATTACTTGAAAGAGCTAATACACTTTTCAAAGGGATGTCACTACCTCCTAGAAAGCATCACTTCAACAAGAGTTCCCAGAAGCTGGTAGCACAATGGATAGAGCATTGGAGCTAGAGTCAGGAACAATCCTCCCTCACACAATTAGTAGCTGTGTGACCCTGAGCAAGTCACTTAACCAGTCTGTACTTCAATTTCATCTTGAATAAAATGGGAATAATAGTACCTACCTTCCAAAATTGTGAGAATCAAACAAATTAACATTTGTTAAACACTTTGCAAACCTTAAAATACTATATAAATTATTATTCCATTATTATTATTGACTATTTTCAGCATTTTCTTGGTGCTGAGCATGATTCATATGTCATTTCCAGTATCGTGGAGCTTGTCTGCCAAGGCAAAACTAAAGCAGATAGGTTTGTTCCCCTTCTATTAGAACCCAGCGTTGATCCTCTAAATTTATGTTTTTCCTTTAGTGTAACAAGAGGATGGAACATGTTCAGGTTTGCTCTTCCTGATTCTGGTTATCCCAGTGGGAGTTTTGGAATGGTCTCCAGTCAGGTGGTGATGTATTCCTAAAAGGACTGTAATATATTTTTTTAATATTATGTGGTAAAGCCTAACTGGTCTCCTGAGAAACCTGTATGTGGGCCAAAAAGCAACCACTTGGTTTAAGATTGGGAAAGGAGTATGAGAAGGCTGTATATTGTCACCTTATTTAACTTATATTCAGAACACATCATGTGAAATGCCAGGCTAGATAAATTTTAAAAAAAAAACAGAATTAAGGTTGCTGGGAGAAATAACAACAATCTCAGATATGCAGACAATACCACTCAGATGGCAGAAAATGAAGAGTAATTAAGAAGCCTCTTAATGAGAGTGAGAGTATGAAAGCTGACTTGAAGCTTGACATCAGAAAAATTAAGATCTTTGCAACTGGTCTAATCACTGGCTAATAGAGAAGAAATGGAAGCAATATCAGATTTTATATTCTTGGGCTCAAAGATCACTATAGATAGTGACTGCAGCCATGAAGTTAAAAGATGCTTGCTCCTTGAAAGGAAAAGTATGACAAATCTGGACAGCATACTAAAAAGCAGAGTTATCACCTTACAACCAAAGGTCCATATAGTCAAAGCTATGGTTCTTCCATTAGCAATATATGACCCATGAGAGTTGGACTATAAGGAAAGCTGTGTTCTAGCTTAATGGATGTTTTCAATTTTTTGTGCTGAAGAAATCTTTTAAGAGTCCCTTAGTCAGCAAGGTCAAATCAGTTAATACTTAAACAAATTAATTCAGGATATTCACTGGAAGATCAAATACTGAAGCTAAAACTTAAATACTTTGGCCACATAATGAGAAGACAGGACTCACTAGAAAAGACCTTGATGTTGGGAAAGATAGAAGGCAAAAAGAAAAGGCGGCAGCAGAGGATGAGATGGATAGATAGTGTGATGGAAACAACAAACTTCATCAGACTTTGAGAGAGCAGGACAGAATGGTCTGGTGTGCTATGGTCCATGGAGTCGCAAAAAGTCAGACATTACTGAATGACTAAACAACAACAACAATGGTAAACCCTGAGTAATCACTTGATCCTCTGCCTGGTCTCATAACATAAGCAGAAGGGAAGGGAAGACATCTGTAAAAAGGAGAGAGAATTCCCAGGTCAGGCTCTCTTGGCTGTGACCTTAATGGTAGGTAGAGTGTTGTCATTCCAGGGAAAAGATGGGAAGGACAAGATACTTCTCTCTCACGTATTGGCAGCCAATGCTGACGTCACAACTAACCATAGTTGCACATGGATCCCTGCAAGCCCCTGGCTTTTGAGTTTCTTTTAGGGAAGTTACTATATTGAAAAAAACAAACAAACAGCATAGGATCAGATGGTGACAAGGAGAAGTGAAATACAAAAGTCTTTGTGCTTTACTCCCTAAGGCTGGAGAAAGGAAAAAACCCCTAGGTGGCTGAGTGGATAGAGCACTGGGCATGGAGTCAAGAAAACTTGAGTTCAAATCTGGCTTCAGACACCTAATTAATAGTTGTATGACTCTGAGTGAGCTACTTCTTGCTTCAGTTTCCTGATCAGTAAAATGAGGAAAATATTTGCACCTGTCTCACAGGGTTGTTGTGAGGATCATATGCAATAACCGTAAAGTGCCTGGCACATAATAAGAGCTATGTGAACGTTAGCTATCATTATTCTTATTTCTGTTTGTCTGCTTTGCCTTTCATTGGCACCTATTGCTTGAGAGGCAGAAATCCCTCAGAGGCCAAAGAATAAAGAAAACCTGAATAGCTCTGTGGAGCCTAAGCTTAGGGGTACTATTTTTGCTAAAAGAGCTCAATTATCACCTTAGAGACCAACCAAGAAGTGGTTTGAGTAGAGTAGATAGCAAAGAAGAGGCTCCACCTAGCAAGCAACTTTTGGTTCAGGCTGTTCTGTAAGAAGACCAAGGAGATCAAGGCCTGCACCCCAGAGTTGTGAGTTGTCCAGTATACATAGCTTCCCCACTCAAGTTCTTCCCTGCTAGGTGTATGTAAATTTGTGTCTACTCTTCCCCACAGACATTTTGTGCTTTGGTGGGAGATTATGTTATAATATGATTATATGATTGTAATGTTATAACATGATTATTCTTTTTGGCAATGTGTGTAGCAAATGTTAATGATTAAAAGTCAATATTATCATTTTGGTTGACTTGTTAAAATGGGAAGAACACCAGTTGGGGCTCTACAGTTAAAGTTGTAGTAGTAGACATATAGTTTCTCCACAATAGAGATACCTCTAGGACCATGAGATTAGGTTGCTGCAGCATGGTTACCTTCATCTGAGAAAACTCCCTATTTGCCAGTGTAAATGCAAGTTAGTGTGATCAAAGAAATTCAGAGAAAAGAGAGAGTGGAGGTGAGTGCCCAGGATACCCACATAGGCTACACTAATGCTACACACTTTCCTTTAAAGCTTATCCCAGGTTTCACCACCTACAGAAGAACTTTCTTGAGCCCCCAGTTATTAATGTGCTCTCCTTCCTAAAGTTATTTGACATTTATTTAGGCACACTATCCACCTCCAGAGAAAGAATAAATTCATACCTGTACAGATATATCCTTAGTAGTTTTATTTTTACCTTCTGAATAAGCCCTTTCATTGCTCATATGGATGCAAGAGTGCAGACTCAACTTCAGGGTAAAAGCAGAGGTAGATTTTGGACCTGGTGACTGAAGTAGTGTGGATGTACAGGAAGCTAGGGGAGCCAGGAATACAGATTTCTCCCTCTTTACAGTATCATGGTGCTAGTTAGAGTTGGTACCATCTCCTTTCCCTTTTATAGGTGTTTTAAGAAGAAGCCTTGGGTAATTTGAATCTAACCCACATACCCCCAAGGGAAAGACAAGACAAAAGGGAAATTGGAGAGAAAATGGAGATGCCCCAAACCTTAGTAGGAAATGCTGGCATGAACGGGATGCTCACTTTCTGAAAGCCAGAGAAAAGAGCAAACTCCATGCTCCAATAGAATGTAAGCCCCTTTAAGGGGACTCTTTTGCTTTTTTTACTTTATATCCCTTACTCCTATCATACTGCCTTGTACATAGTAGGCACTTAATAAATGTTTGTGGAATTGAATTGAACCGAACTGTCTAACTGCACATGACTATAACTTGGACAAATAATGTGGCTCGGTCCCACATCATTGTAGGGACAGTCTCATGGGCCAGAGCCTATGAAATTAGTGGAGCAATCCAAGAGAAAGTTGAAGTTAAATAAACACTTGAGAAACTAATTAATTAATTGAGGTACTACTTTCAAATTATATGCAGCCTATGGCTACAATCATTTTTAATGGATTGGGTGTGGGCAACCCTTAAGTGCCAACCAATAGTGTGCTTGAACAATGGGTATCAAAAAAAGGAAAACGCAGAGGAAAACATTAATGGCAACATTTTGTCCACAGCTGGCATGTTTGAATTCTAAAGGCACATTTACATTTTTGGATCAATTTTTCTTCAAAGTGTTCAAAACACTGTCATGAATTTCCACCACTAGAGTCCCTTGTGCTATTATCAAAATGAAATAGTCAAAAAAGGTGTACAGCATCATCATTAATAATTATATTGCTTTGAAAATCTTCCCTTCTCAACTACTTTCCTCTTTCCATACGAGGCTGCCAATTCAATCATGCCCATCCTGTCTGCCTATGTATCTCAACAATGATTGTATCTATTTAGCATAAAGCATAAACCTGAAAAATAGTGGACAAGATATTTTTGGCTATTTGATAACTGAAATAATAAACCTATCATGGTAGAAGTCTTCCTATAAACTTACTCTTCCACTGCCTTCTTAATGCAGCTCCTTCATGACTGATTTTTCAACTACCTTTCAGGCCAAGGAAATGCTGCAGCCAGTGCTAACACGATTGAGGAAGCCAATTGTTAAATTTTCTGTGTGCTTCTTATACCTCAGTTGCTACAAATCAGGACTTGATTTTTTGTTGTTGATTATCCACACTTGAGAAAGCATTAATAATGCAGATCAAACTTAAAAGAGCACGTGGAGATGTTTTGTCTTGTTTGATTTTCCTGGAAAGCCTTGTTGTTGAACATTTACCAGCATTGGTAAACGTATTGCCCTATAAACCTTGCTTGAGCTCAGCAGAAATGCAGTGGAAGGTTCAAGAAATGAAGTCATCACCAGAATGGAAGCCTGGCAACTGTAGGCTAATAATAATAGTGATAGTTGGCATTTATATAGCACTTTAAGGTTTGTAAAGTACTTTCTATCCATTATCTCATTTGAGCCTCACAAAAACCCTGCTTCAGCGCCTCAAATCATAGTCTCCTGGTGGTCAGTGACTCAACTTTCCCCTATGAGGTAAAACTCGTGAAATTACCTTTCAGACAATTATGAAACCAACAGTCCTTATTTCATCTTCTCATAGTCTCCAAATTATTTGGCTTACAACTTTTTTTTAGTTTAAACCTCTCAAACTCTAAAAATAATTATATGTCACTGACCTAATGCCCTCCTGCCTCAGTTATTTCTCTGCCTTCGAAAAGGTTCTCTCCATTTATTTATTTGAAGGATAATTTTCTACCTGGTCCCATTAATAGTCTATATTTCTCCTTCACATTTTGTCTGATAAACTGTCTTTCTCCACAAGTTGATTTCATCCTTTTTCTTCCAAGAAAGCTATTTTTCTGCCCCACTTCTGTAAACAACTGTGAAAGGGGTAGCATCTTACATAAGCTTACGGTGAATCATTACCATTTGCTCTTCTCTCGGCTTTCAGAAAGTGAGCATCCCATTCATGCCAACATTTCCCACTGAGGTTTGGGGCATCTCCATTTTCTCTCCAATTTCCCTTTTGTCTTGTCTTTCCCTTGGGGGTATGTGGGTTAGATTCAAATTACCCAAGGCTTCTTCTTAAAACACCTATAAAAGGGAAAGGAGATGGTACCAACTCTAACTAGCACCATGATACTGTAAAGAGGGAGAAATCTGTATTCCTGGCTCCCCTAGCTTCCTGTACATCCACACTACTTCAGTCACCAGGTCCAAAATCTACCTCTGCTTTTACCCTGAAGTTGAGCCTGCACTCTTGCATCCATATGAGCAATGAAAGGGCTTATTCAGAAGGTAAAAATAAAACTACTAAGGATATCTGTACAGGTATGAATTTATTCTTTCTCTGGAGGTGGATAGTATGCCTAATCATGAGTCCTTCGGGACTGTATTGTGAAAATAGCTGAGTTATTTGTGGTTCTTCATTGTACAATATTGCTATTACCATGTACAACATTCTCCTGGTTCTGCTCACTTCACTTTATATTAGTTCATGTAAGTCCTTTCAGGTTTTTCTGAAATCATCCTGCTTGTCATTTCCTATAGTACAATAATATTCCATCACAATCACATACCACAGCTTGTCCAACCACTCCCCAACTGATAGGTATCCCCTCTATTTCCAATTCTTAGCCACCACAAAAATATCTGTTATGATTTTGTTTTTACAAATAGGTCCTTTTTCCCCTTTTTAAGGTGACTCTGTTCCCACTGGCTCTCTTCCTTTCTCACCCCAATTCACTCACTTAACATTACTCTTTCCTCCCTTTATGCTAATTCTATTCCTTAGTTTTTAAACTGATTTTTTTGCACTCTTTTCCAAAAATGGTTTCTCTCATTCTTTTCATTATCTTCTCTTTCTACCTACTATAGACTCACATTCTCTGATTCATGAACTCTATTATTATCTCTTTTCTCTGTATGCTTTATGTAATCAAAGGATGCCTTCTAAGGTATCTATTCTAGAGTCTCCCCTCTAATTACTTTCTTCCCTAGCCTCATGGGGCTTACCCCATGGATTCCCCTTTTCCATTATACTCACTCCCAAAACAATACCAATTATTACAGGTGTCAGAGAGGATATGCCCCATTCCCTCACAACTTCCATGATTACAACTAGGCACAGCTAGATATAGGGCTCTTTCCCTGTCACTGGAAAGAGGAGGTGGGAACTGGGGTGCAAGGATGGGTTTTGATATAGACCTGTATCAATTCCTTTAGTCTGCTAGTACAGCCTTCCCTGTGGGGAAGTGGGGGAGGGGTGCTAAGTGAGCTCAGGATCAGTGAGCATCAGTTCTTTGGCTTTTGCTGTTGCTGTATTTTAACTTTCTTTTGGATTCTAGGTATCCTAGACCATGGAGCCAGCTGAAATTGTTTCACCTTTGGCTAATAATTTCTGTTTTAGAGAGGTCTGAGAAATCTTGGGGATTAGAGAAAATGTCTAGCCCACCATCTTGTTGCTCATGTGACCTGGAAGCCTGACTACATGTTCTAAAGTTTTCTATGTCTACACCATTAGATTATGAGCTCCTTGAGGTCAGTGACCATCTTTTGCCATTCTTTGTATCCTTAGCACTTAGGACAGAGTTTGTCATATAGTACAAATTTAACAAATGCTTATTGGATTATACTAGTTTCCCTTGGCCTTCTAACTCAATATGACCTGATGCTTCATGGTCACTGGCCATATGCAAAACAGGACCTTCCAGTGCTCAATGTCACAAAGGTTTCCTTTGGCCAGAATGATCTGTCTCCAATCACAGGTCCCTCAGTATTGAACTTGGTCCCAAACAATTTCAAATTTCCTGAGTTTAAACCATCTGTAGGTTTAAAATCATCTTCTCTGCCCCCTCCCCCACCAAGTTACCCAATCCAGAATCCATTTGGATGTTTAACTGGTCTGGTGGCATTTCCCTCACATACATGTCATCCCTATCTTACCCTGGGATAAAAGAAACAGATATACATCATGCCAGTTATTCGATACAATAATAGTCTCCCAGATTCACAGAGACACCCTACTAAATGACAATTAAATACATCCAATGCCTGTTCCCTGAACAAGTTGATTATATTTACAATCTCTAGACCCATCAATAAGTCAAGCTTTTAAAAGAACCTCTTGAAACCTAGTTTGAGATTACTAAAGCCTGAGACATTTTCAATATTCCTATAATTAATGCTTCAAAATGTAAATCAAATGCATTTTAACAAGCAAATTTTAACAAAATACATTTCTATTTCACTTATCCAGTGATCAGATTTCTGGCAATCTCAACCAAACAGAATACAACTACAAATGAACATGGAAGTGTTAAGCCAAGCACAAGCAGCTTTCCAGAGGACTGCTGCTGTGAATAGCTTTAAGTTTCTGTGTGAACTCTCTATTCAATAGTAAACTAAAGCAAAACATTCACAGAAACCAAAGTACAGCATTCACAATGATATAACATAACAACATATCACTGAAGTGGCCACATAGTTTTAAACAAAAGATATCATTCAGGATACAAAGTATAAGGGTGTCCCACCCCTAGGTCACATTTTCTTAATGTCTCAGTCAGAAAGTTTCTTTCTTCTTGATTGGAGACTAGCTTCCTAACATCCTTAACTCAATCATCCTTAAGGGGTACAAGGTACAAAGCACAAAGTTCTCTCACCCCTAGGTCACAGTAAATCATGATCTTGTCAGTCAGCACTAAGTACACAAGGAGAGATTCTTTCATCTTGGTGGAAGGCTGGCTCCCAGATTCCATGGTTCCTCTTCCATGGTCCCAGCTCTTTCCTGAATTCACCCAACCATCACCTGGATTCACAGGCAGGCAGCTCTTATCTCCTCATCCAGCTCTTCATCCAGTTCCCATTCCATACTGAAGCTTACAGTGACCAGTCTGCCTCAAGTCCTTCACAGTTTCTGTTTCTGGGAAGACAAAGCTTAACAGAGCCAAAACAACATTCGCACACATTGCCAGCACCATAATCAGTTCACTTTCTGCCTGTGAAATCAACACAGATCCACAAACAAGATCTGAGAAATCAACACAAATCATCAGCATAGTCTCAGGACCTCTGAAAACAACAGTAAAACCCTCTTCCAGGACTTCTGTAAACAGACAACAAGAAAAACCTCTTTCAGGACTTCTGAACCAGCAGTAAGGTTCCAGGGCTTCTGTAACAACAGCAACATCCTCTATCAGCAGACAGATCTGACAAAGTAATATCAACACAGACAAAATGCCAGCCACTGCAGCCATGCTTCCTCCCCAGTTCTGCTCTGTCCCAGCTTATGTTCCTGCTTTTATATGATCAGTTTCTTCCTGTTCTGCCCCTTTTTGTTGCATCAGCAAGTTCCTCCTATCTCCAAATCACAAGCAGGCTCAAAAATAATTGAAGAACTGAAACAAGGTGCTAAATAGCTAAGAATTGAATTAAAGTGCTAAGTACTTCTTTAGTTGCCATTACAGGAGGTAAGGGGGAAAAAAAGAAGAAAAAGAAGAAGACAGCTGCCCCAAAGTCTAAGGTACTATGAAAGAGATGGATAGAGGCCCTCCTAAGACAAAGAACTCAGAGATGGAAAACTGCATTTAAATGGAGCTAACTGATTTAACAAGTTTTGTTATTTAATTTCCCCTTAGGCCAGTGGTTCTCAACCTGTGGGTCATGACCCCTTTGGGGGTCCAACGACCCTTTCACAGGGGTCACCTAAGACCATCAGAAAACACATATTTCCAATGGTCTTAGGAACCAAAACACTGCTCCTCTATCCATCTCCAGGCGGGTCTACCCACATACAGATACGGCATTAGGAAGGTTAAGAACCACTACCTTAGGCTGTAGCATAAGTGAAGTTATCAGAAGCTAGAACACTGGGAAGTGACATCTAATATCCAGGGAACCAACAGAAGAAAAGAACCACCCATCAGAAAACACTCTGGGATCATTTAGTGAAGGAGCAAATAATCCTATCCAATTTAGCTGCCCCTGAGAGAGACTCACTGTTTTATGTAGCACAGTATAATAATAACTCCCTATTATCCCAGGAGAAAATTAAAATTCCTTTCCCTGGCAGTTAAGTTTCACCAGAAATTGGCTTCAATCTACCATTCCAGTCCTTATTTCACATTACTTTCCTTTATAAACTTTATATTTCAGCCAAATATTTTCAGGCACTAGTACAACCTTAGTCTCATCCTACATCCTCTCATCTCTATGCATTCATGCAAGATATCCTCTAGGCTATTAACAGAACAGCACGATAGTCCCACTGTGCCACCAGATTCAGTTCACATATGAAGTACTTTGCTTCTGGGCATTTTATTTTGGAAAGGGCATTTGTAAGCTGGAAAATCTCTAAAGAAAAGTTACCACGATGGTAAATAATCTTGAATTTAATGTATCAAAATGAATTAAAGTATAAGAATTCTAGTGGAAATCCTCTCCCCAATTAAAGTAATCTGAGAAAGCTCAGATACCTGTATTGAATGAAGGTGCAAAGATGTTAATTAATTTAAGAAGAATAAAAATAACTTAACCATTGGATAAAGATAGATGCCACACAGGAAACTTCTTGATAAAAGACATTTAAAACTAAATATTATTATTTAGATTTTTAATGTTAATAATTAAGTATCTTGCTAAAAGAATCAGACACATCTCTGGGCCAGTGTAAAACAATACAGCAAGTGGGTTAAGAATTGAAAGTTCCAACAATGAGCCAGATGAATGGTGGTCAAATGAAATGGTGAAGGACTCCTGAGAATCACCCTTATGGGTGAGAGGTGGAGGGGATGGGGAGTCCCTCCCAACATCTAACCCAAATGACCACCTCATTACCTTTTGAACTTCAAAAAATCCAAAGATCTAGAATTCTGCTGGGAATCTACAGGGCAGCAGGGGCTGACCAGAGTATATGCTTCAAGAATCAAGACATACTGAGGACAAACAAGCCACAATAAGGAAAAGCAGCTTCAGTTTCTCCCAGAGCACCCATCATCAGAATCCAACAGAGAGCTACGTCAAAGGAAAACTTCATGAGGAGACCACAAAGGGAGAAAAGTACTTTCAGTAAACAGGAGCTGTGTTTACCGCTCCAGAGGAGTTATCATTTGGTTAGATGTGCTCTCTAAATTTGAGCCCACTCTCCCTGAGGACCTTGTGTGTACAAGCGCACCCCTGAAGGGATGTTTCTATAACAATTGTCTTTGCTAAGATTGCTAAGTAAATATCCTTTCAAAGCTAATTAATTCCAGTTAGCAATCACTGGGGAACACATGAGTGGTGGCTCTTCAAGGATACCAGAAGCTACAATACCTAAGGGCTGACTCAAAAACCTTGATGGGAGAAGCAGTCATCTTCCCTCTGAGAACCACACCAGGAAAAAAATCAAGGAAGTAGTCTTGGAGGTGGTGCAAGGATGGATTGAAGGAACCAAGGATGTATTGCCAAGAGAAAAGAAGTCTCAGTGTAGGAATGATATTGTCTTCACACATTAGAAGGGCTCTTAACTTGTTCTAATTGGCCCCAGAGAGAACTAGAAGAAATTAATAAAAACTGTAAAGAGGTTGGATATAGGATCCTATGACTTCAACTTTGCCCTCCGCCTCTACTTTAAAGTTTTTGGATGATGCAGGTTTGCTGGGAAAGGCCATTTGTCTCTCTAGCAACACTAAATTTTTTTCCTTCCAGGAGGAAATTTAGGTCCATTGAAAAGTACCATAAGACCTTTATAGGTCATTGGGACTGAATTTGGGACTTACTAGAATGTCAGGAGATTGTCTCTCTTGCCAACCAAGTTTTTTTCCTTCCAAAAGGAGTCCAAGCCAATAGACTGGCTGTATGGTCTATAAGGCTGGAAGCCTGCATAGGTCCCTGAGATGAAAGGTGGAATTCAATGGATAGGGGAAGAGAATTATATCAACTGTGTGTGTACATCTAGGAGCAATTCATGGGCTCTTTTGTGTTATTTTGCATTTTATTTATTGTGTTGTTTCAAGCCTGCCCAACTCTTCATGATCCCATTTGAAGTTCGTTTGGCAAAGATACTAGAGCAGGTTGGGGTAGATAGGTGACACAGTAGTTATAGTGCCAGGCCTGGAGTCAGAAAGACCTGAGTTCAAATCTAGCCTCAGATACTTACTAGATGCCTGACCCTGGGTTTGTTGCTTAACCTTGTTTGCCTCAGTTTCCTTGGTGCCTATTATATGCCAGGAGCTATATTAAGTGCTTTACAAATAAATACAACCTCATTTGATCCTCACAACCACCCCATAAGGTAGGGGCTATTATTTCCCCCATTTTACAGTTGAGGAAACAGAGTCAGAGGTTAAGTGACTTGCTCAGGATCTCACAGCTATCAAGTGTCTGAAGCCAAATTTGAACTCAGATCTTCATGACTCCAGACCCAGTGCTCGTATAGCCCTACCTAGCTGCCTCTATCAAGTTTACAATGACTAGCTAGGTAGCACAGTAGATAAAGCACTGGCCCTAAAATTAGGTAGACCTGAATTCAGATTTAGCTTCAGATATTCACTGGCTTGTGTGGCCCTGGGAATGTCACTTAACTTCTGTCTGCCTCAATTTGTTCATCTATCAAAATAAGAATAATAACAGCATCTACTCAGGGTTGTTGTGAAGATAAAAAAAAGATAACATCTATAAAGCACTTTACACACCTCACACCATTATGTAAAAGTCAAATGCTAGCTACTATGTGCTTACCCCGAAAGTGAGGATCTTTTTACATATGAGCAGAGACCTAGATATGAATTAGATTCTTAGGTTCCCAGAGGAATCCCAGGGAGGGTACACTATTAACCAAAGAGCTGTACTTTGGGGATGTACCCCGCCACCCCAAGACCAAGTCAAATCCCTATAAATATAGATTTTAGAGTTCTGGGCCATGGATTATATAGATTACCCTGGGTCATCAAGAAAACATTAAATTACATTAACTATCTTCTGTTTAGGGAAGAAGAGAAGCATATTCTAGAAATATTTACATCAATACAAGAAATTTGAGGAAAGTTCCAAGTATGTGGAACATTCCTGGAATATTCCAGATAAATGAGGCATAACATACATTTATTTTAACTACCTGGGCTGATAAATAAATAACTAGTGATTTACTGTCACCTCTTCTTCACCCATTGCATTATTCCTCAAATACCAATCCTGCAGAATAACTGTTTCATTACTTGATCCAAGACCTAAAACTTTGTAGCCATAAATGTTTTAATGGGTGGAGAGTTTTTGACAAAATCCATTAGAGATGACAGTAAATATCACAAGAATTCACACATATGCTTTTACTGTCTGCATTGCTCTTGGGGTCACTCTCTAATGCAAAATAAATCATATAAGGCAAGAAGCAATATATCACTAAGAGACCTCGCAAAGAAGAGCTTGGATGCTCATCAAGTCCCGATATTTCCCACTGGCCATGTGTGAGTGTTTTCCACTTCTGCTTTTCATAATCACAGAATCACACAACTGGAGATTCCAGAGGTCACACAGGCTACTCTACTTGTGAACAGTTCTAATTGTTAGGAAATTTTCCCTTACATTGAGTTAAAATCTACCCTCCTGTAATTTTTACCTTCTGCTCCTAATCCGGACACTTGAAACAAAGCTGAATAGATTTAGACCTTCTTTCAGAAGTTAAGTGGATCTTCAAATACTTAAAGAGAAGTCAACTCAAAACTAACACTTATTAAGTCCCAACAATGTGTCAGGAACTGGGCTAAGGGCTGGGGACACAATTTATAAAAAGACAGTTTCTAACCTTAAGGAGTTCACAACCTAAAGGGGGAGACAAGACACAAAAGAAGGCAGGAAATGGGGGGGGGAGGGGAAAGGGGAGTATCAAGAGGTACCTTGCAGGGCATTCTGTTCCATGGAGTTGAACCCAGGCAGGCTGCATATACAAAGTGGAGTGATCTGAGAGTCTACTGTCTGCCCTCTATAAAGGAAGGCATTGGGAGGATTTTTTTTAGTCCACCTTCCAGCCCTCCAATCAGAGAGAAGGCTTGAGTTAACAGGTTGCTGAGCAGATTAGAGGTAATGAGCTTAATCTGGGAGGGCCATTTTGTTCCCACAAATTGAAACTAGGCAAAACAGCAGATGCAGAGTGGAGACCAATGGGGGAAGACAACATGCAAACAAGATAGCTATAGAGATAGAGATAGAGATAGAGGTAGAGATAGAGATAGAGACAGAGATAGAGATAGAGATAGATAGCTATAGGTAGAGATATAGGTAGAGATATAGATATAGATATAGATAGATATACAAATGTGCACCTGTGTGTGTGTGTGTGTGTTAAGTAAGGTGGATTTTAGTGTGTGTAAAGTGAATTTTTGTTATTGTTTCTTAGAGTTCAGTTTCCGAGGATCCATAGCCATAACAATCTCTCATTCCCAGGTATTAGATATGAGTTCCCACAGTTATGGTTCAAAACATCTCCACCATGCTTACACAGCATTATATAATGATAAATAATATAAACATTCCCTGCAACTGCGCAGTGAGATACAGGGATGAGGTGATGTAGACTTGTGAGGCTATTTCTGGCAATATGCCTACTTTGTCTGTTGTCCCTATAAAGCAGGTGGGCATTGGTCAGTGAATGGGGAAACTTAGGGTTGAATGCACAAGCTGGAATGCTGTGCATGCCTCAACTATCCCCATTGATATTTGAGGGGATTTAGTGGGATGCACAAGTTGTGCCTGTCTCGATCAACCCCATCAAGACAGGGGTAGTTGTCCCCTCTTCTCACCTGCTTCTGCAAGAAGATGATTAAGGAATGCTGTAGGAGTTTATGCTCCCATTATCAGCAATCCTCTTCTGAGAAAACCAGACTAGACTAACGTAAGATTATTAACCCCTTCTTAGTGTCTTTCCTGTCTGACCAGATCAAGAGGAAACCTGTGTTAGTGGCAGCCCTCCTGTGTGCTGTTTATTTGTCTTACAGTGTGCGCATGTGCATGTATTCAAGATATCTTGGAGATAATCTTAGGTGGAAGGCATTAGCATTAAGGGAGATTGGGAAAGTTTTCTTGCAAAAGGTGGAATTTTAGCTGAGACCTTGAAGGAAGCCAGGGAAACCAGGAGATTGAAATGAGGAAGGAGAGAATTTCAGGCATGTAGGACAGTCAATGAAAATGCCCAGAGCCACTGTCACTGGGTTGCAGAGTACGTGGAGAGGAATAAGGATCAAGAAAGATTAGAAGGGAAGGGGTGAGGGTAGGAGGGAGATTAGGATGAGTTTTGATGTTGATTTTATATTTAATGTTGGAGGTAAGAGGAGACATTGGAATTTACTGAATAGAAGGAGGTTGGCATTGTGATCAGAGTTGAATCCCTGGAAGATGAATTTGACAGTAAAGAGGAGGATGAGCTTGAGTGGGGAGAAGCTTGAGGCAGAGAGACAAACCAACAGGCTACTGCAGCAGGCAGCTAGGTGGCACAGTGGATACAGTGCCAGGCATAGAATCAGGAAGACCCTCAAGACATTAGCTGTGTGACCCTGGGCAAGTCACCCTCTTTGCCTCAGTTTCCTCATCTGTAAAATGAGCTGGAGAAGGAAATGGTAAACTACGCCAGTATCTTTGCCAAGAAAATCCCATAAAAAGTCAGACATGAATGAAAGATGACTAAAATTGCAAAGGCCAGGCTTTAAAAAAAAACTTTCCTTCATAAAAGCTATGGAATAAAGATATCTATTCCATCTCTTCTTTCAATATACATTGAAAATTCTTGAGTGGTTGAATAGATTGCTAAACTATCATAAAGTATGCATCCTTTTTTTCCCTCTTTTTAACCAGATATTGAATGCCCACATGCCTGCACCAGAGAGCATGTTCCAGTTTCCAGCCATATATCACAAGGAAACTGTTACTGATCACTTGATTGGGATCCAGTACAAGGAGATTTTAAAGAGGGGTCCCAAAAAGACCAGAATGAGCCCCAAAGGAGTGACCAAGACTAGGGAAAACTCATACATAGTCCAAGATCAGCAACACAGATCATAGGAGCATAGATTTAAAGCTGCAAAGGACCCTTAGAGGACATTGCGTCCAATCCCTCCATTTTACAGAGGAAGAAACTGAGGTGCATCAAGGTTAAGTTTGCCCAGGGTTACACATCTACTAAGTGTCTGAGGTGGTATTTAAACCCAAGGCTTCCTGACTCTAAGTCCCATCCCCTACACACTACACCATGCTGCCTTTTGGAAATTATCTTTGAATTCTATTTGGGGGAGCATCCTGTCCAATGCTGGCAAAGATATAGAGAAACCAGAGATATAGAGAATGTTTTGTAGGAAGGTGGTAGACAATGAGTTGCCCACAGGGTAGCATCAAGCTTCAGACTAAATTTAAAGCTCATCAATCAGTAGTCATAGATTATTCTCACATGAATGTGAGCTATGGATTTGCTATAAATGTCACATCGAGAACTTTGAAACCTATAAAATGGTTTCATCTTTATCATCTATGTAATATCATCTAGGTATACACCTACTTACCCCCGGGCTGGCTCATTCTCTCCCATATGCTCTTGGATTGCACTCAGGTCTAGGTTCCCAGAGAAGGACTACCACTAGACAACTTCTCAAGAACCTAGGAATTACTAGGAAGAAATTCATTCCTCCTACTCACAAAACGTTCCAAGGGAAACAGACATGTGGGATAGGAATCAACATGTTAAAGTTGATGCAGACTTTAATCTAATTTTAAAGGAGTTATTCTCTTCAGTGAGTTTTTGAAATTCCTTTTCCATCTGGCAAATTAGACTTTTAAAGGCATTCTTCTCCTCATTGGCTTTTTGGGCCTCTTTTGCCATTTGAGTTAGTCTATTTTTCAAGGTGTTATTTTATTCAGTATACTTTTGGGTCTCCTTTAGCAGGCTGTTGACTTGCTTTTCATGATTTTCTTGCAGCATTCTCATTTCTCTTCCCAAGTTTT
>CM053588.1:82482856-82511875 GCA_028646515.1 Pseudochirops corinnae | reverse complement strand
CCATCCTGAGACTTGTAGAGTTGTCTTATAGCTGTGCGTTGCTGAGAAGAGTCCAGTTAGTCAAGGTTGGTCATCACACATACGATGTGTCTGTGATTGTGTACAAATTTCTCCTGGTTCTGCTCTTCTCACTCAGCATCAATTTGTATAAGCTTCTCCAGGTAACAATTTATATTTTTCTTGGAGGCTTTTGATGCAGGAGTTCTGACTTTGCTGTCTTTCTCCCGTTCCACACCTTGATCCTTTTTGTTCCCAAAAAAGGATTCTGTGGTCTGTTTGTGCTTCCTCTGCTTGCTCATATTGCCAACCAATTACTTGACTTTTGAGCTCTTAGCCATGGTAGAACTCTGCCTCCAGAATGATAAGAGCTTTGTGCCAAATCACTGGGGTTTTTGCAGCTGCCGAAGCTATTAGGAAGGCACCCTCTCTACAGCCCCCACAAGGTCTGGCTCACTGGTCTCACACCCCAGAACCACCACCCAAGACTGTGATCCAGATCCAAGCAGATCAAAGCAAGAGGAATTAGCCTTTGAATGGTTGCTTGTTCCCCCTACAATCTGCACACCAGGAGCTCCAGAGGGAGCCACGTGGTGGTGGCTGCACAGCCGCTGTACTCTGCCACTTCTCAGCCTGGGGGAAGGGGCCAGACCACACTCTTCCATCCCCCTCTGTTCCAACAGAGTTGTACACTGACCTTTTACTTTGTCTTTGGTGTTTATAGGTTGAGAAGTCTGGAAACTGCTACAGTTGCTGGTGATTCACCCTCTTGGAGTCTGCTCTGGCCACTGCTGATCAGGGCCACCTGAGAGCTGGAACCATGCAGCTCACAAAGGACTGTGCTTGGCTCTCAGCTCAGTGCAATAGCCCCTTCCTGTCAGCCTGCCGGGCTGCCTTCAGCAGGAGATTTGTTTCTCTCTGTCACTTGGTGGGTTCTGTAGCTCTAAAGTTTGTTTAGAGTCATTTTTTTACGTGCATTGTAAGTGATTGGAGCAGGAGCTCACACCAAGTTTGTGCTTCTACTTTGCCATCTTGGCTCCGCCCCACCATAGTAACTTTCTATAGTCAGAATTTGTTCTATTGTTTAGTCATTTTTTCCAGCCAATTTCTTGACTTTCAACTCTTTGCTAAAGCAGGGTTCTGCTTCCAGACTGGAAGACATACTATTTCAAGGGGTTTTGTGCAGCTGTTTTCAGAGATACTTCTAGGGAACTAAAAGTTTTTAGCTCTTTCAAAGGGGTATGATCTAGTGAGAGGTGTGTTTACTACTCTCCTGGCCTATGCTCTGGTTGTGAATGACCACAACTCTTTTCCACCCTGGAACTGTGACCAGGGTCCCAGCTCTGCTGTGGCTGCAAGTTCTAGTGGCTAATGCTCCTCCTTGCCCTGGGATTGCCCCCCAGGACAGTGACCCAGATCCAAGTACAGAAAGTACAACAGAGTTCTGCCCCCCAGTACCAACAAAGAGAACCCTGTAATTTTCTTCTGACCAGTTGTTGGACCTTTTACCATCTGTGAGCTAAGAGCTCCGGAAGCAGCAACAACAGCTGCTGCTGCTGCTGCTGCTGCTGTTGCTAACTCAGTTGTTCCTAAGGCCTGCTCCCAAGGCCTGCTCCAAAGCCTGGTCTGGGCTTGAGCAGCCTGCACTGGACTGCACGCCACTCTCAGCCAGGTGCAAAAGACCATTCCTGCCAGCCTTCTAAGTTGTCTTTGGCTGGAAAATTGTCCCCCCTATCATTTTGTGGATTCTGCCACTCCAGAGTTTGTTTTGGAGCATAATTTAAAGTTGCTCAGCAAGGTTTTGGGGAAAGCATAGGAAAGTCCCTGCTTTTTCTCCACCATCATGGCTCCACCTTCCCGGCATTTTGCTTTTTTCATCCTTTCTGCTACTCTCTTTCATTTTATTGTACTGTTAATTAATGTATACAATTGTGATCGTTAGGCTTGTGCTTTCCTTCATTTACTCCTTTTTCTTTGATTTTTATTCTCTTCCTCTTTCCAGCTGGCACACTTTCCCTGAGCTTAGTTTTACTGACCTTACTTTGATGTCATTCTTTTCCCACAGGTTCTCTCACCATTCTAATTTACATGCCCTCTACCAAGTTCCTTAAATTTACTTAAACTATTAATTTTTCATTTATATATTTTTTTTTCATTTATTTTGTCTATCTACCTATGTCTCCCTTTTATTTGATCCTTCTCTTTCTCTGCCCAGGTAAGCACGTGATTCAAAATCTTCTCTCTCCTCCCTCAAACTTCTTAGTTTGAGTAACAGTCTTTTCCAGTACTCTTTTCCACAAAATTTTGCGTTACTTTGTTCTCCTCTTTGCTTTTTGTGTCTAATCTATTATGAATTGTATCCTCCAATTTATGAACTATGTTATCATTTGTGCCTTACTTGTTCTTTTTATGTCTTTCAAAAGGATGGAGCTTTTGGAGTACAAAAATTGGAAATCGCTCTTCTATCCTATTTCTGTTATTGTATTTATAGATCTCACTCCATCTTCACATTTTTGTGTGTCTCACCAAATCAAAGAATATCAGAGTTAAAAGGGACCTCAGAGATCATTTAGTCTAACCCATATTTGAACAGGAATCCTCCTTACACCTTTCCCACAAAGGATCATTTAGCCTCTGCTTGAGGGAAAAACTCAGAACCTATCAAAGCAATCCATCCCACTTTAGGTCTACTCTAATTATTAGCAAATTTTTCCTTATACCAAATCTACATTTGCTTTTCAGAAATTTTTACTTGTTGGTCCTAAATCGGCTTTAGGTCAAATAAATCATTATTATCATTACCACCATCATCTCTCTTCCATATGAGGGCAATTAAATAATGAAAGACAGCTATCATGCCCTACTTACTTCTAAAACTTTTTAATAGCCCCAGTTCCTTCAACCAAATCTCTGCAATCTGACCAGGACAGAATGTATTGGGACTCTCACTTTCCTTATTCAGAATATAAACATATTTAATAGTTAATACGTCAAAGACCCATGAATTTGCTAGTAAGAGAACTCCCACTACCAAACCAGCTCACATAAGGTCTATAAACTATAGTCTTAGAGAATTAGCTAAGGTTAAAATGACTTGCCTTTAGTCATACAACCAGGAAGTGTCAAAGGTAGGATTTGAACCCAAGTCTTTCTATCTCACAATATGTTTCTATTAATTACAGACTGAGATCACACTAGTTTTTTCAATGCTATTTCATACTGTTGATTCATGTTGAGTTAATTGTCTACTAACATTCAAAATTTTTTTTACATGAACAGTTCTCTAGTCATGTCACCCACATTTAGTACTTAATGTTGTTTTTAGCTGATGTTTTTAAATTTGGGGCTTTACATTTATCCTTATTCAATTCCATCTTATTAAACCATCCAGTCTGTGATTCTAGCTTCTTGAGGTCTTTTTGGAACCGGATTGTCATTCTCACCTTTGACTCAACTTTTTCTCAACTCCACCCTCTTTTCCTCACCTGCCACATTCCCATCTTGTTAACCTCCAAATTAGGACCTGTCCATCTTCATTGATGACTCCATCGTGAGGAGCACCACTTCAGAAAAGGCCCCAGCTATGCTTCACCTCATTGTCACCTCAAAGCTAAGATTCGCCTCCACTTTCTTGTCTTGGACCCTGCTCCATTGAGGGTTTCCTTCTCCCTTTCCATTTTCTGCCCTCCCACTAGAATATGGGATCCCAAAGGTAGGGGCTGTCTTATGTGCTTGGATTTGTATCACCAGAGCCTAGTACATAATAGGTTCTTAATAAATACTTTACTTACTGACCTATTTGTCTATATGTCTGTCTGTCTGTCTATCTATCTATCTATCTAGTGTAGTGGCAAGTCCCACAAGCATCATGTCATCCACAAATTTTATAAGCATGCCATCTATTCTTTCATCCAAGTCATTAATATTTTTTTCAAAAAATTGAACAGCACAGAGCAAAGGACATATATCTTAGTATGCTAAAAACTTAATCTCCACATTGACATGAATTCATTTTGGTCCAATTCACTCATCCAATTCAAAATTCACCTATTTTAGCATCATCCACTGTATATCTCATCCACAAGGACAGCACGAGAAACTATCAAATATCTTGCTGAAATCTAGGTGTTCTAAGTCTACGACATTTCCTAATTTACCAGGCTACCCTGTAAAAAAAAAAAAAAAAAAACGAATTTGCTATGACCAATTCTTGATCAACCTATGTTGGTTCCTAATAATCACCACATCCCTTTCAAAGCACCCACTAAACATACCTATAATTAATTTATTCAGGAATTTTCCAGGAATAACAATCTCATAAGCCTATAGCTTCAAGTATCCACTTTCTTCTCCTTGAAAACTGAAACATTTGCCTATCTCAAATCCCCACACACCTCTTCCATTTTCATAATCTTCTGAAGATTAGTAATAGCAATTTAGCAGTGACTTCTTTCAGTACTCTTGGGTATAATTCATTCAGGCATGGTTAACTGATGTCATTGAGAACATCTTGGCATTCTCTTATTGTCTTCTACATTATCTTGGACTATTATAAAGTAAACTGAACTGAGAGCTAACCTCTCATTCAACTGAAACAGTTCTCTCCATATTTACCGATTATCTCTTAATTACCTCATCTAATGGATGAATTTTTCTCAATCTTTACCCCTCTCCTATCTGGGAAAGAAACCTTGGTGCTCCTCAATATCCTTTGTTGGATCTTCATATATGCCATACCCACTAACTGTTCTGGGCCTTCTTTTCTCTTTATACTTGTTCACTTGGTTGTCTCATCAGCTTTTATGGGTTCAATTATCATCTCTATACTGATTACATCCATATACATATTAGTATATAAAAATACATATATACATATATAGTGCACATATATATTATATATATTTATATAGATATATAGATATATGGAGAGAGAGAGAGGGAGGGACGGAGAGAGAGAGAGGGAGAAAGAGAGAGAGAGAGAGAGAGAGAAAGAAAGAGAGAGAAAGAGAGAGAGAGAGAGAATTTAGATATAGATATAAAGGTAGCTAGATAGATCCAGTCCTAGTCTCTCTTCAGAGCTACAATCTGAAATCACTACCTGCCTAATTAGACATTTCAAAAATGAATGTCCCAGAGGCATCTCCAATTTAAAATGTCCAAAACAGAACTCACCTTCCCCAAACCTGCCTCTCTTCCAAACTTTCCTATTCATTTCAAGGATGCCACTATCCTTCTAGTCCCCAGGTTTATAACCTCAGTGTCATTCTGTACTCTTCATTCTCTCACCCCACATCCAAATTTTGTTGTTTCTTTCTCCCCATCTCTTATGCAAATCCCCTTCCTATCACTCAGATAATCATGTCACTAGAGCAGGTCATCATCATTTCTCACCTGTATTATGTCAATAATTTAATTCATCTTCTTGCCTCAAGTCTCCCCACTCCAATCCATTCTCTATACAGCTGTTTTCGTTTTTTGTTTTTTTCTCTAAAGCACAGATATGACTGTCACACCCTCTATTTAATAGTTTGTTAGTAGTGGCAGCATCAGTCAATCGATGAAGCAGTTACTGAGTGTTTACTGTAATACAACAGTCTCTCCCTATTTTAGGATCAAATATCAACTATTCTACTTGGCCTTTAAACTCTTCATAACCTAGCACCTTGCCTATCTTTCTGGTCTTCTTACATGTATCTCTTCTCTCCATTCACTCCACAGCCCAACTATGCTGGTCTACTTGTTCACCACAAACAACACTCCACCTCTCTCCATGGCTATCCCCATTGCCTGGAAGATTCCCTCTTCTCAAACTATAATTCTTAGAATCCCTGACTTTTCTAGATTCAGCTCAAATACCGCCTTCTGCTGGAGGCCTCTCCCAATAGCCTCAGCTACTTCCCCTTATATCTACTCTAATAATCTCTTATATAACTATTCATATATGTATTCACTCTCCCATTAGAATTGAGTCTCCTCATTTTAGAAAGCAATTTGAAATTATGCAAATGAAGTGACTGAAATATCCATAACCCTGTGACCCACAGATTACACTATTAGGTTTATATTCCAAAGAGGCCATTGGTAAGAAGAAAATCCCCATGTACACTAAAATATTTATAGTAGCACTTTTTGTGGTAGCAAAGAATTGGAAACAAAGTAGATACCATAGATTTGGGAATGGATAAACAAATTATAGTATATTAATATAATTGACTATTGCTATGCTGTAAAAAAAATGATGCATAATGAATTCAAAGAAACATGGAAAGATTCACATGATCTGATGTTGAAGATCTGAAGTAAACAGAACCAACAAAACAAAACACACAATTAATATAACTGATCAATCAACTAGAAATTTAAGACAGTCAATCAATCAGTTGGCAAGTGCTTACTATTTGTCAGTGTTACAACAATGTAAATGGAAAGAACAAACATAAAACAATCAAAATCAAATGATACAAAATAACAAAGAAAAAGAATGGCCCCAAAGAAGAGAAATGAGACAACACTCCCATCCAGTCCTTCACAAAGGTGGGAGGTCCATGAATGTGGTACCTTTTACAATTCATTAGTCAGTTATACTGATTTTCCCCTATTTTTTCTTTTCTTTTCTTTTTTTGTCTTCAAAAAATTTTTTATATGGGATGGCTCTCTAAGAGGGATAAAAGAGAGAAAGAAAGAGATTAGAGAAATGTAGGATGATATAAAAAAAGATGTCAATAAAAAATATTTTTAAATAAATAATGGCAGGGCAAGGACTGTTTTTACTTTTTCTTTGTATAGCTTAGAATAGTTCCTGGTACATAATAAGCACTCAGTAAATGCTTACTGAATTGACTGATGCTGTTGCTACTATCAAACTGCCATTAACCTTGGACGAATTGCCTGACTTCCCTAGAACTCACCTTCTACACTTATAAAGTGAGGCATTTAAGGAAGATCTGAGGTCCCTTCTAACTCTGTGGTCTTATATATACTGTTTGAAAATAAATAACATTAATTTGGAATGAATTATGAACAAAATGTGTGTGCTCTGGGTTTTGAAGAAAATGAGCAGCTTGAACAAGTATTAGCTTAATACTGTATATCCCATTTGGTGCCACAAGGTGTCACTTATATACAAGAATATTCATAAATCATAGAAACAGATCTTTTTATTTTAAGTAATGATATGACCAACAAATACTGTGTATTTCTCTCCATTCACCTACATGATTAACTCATTGCTACTTTTTACTGTCTTCTAGCCTTCTTGCAAGAACATCTATGATAAACTTGTAAAGATAGTATGATTATGTAATCTCAACTGTTTTAGTTGAAGAATTAATCAATCAGCTCATATTTGTTAAGCATCTACTAAGTGCCAGGCACTCTGTTAGATGAGGGATACAAAGATAAAAAAGATGGCAACAATTTCATTCTCAAGTAGTTTACATTCCATGTATATATGTATATACATGCATATATATATATATTTTCTTGAATAAACTTCCTCTGAGAATTATATAATGTCAAATCAAGGCCTTCCAAATGAAGGATTCTTGATTTAATATTTTGTATTCTTGAAGTTCATCAGGCAAGGCCAAATTCTCTCCCTAAATTAAAACTCTGTTTTTAAAAATAAACTCAGTTCAAATGCAACCTTCGAAAAGAAAACCTTTCCTTCTCTCTCCCAAATACCCACTTGTTAAGACTCTTTCCTCAAATTAAAAACTATTTACATACATATGCAGTACTCCCTCTGGTGCTACTTTCCCCAGATTCACTCATTTCAGGGCTAGATCCTCAGAGAATGGCTGACTACTTCTCTTAAATTATTTCCTTCTAAGCAATAACTCTAGGGATCTGTGTGGTTTCTAGTACTGACCCTCATGAGCTCCCACCAGCATGCTTCCCATTGATTATCATCCAGAGTTCATCCAAAATGGCTTAAAAAGAAAAGCAAATATAGCAAGGACAATTACTGCAGAAACATCCATCCTAAAATCACATACAAGGTTTCTGGGAAGAGTCAGATCAAACTTAGAAAGCACACACGGAGGATTCTGGGAAGATGGTCAGAAATTCCAAGCTTTCAAGATTTTCCCCCACAAAAGAGATAAAATAGCACCTTAGGGTTAACAAAGCGCAGGTAAAAATAAATAAGAATAGAGGCACAACAGGGGTTTTCCTGGGACAATTTGAGAAGATCAGAAGAAAAACCCAGGAGATGTTTAGTTCCTAGGAAGATACAGGGTTAAGACCCACATTACCAACATGGGCAAGCAGCTTGAACAACAAACAGCAAGCCCTGGGGATAGCTGGACTGGGAGGTCACCTCAGCCCCAGTTACAGGAACTTTTACCCCCAAGACAGAGAGTGGAGTTGGGAGCCTGAACTGGAGAAGATCAAGGGAACCTCTGCTGACAAAGAATACCAGACCCAGCTATGCTGTGGAGAATGGAGGGAGTGAGAAAGAAACAACACATGCCCATTAAGTACAGAAGCAGTGGGGCAGAATGCCCCCAACTGTGAGCACTTACAGGAGGCTGGAGGTTTGGCTTTAGTTCCAAGCTAGAGGGGAGAACCAAGGATCTAGGACAAGAGGCATCACCCCCCTAACCCCATCTAATCCCGGGGCTAGAGGTGATTACAAAAATTAAGTTACTGCTACCAAAAAAGACACAGGCAAAGGAGAAAGAATCCAACCATAGAAAGTTATTATGGGAATAGAGAAGACTGGGGTTCATCTTATGAAGAAGATATTGAAGCAAGGAAACCCCCTTCTACCCCAATGAGTAATGTCAAATGGTCACCTGCCCCAAAAGAATACATAGAAGAACTTTAAAAAGACTTTTAAAATGGAGGGAAAACTCCATATACATATATATTATATATATGTACATATATATATACACATATATATTCTAAGAAAAACAAGATTATGAAAAGAACGCGAACCAATTAGAAAAGGAGATCCAGAATCTTAAGGAATAAAATGACACACATCTTATAAGAGGGATTGGCTCCTTAGAAAACCATTCAAGCTATACCAATCAATCTACCAAATAATTATTTTATTGAGTTAAAAAAATAGTAACAAAATTCATCTGGAAGAACATAAGGTCCAGAATATCAAAGGAATTAATGAAAAGAAATGTTAGGGAATGTTAGGGAAGGTAACCTAGCCATACCAGATTTTAAACTGTATTCTAAAGAAGCAGTCATCAAGACTCCTTGTTACTGGATGAGGAATAGAGTAGTGGATCAGTGAAATAGATTAGGTACATGAGAAGTAGTCAATGACTACAGTAATGTACTGTTAGATAAACCCAAAGATTCTAGCTTCTGGGATAAGAATTCACTATTTGACAAAAACTGCTGGGAAAACTGGAAAATAGTATGGCAGAAACTGGGCATAGACCAATATCTTACACTGTATACCAAAATAAAGTCTAAATGGGTGCATGATCTAGACATAAGGGCTGATATTGTAAGCAATCTAGGAGAGCAAGGAATAGTTTACCTGTAAGATTCATGGAGAAGGGAAGACTTTATGACCAAACAAGAGATAGAGAGCATTACAAAATGCAAAATGGATAACTTTGATTACATTAAACTAAAAAAATTTTGTACAAATAAAGCCAGTGTAATCAAGATTAGAAAGGCAGTGGAAAATTGGGAAAGAATTTTTACAACCAATGTCTCACATAAAGGCCTGATTTCTAAAATATACAGAGAAGTGAGTCAAATTTATAAGAATACAAGTCATTCCCCAACTGATAAATGGTCAAAGGATATGAACAGGCAGTTTTCAGAAGAAGAAATTAAAGATATCTAGAAGCATATGAAAAAATGCTCTGAATCACTACTGATTAGAGAAATGCAAATCAAAACAAGTCTGAGGTACCACATCTCACCTGTCAGATTGGCTAAGATGACAAAACAGGAAAATGATAAATGCTGGAGAAAATGTGGGAAAATTGGAACACTAATGCATTGTTGGTGGAGTCATGAACTGATCCAACCATTCTGAATAGCAATTTGGAACTATGTCCAAAGGGTAACCAAACTGTGCATACCCTTTGACCCAGCAATAACACTTCTAGGGCTGTATCCCAAAGAGATCTTACAAGTGGGAAAAGGATCCATACATACAAAAATATTTGTGGCAGCTCTTTTTGTGGTGGCAAATAATTGGAAATCAGGGGGATGCCCATCAATTGGGGAATGGCTAAACAAGTTGTGGTATATGAATGTAATGGAATACTATTGTGCTATAAGAAATGAGGAGCAGATGGACTTCATAATAACATGGAGATACTTATATAAACAGATGCTAATGAGAGCAGAGCCAGGAGAACTTTGTACACAATTACAGACACAACATTCTGTGATGACTAACTTTGATAGACTGCACTCTTCTCAGCAATGCAAGGTTCTAAGACAACTTCAAGGGATTCATGATGGAGAGGGCTATCCACATCCAGAGAAAGAACCATAGAATCTGGATTCAGATTGAAGCAAACTACTTGCTCTCTCTCTTTTTTGTTTTATTTTGTTTTGTTCCTTCTTTCTTGGCGTTCGTTCCATTGGCTATAATTCTTTACAACTTGACTAATGTTTAGTGTGGAGGTATTTGTAGAATCTATATCAGATGGCATGTCACCGTGGAGGGTGGGATGGGGATGGAGGGGGAGAAAATTTGGAACTCAAAGGATTGTGGAACTGAATATTGTAAACTAAAAGTAAATAAATTAATATTTAAAGAAGAAAACCATTCAATCTTCATGCAGTACATATGAGGTAAAGAATGTTTTTATGTAAATAAGATTCAAATTACTCCTAGTGGAAAAAAAAACCTCCTTTATCTCAAAAAGTACTAAAATTTTAATGAAGTTTTTTAATATTGTCTATATAGGCATATTTTCTAAGTCTTATCTTTAAAAACCAAAAAAGAAGTATATATCTAGTAGTTTGAGATGGCAAAAATTACCTCCAAGATGTGATAAAATGTAAATACTACACAGTAAAACAATGTAGCAAGCCTAACAAAGGAAGCAAAAGAGAATAAGACTAGTAGAATAAGGCTAGTCTAGAAAATAAATTAATAACCCCTATAGGCAATGGCAAAAGCTCAAAACTCTATACAAAGGATATCCTTTATGTGATGTCTACCCTAAAAAGGAACCACATATCCATTTTTTCCAGTTTTAAGTAAAAGGATATTCAGCTTATTAAATTATCATTAGAGTAACAGAGCACATGGGAAAAAACTCCAAGTATATTTTAAACAATTTATTATGCCTAGTTTTCAAAGTATTTTAATAGCATATGACAAATCTTAAATCCCAATACTTATATTATTTTTCTAAAATTATATTTGGTAATTAAAAATATTTTCAGTCTGTCTCTAATCTGTGTTTCTTGGCTGATTACACATGATTACATCTCTTTTATGCATTCCACATTCCATCCAAACTGGATTTGGTGTTTCCCATATAATAGTGGGTTCTCAGACTTTTCAGTTTCAGGACCTTTTTATATTTTTTTAAATTATAATTTTATTTGTTTTCTAAAATTTTTACCAATTATATTTTTGCATGATTTTAAAATATTATTTATTCTTAACATTTTTAAAAAATGAGTTCCTAATTCTAATCCACCCACCCCTCCCCCACCTACTTTACCTCATGGAGCAGTTTGGTGCCAGCATCTCCCATGTCTTATAATTGATACTAAAGCTCTGCAGAGAGACCTTGAGAGACCAGAGAGTATCCTTGTTCTGTTTCTTCTGATCTCAAAGTATCTGCCTCATACAGTTCTCCATAAGATAGTCTCTTATGTAAATATTTGTTTGGCATTTAGGTTACATGGCCAGCCCATTGGAGTTTTGCTCTCTGTAGTAGAATTTGAATGCTTGACAGCAGAGCTCAAGAAAGGACGTCAGTGTCTGGTATCTTATCTTGCTAGGTGATCTTCAGAATCTTCCCAAGACAACTGAAATGGAAGCAATTCTGTTTCCTGGCATGGTGCTGGTAGACTGTCCAGGTTTCACAGGCGTACAACAAGTCAGCACAACAACTCTACAGACCTTCAGTTTTAAGTAGCCTAATACCTCTTCTCTCCTACACTTTCTTTCAGAGCCTCTCAAACACTGAATTAACTCTGGCAATGTGTGAGCATCAATCTCATCATCTATGCAGACATCTGTGGAAAGTAAGCTGCCAATGTAAGTGAACTTATCCACAGTATTCAAAATTTCTCCATTTGCTATAACCTATGGTTTCTCATGGGGATGATAAGGTGCTGGCTGGTGGAGAATCTCCATTTTCTTGGTGTTGATTGTCAGGCCAAAATTGGCACAAGTGGCAGAGAATTGATCCATATTCTGTTGTATCTCAGCTTCAAAGGCTGCATTGAGTGTGAAATCATCTTTGAACCAACTCTCTCTCCACTTCTGCTGACCTGACCAAGGCCTTTGATACCACCAGTCATGAGGACTTGTGGAAGATCACAGTGAAATTTGGTTGCCCAGAGAAGTTCATCAGTATTGTATACCAATTTCATGATGGTATATTTGCATGGGTTCTGGATGAAGGATGATGCTCTTATTCTTTCCCAGTCACCAGTGGAGTAAATAAGAGCCATATGCTTGTTCCCGTGCATTTTAGCATGATTTTTTCTGCAATGTTATCAGATGCCTTCAACAAGGATGAAAACAACATCAAGGTCAGCCACTGCTCTGATGGCAAACTATTTGACTTAAAAAGGCTACAAGCCAAGACTAAAGTAGAGGGAGACTTGGTATTTGACCTTTTTTTGCTCTGTTTTTTTAAAACAATTATTATGTAGTCACATGAGAACTAGGAAAAGTTTATTGTTTTAGACAAGAAATCATTGGTTGCCTTAACAAAAATCAATTTCAGTAGAATGACTGAGATTGAAGTCAATGAATAAGTGGCGAGGCAGTAGAGACAGTGAATATAAACTACTCTTTCTAGAATTTGGTGGTCAAGGGAAGAAGAGAGATGTCAGAGGCAGGACTTTTATCTAGGCCTTTCTGATTCCAAGGCCTGTACTCCATGTCTTTTCCATGACTGAAGTGGCAGAACTAAAATATATAGCCAAAAGACAGAGTATAAAGAGAAGGAAAAGGACAGACTCTTGAGAAATATCATCATTAAAAGGTGAGTAAGAAGATGAAAATCCAATGAAGCAAAAAGAAAAGTAGCTGCTAGAAAGAATTCTAGGGAAGATAAGGTATCAAGTAGAAAGAATCAGTTAATTTTATCAGAAGCTTCAGAGAGATCAAAGATAATAAGGACTAAAAACAGATATTAGATTTAGCCACTAGGAATTCAACAATGTCCTTTAAGAAAGCAGTTTCAGTAGAGTGGTGGAGTAGCAAGCAAAATACTGTATAATGAGTAAGTAGAGGTATGTGATATAGACAATTTTTTTTAAGTTTAGTATTGAAGGCCTATTCTAGCTCAAACAATTGTCAGCTAGTTCATCTTATAGATAAAAGACACCACCAACAATGCACTTAACAAAAATCTCTAAGTGAAAGTTAACCTTTTTACTATACTTGAAGCACATTTTAACATCTAGATACTGGTTCAACAATCAATTGAACTTTGGAATGAATTCTGAGACATGGAAGACACTTGAATAGAATGGTCCAGCATCTGAGCAAAGCAGAATTGTAGTAGTTCAAAAGAAACATTGGATATGCAAATGTAAAGACTACACTCCAAATGTTCATGTGGACTATTTGTCCCCAACCTGTAGTAGAGTCTTCCAAGCTCGTATTAGTCTAATCAGTCATAGTCAGACACACTGTACCTTGATCCCAACACAGTGATGTCATTTTGGTCCTGAAAACAAAGAACAATAACCAGCCAACTGGTTCAACAGGGTTAAAAGCAAGGTCAGAAATTCTGGCAATGAACAAACTTAATGGCACCTTGCTTTCCCCACCCCCCTACTCCACTCCAATCACTGGTCACAAACTCCTGGGAAGTGAGGAAATCCATCACATTCAGAGATGGGACTTGTACAAAACAGGAGAAAGCTGGGAACCTATCTCTGGAGCTGTTACCCAACAGTCTCCTCCGTCTCCCTTTCCCCTACACATACTCATTAATCCATTAAAGGCCTGGAGAGCTGTTGCAGTTCTCATCTCAGCCTCCTGAGTATTCATTCAGGTGTAAAGAATATCCTTCAATAATTCTCATTTGGACTTGGAGGTAGATGATCTTTGACTCATTAATCCTGGCCCTATCATCCAGTGGATGTCATAGAAAAATGCTGCTAACAAAAGTAATAAGGTGTTCTATGATAATAAGATGGTGGTATTTTTGTTGTTGTTCAGTCATATCAGTCATGCCCATGACTCCATTTAGGTTTTGGAGGGGGATTTTTTTGGCAAAAATACTGGAGTGGTTTGCCATTTCCTTCTTATTTTACATTTGAGGAAACTGAGGCAAACAGTTTTATGTGACTTGCCCAGGGTCACAAAGCTAGTAAGTGTTTAAGCCCACATTTGATCTCACAAAGATGAGTCTTCCTAACTCAAGCCTAGCACTCAATCCACTGAACTACCTGGTTCCCGATATAATGAAGTGTTAAACTAACTTTAAAACCCATCTATGCCCTTTGTTTCCTTACAAGGTATAAAAAACATTTCTCCAGTTGAATTAAAAAGCAAGCTTAGGATTGGCTAGCTGGAAATTAGCCATAATTTAGGAGGTTAATGAAATGAATGAATGAAAAAGCATTTAATTACTAGCCTTCTGGCTGTTTCACCAACAAAACACTCAGTCTCTCAACTCTGAGCATTTTCTCTGGCTATCACCCATGCCTGGAGGAATAGGGGATGGGCATCTCCAGTCATTCTGATGTATATCTTGCCACTGGATCCAGATGGCTCTGAAGAAGAAAGTGAGGCTGGGGATTCTGTACAGCTCTCCCTCTCTTAAATCTAATTCACTGGCAAATCATGCCATCAGCTTCCTGATATCAAGGTCCTCTTCAAGAATGAAGAACGAACAACCTGGAACACTCTCCCTCATTCACTTGGACTACTGACATCCCTGGCTTTCTTCAGGTCCCACATAAAATCACATCTTTTACTAGAAGCCTTCCTCAATCTCTCTTACCTCTAGTATCTTTCCTCTATTAATTAATTCCTATTTATCTTATATTTAGTTTGATTTGTATAGATTTTTTTTTTTTTGCATTAGATTGCGAGCTCCTTGAGGGTAGGAACTGTCTTTTGTATCCCCAGTGTTTAGCACAGTGCCTGGCACAGAGTAGGAGCTTAAAAAAATCAATGGATTGCTTGATCCTCGACCAAAAAAAAAAAATTTAAATTAAAACTGAAGTGGGAGAGACCGATACAGTCTATAACTTCCCTTCTAGATCTACCAATGTATAACTCTTTGTAAATTTTGGATACATAGGTTGACAATAGTCAGGGTAATTATATCACTTCATATCATACCTTAGTTCACTAGCCCCTCAGCTTTCAAGGGTAATAAAGTATACAGCAAGAGTCTAAAATTGGTAGCTGTGGAACCCTACCTAAACTCTTACAAATCTGAGGGTCTTTAACCTAAACAGAGGGATGGGTGTCAACTCATCTCATTTCTGTGACTTGACAAAAGCTAGCAGTTTTTATTTGCTCTGCTCCAACCAATCAGTTCCTTCTGCTTCCTGCAAGAAATCTCTCTCCTCCTGCTAGCTCCAGTGGAGTACTGGAAGAATTTCCATTATATTCTAGCATTGTAATATTTCTTCTGATTACAAAGAACAGAAGGAACAATCTATTCTCTTCTTAGTTTACTTAAGGCCTTCCAAAACAATTCAATAGACATTCATTTAGGCATCTACCTTTGTAAAGCCCTATACTAAGCTGAGATAGTAATGTAAAAAACAAACATGTGTGTACACACACACACACACACACACACACACACATACACACAAACCAACCCCTAAAGGAGCTCATTTTCTACTGGGGAATGGTATAACATATAAACAGATATGTGAACATAACATAATTTGAGGAAGGTAAAAACACTAGGATGGAAAGATCAGGACAGGCTTTGCATAGGTCATACCTGAGTAGAGGCTTGAAGAAAGCTACAAATTCTAAGAGGTGGAGTGTGTTCCAGACTGGCCTATGCAAAGGTAAGTAGAAAGGAGAGGGGATGCTGAGTTAGGGTAATAGCCAGGACAACTAAGAGTCATGAAGGGAGAAATATGAAACACACCAGGCAGAGAAGTTGGCATTTTGTGTAGGCAGAGAGGTTGTACAGTGCAAAGAACAGAATTCTGCTTCAAGCAGTTGTTGTTCAGTTGAGTCCAACTCTTTATGGGCCCTTTTGGGGTCTTCTTGGCAAAGATACTGGGATGGCTTACCCTTTCCTTCTCCAGCTCATTTTACAGAGGAGAAACTGAAGCAGAGGCAGAGTTAAGTGACTTGCCCAGTGTCACACAGCTTTTAAGTATCTAAAGCTGGATTTTAACTCAGGAAGATGAGTCTTCTTGACCCATGCTATCCACCATGCCACCGAACTGCCAAAGTTCTGACAGTTACTAGCTGTGTATTCTTGGGCAAGTTAATTAACTTGTCTGCCTCAGTTCTGCAGCTATAAAATGGAAATAATAAAAGCACCTAGCTGCTAGGGTTGTAAGTATCAAATGAGATATTTTATTTGTAAAAAGTGCTTAGTGTAGTGACTGGCACACAATAAGCACTATGTAAATGTGGACTATCATCATCATCATCATCCTCAATTCAAGATTCCTCCTCTGACTCTTACTATGTATATGACCTGTCACTTAACTTATCTGGGCCTGTTTCCTCATCTGCAAAATAAGGGTTAGGCTGCATGACCTCTGAGGTCTCTTCTGCATCTAAGATCCTTTAGAAGAGGCCTAATACCATCTTCCTCTTCAACTCTCAAGATGCTTATCTGGAGGAGAAGCCCCAAGATGAACTCTTCCCTTCCCTTCCAGCTCTAACAGTGTATGAAACTTTGAAAATTCAAGACATATGGGTAAAGAATAGACAAAGTAAGTATAAGTACATCACAGCTGAGTTCTCTACTGAGTATAATCAGGTATGGAAAGCTCCCTGGAAGATCTGGTTTTATCAGTGGAAACGACATTAAAGATGAAGATTTACCATCTGCTTTGCTGTTGCACCCTAAGGGAGTCTTTCAAATCTGTCGTCTCCCCCCTTTTAGAAGGTGAGTTCGGAGATTGTCCTTTCTATCTGTATTTCTAGAACTTAGCACAGTGTTTTGCATAGTGTAAGCATTTAATAAACCATTCGTTCATTCAATTATTTGCAGAATTCAGCAACTGTTTGCTAAAGTAGCCTAGGTGGTGCTGTGCATGGAGACATCCTTCCTGGACGGAGCCAGGAAGTCCCGAATTTGAATTCTGCCTTAATAGCTCTGTGACCCAGGGTGTCTCTTAACCTGTCAGCCTCAGTTTCCCAGTAAGTCACTTAACCCACCTCAGACTGCTTATCTGTAAAATGTAGGTAATAGTAGCGTTTACTTCACAGAATTATTGAGGCTCAAAGTAGTTCATATATGTAAGAGGACTTTGCAAAACCTAAAGCGCTATGTAAATACCATTATTATTTCTTATCGCAAATAATTTACAATTCTCCCCTATTAGAATGTGGGCACTTGGAGGGAAAGGGACCGCTTCGTTTTGCCTTTCTTGGTCTCCTCAGCGATGAGTTTACCTCGGTGCCAAGATGGCAGTAGGTGTTTAATAAATGCTTGTTGACTGATTCAGTTTCCAGAAGGGGACATGTTTTGTACACTCCACTAAGGTTCTGCTGCTTTGGAGTACAAGCTTCGAAAGAAGTGTTGGAGGAGACTTTAGTTAAACTTGATGGAATCAGGGCAGCAAGGGCGTGACCAGGTCGCTTTTTAAAAATTACTCATGTGGGGTCAGAAATGGAAATACTAGTCAATGGCGACCTGGAGAGAGCTGGATGGTGGGGCGGGGACGGCCGCGCGCCCCTAACGGCCTGGGGGAGGAGAGGAGAAAGCTGGGAGCAGCAGAGAACGAGGTCGAGGGCGCCCGCAGCTGCAGGACTGGCCGCAAGCCTCTCGTCCTCTCCCGCGCTCCTCTCCCGCACTCAGGCCCCCAGGTCGGGGCCCGCCCCCGGCTCCTCCCCTTCCGCCGCCTCCGCCGCCGCCGCGAAGCAGCTGAGCGAAGCCCGGCCGAATCGGAAGCGCCAAGACCGGAACAGGCCGCCGGCCAGGCGGGGGGGGGGGCAGGGAGGGAGGGAGCTAAGTGCGTTCGGCGGGGCCGGGCGAGGCAGGGCTGGGCCGGGGGGAGCCGCCGGCTCACTCACTGTGTGGATCGTCCTGCCGAGGCCGGAGCTGGCGGCGTCGTCATGAGGCCAAGCGCCCCAGCCGCCGCCGCTGCCGCCGCAGGGGCAGGTAGGGAGCGGGCGGGCAGGAGGCGGAGGGTGTGGCGGGCGGCGGGGCCCCGGCCCGGCCCTACCTCCGTGATCGGCCTGGCCGGGCCCCCGGCGCCCCTGCGACTGCTCGCCGGCGCTTTGGACGGCCGTGTTCTCTGCAGGGGCCGGGGGCACCAGCGGTGGAGCGGGGGCGTGGAAGAGGAAGAGCCATCTCCACTCCTCCCCCTGACCCGGGCGAGTGTGGGGGCAGGGGCGGGCTGGGGTCTTGAGGCCCCCCCACCTCGCCGTCCACTGGGGAGCGCGGGCATCCCTGCCTCCCCCCCCCCACCCCCCCGGCCTCCTGACCTCCTGCTGGGGCTGTACTCTGGCGCAGCTTCCCGCTTACAGGTATTTTCAGGAGACCTGGCACGGATTTCGTACCTGGCGGTGGCCCGGCCCCTTCCCGTCCGCCGCTGTCTCCTGGCCCGAGGCTCCCGGGGCCTAATGGGAGAGTTTGTTTTTAAAAGATGGTCCCTCGCGCTGCACCTGATTGAGTGTGGAGTGATATGGACAACGCAGGGGACCCATCCCCGAGTCTGTAAGGGGGGCGTCATCCAAAGACACTTAGGAACAAGGACCCTAGTAGTGGAAGGGACCTTCGAGGCCATCTAGGCCAAATCCCTCATTTTACAAATTAAGAACCTAAGGCCCCTGGAGGTTGTGACTTGTCCGTGAGCACACTAGCACAAAGCATCCGCCTTGGCATGTATGCCTGTATCCTCTGACTCCAGAATCAGTGGCCTTCCCACTTTTCTGCTACTTGGAAATGATTTGGCCTAGACGCCCACTTTTAAGTGAATTCTATGTGAGTAATCTCAGGAAACTGCCCAAGTAGTAGGAACTGGAATAGACAGCACATCATAAATGCTAGTTATCATCTCAACTAGGTTGCCTAAGGGACACTTTTATTTTCTTTTTTCTTGTATATACAAGTTACTGAAAGTCCTAGAAGAGAATTCTCTTGCAAGGTTTTCCAAATTAGGATAAGTAGCAAAATGCCACCTTGAATAAACATGAGACAAAATCAAGTAGGGAGTCAGCTGACATAAGAACATAGGAATGTAGTGAAGTATCATCGAAGTGATAGGAGGTGACATAATTAAATTTCTTCCTTGACCACGAAATTAATTTGACTTCTGGAGTATTCTTTAGCCTACATAAGAAGAGACAAGGGTTAGGTGCTTTTGATAAATAAAGTGCTAATAGCCAGAATAGTTATATCACTAAAAGTGATTTTTAAAGATTGCTAAAATTCACCCAATCTTCGTAGTTTATTTCAAGTTGGATTTTAAAGTAATCAGTCTTACCTGTATTTAAAAATCCAGTCAGTCACAAACTTTTGACTCTCCTACCTGTATTTAATTTAAAATTGGTTAAATCACAGGATTAAAGAGTTCCACTTTCAGGTTTTTCCAGGACCACTAATTAGCTATATGACAGAAAATTGTAACACTGGATTTGGAATTAGAAGACCAGTGTTTGAATCCTGGTTATGTTCTTTATTTCCAGTGTGGCATAGGCAAGTCACAGCCTCAGTTTCTTCATCTCTAAAATCAATAGACAAGTATTTATTAAGCATCTACTACTATGTACCTAGCATACCTCTCAAAGTTATTGTGAGGATCAAATGAGATCATAATTTCCTAAATTGCTTGGCACAGTGCCTGACCCATAATAAATGCTCAGCCTTCCTACCCCCTTGTGCCATACACTGCTAGCAATAAACAGTTAAAATACGTCTCCTTAAGAAGCTTACATCCCATCTTGAATAAATCGGTTTCTTCCTTTGAGGTTCCTTCTAACTCTAAACCTAGAGCCATAAATTGTACCCTTAACTCAGTAAGCTAACTGCACATTAGTGGTCACACAGAGTCAAGGAAAAGATTTGTTTGGATGTTTACTGTCATTTGATGTACATAAGAACCTTGTGAGGTAGGGGCTATTACTATCCCCTTTTTGTAGATGTGAAAATTGGAGCCAGAAGGGGTTAAGTCTTGTGAATTTTGGGGGGTCACACAGCTTGTAAGTAAATAAAATTTAAGCTCAGACAGACTCTAAGTCCAGTGTACTATCCACTATGAAACCTAGTTGCCACAGGTGAATAGCAAAATATATTCCCTTGGGGGGGGAGAGACATTACACTAGAAGTTCATTGAAATTGATAGAATTTTTAATCCTACTTTGCATAAAAGTATTTAGTGACCATTGAAACTGATATCTAAGAGAATAACTAGCCCATAAGAAATTATGAAAAAAGTTTACTTCTTTGAAAGTAGAAGATAATGTTTAATAATCTAATCAGTTACAATTCTCCAGAAAAGTGTTTGGAAACTATGAGTGTTTGATGATACAACATGCAAACTAAATGTGTTTACTCAGTGTTGTTAATTTTAGTTTTCAGAAATGATTTCAAGATTTTGTAGGGAAGTTCTAGAAAGTGCTTTCTTAGTATTCATACAGGATGCTTAAAAATATGAAGATGACTGTGTCACAAGTAATTTGCCAGGTTAGCCACTGAATACTTTTTGTTTCACTTCCTTGGCCACCTTATGTTAATAAAGTTTTTTTTTTTACTTCAACAGTACTTTTAAATTGATCTTGGACATGATTGTCACCACGCTTCATCAACGCACATAAATTATTTTCTTCTCCTTTTGGATCCTTTTTTTATACTACGATGGTAAGTTGTATCTTTTTAGATAAGGGGTGTGGACCTGTGATTTTATTGGTTTAAGCACACACACACACACACACACACACACACACACACACACACACACACACACACACACACCCCTTAAAGAAATTTTCGCTGTTAGGCAGACCTGTTCTGAGGCACCACGAGATTAAATGAATGCCTTGTCTACAGCTACACAGCCACAGTGTTTCATAGGTTCGTATTTAAGCCCAAGTGTTCAGACACACAGACAGGTTTTTATCCACGACTCAAATGTCTCTCAAAGTGAATTTTGAGGCATCTGGATGACACAGAACATTGGGCACTGGACCTGGAGTCAGGAAGACTTGAGTTCCAATCTTGCTTCAAGATTTAATTCTGGCAAGTCATTTAACCTTTCTGCCTATAAAATAGAGATGATAATAATTTAAAATAAATTTATTTAATAAATTATTTAAAAATAATTTAAATAAAATCAGTCCATAAACATTTAAGTTACTACTATGAGCCAGGCACTCTGCTAATCGCTGGGGGTAGAAAAAAAGTCAAAAAGCAATCTGTCTCCTCAAGGAGAGAGACAGTAAGCAAACAGATATGTACAAACAAGCTATATACAGGAAAAATATGAAATAATTAAAAGGAAGAAGGCACTAAAATTAAGAAGAGTTGGGAAGGACTTTCTGAAGAAGGTAAACTTTTAGTTGGGCCTTCAAGGTTAGGCAGAGATGAGAAGGAGAGTTCTAGCTATGTCCAGGAAGACAGTCAGAAAAAATGCCCAGAGCTGAGAGATTGTAGTGCCTTTTTCATGAAAGAACCACTAGACTGGTATCAGTAAGATGTAAGAAGACTGAAAAGATAGGAAGGGGCTAGGTTACAAAGGACTTTGAATGCCAGACACAGAATTTTGTATTTGATCCTGGAGGTGATAGGAAGCCACTGGAATTTATTTTGTGGTTTATAACCTGATCAGATTGCATTTTAGGACAGCTACTTTCATAGCTAAATGGAGGATGGATTGGAGTAGGGAGAAACTTGAGGCAGACTCACCAGTAGGCTGTTGCAGTAATGAAGACAGGAGGTGATAAGGGCCTGTACTAAAATGGTGACAGTATCAGAGAGAAGGGGGCATATTGGAGAGATGTTGCAAAAGTGAAGTCAACAGGGGAGGGCAAGAGATAGTGAGGAATCCAGGATGACTCTTAGTTGTGAACCTGAGGGAGGATGGTCTTGCCCTCTATCTCTACACTAATAGGGAAGCTAGGGAATGGGACTCACGTTTAGAGGGAAAGATAATGAGTTCCATTTGGGACATGATGAGTTTACAATGTTGACTGGACATGAAGTTCAACATGTCTAAATGGCATTTGGAGTTTGGGGCAGGATAGGTAGATTTTCAAATCATTGGCATAGAGATAATTAATCCATGGGAGCTGATGAGCTTACCAAGTGAAGTGATATATAGGGAAGAGAGAAGACAATGCAGGACATAATCCCTAGGAACAGATATGCTTGAAGAGCATGACCTGGAGAAGGATCTGCAAAGGAGACTGAGAAATACTGGTCACATAGGCAGGAGGAGAACAAGAAGAGAGTGGTGTCTTGAAAACCTAGAGAGTATCAAGGAAAAAAGAATGATCAGCAGTTTCAAAGAGGTCAGAAAGAATGAGGATTGAGAAAAGGCCAATAGATTTGACAACTAGGATCATTGGTAACTTTGGAGAGAAGGATATTGATGGAATGATGAGATTGGAATTTAGATTGTAAGGCTTGATCAGGAAAGCGAATGAGAGAAGAAAAATCGGAAGTATCTATTGTCAACAGGCCTTTTCAAGGAGGTTGCCCACAAAGGGCATAGAATAATAGCAGAGGTGGAAAGATCAAGTGAGGGATTTTAGAAAATGGGAGATATAGGCAAGTTTGTAGGTAATAAGGAATGAGCCAGTAGGGAGGGAGAGGTTGAAGATATATGGTGGAGCAGTGGTTCTCAACCTTCCTAATGCCATGATCCTTTAATACAGTTCCTCGTGTTGTGGTGACCCCCAAACATAAAATTCTTTTTGTTGCTACTTCATAACTGTAATTTTGCTACTGTTATGAATCTGATATGCAAGATGTATTTTCATTGTTACAAATTGAACGTAACCCACGGGTTGAGAACCATTGATGGTAGAATGTGGTAATCTTTTGGGGGAGGGGGTAATCTCTTGGAGGAGACAAGATGGAAGGGGATCATTTGTATAGGTGGAGGAGTGGGCTTTGGTAAGAAGTAAGGCTACTTCACTGTGAGACAAGGGTTAAGGAGGAGTTAGTGATAGAAGTTATCTTAGTGATGACAAATGAAGAAGAGGGAGCTCTTAGAGGATGACCTCAATCTAATTGAGGGGGCAGAGTGTGAGTAAAGTATGAAGCAAGGTTCTCAGTTGAGGGGAAGTAGGGTTGGAGGGAGCCATGAGAAGTTTGAGGAGGTATGAAAATTGGGATAATATTTGTGAAGTACTTCAGAAACCTTAAAGCACTATATAGAAGTGCTAGCTATTATTATCTTAAGGTAGATAGAGACAGCTAGATGGCTCAGTGGATAGAGCACTGGTCCTGGAGTCAGGAAGACCTGAGTTCAAATAGAGCCTCAGACATTCACTAGCTATGTGACCCTGAGCAAGCCTATTTGCAT
This sequence comes from Pseudochirops corinnae, assembly GCA_028646515.1. Lineage (NCBI taxonomy): Eukaryota > Metazoa > Chordata > Mammalia > Diprotodontia > Pseudocheiridae > Pseudochirops > Pseudochirops corinnae. The sequence goes on along the minus strand of CM053588.1, from coordinate 82,488,049 downwards.
TAATCCACTGGAGAAGGAAATGCCAAATCACTGCAGTATTTTTGCCAAGAAAACCCTGTACAGGATCACACAGAGTCAGACATGACTGAAAGACCAAACAATTATCTTAAGGTGTCTTAAAATGTTTGTTCTCTATGAGCATGGCAGCAAGTTGTTTGGATTTTTTTGTGTGTGACATATAAGAATGTTGCATCAAAGTGTTTTTGAAAGTAGCCTAATCTAGTCTGAAAATACTTTAGTAATCACATGCAATCTACCTTACAATTAACATATCTGCATTATGGACACATTTTTTTTTCTTTTCTGGAGTCTTTGGCATACACTAAAAAGTTACGCATTTTCTTTTTATACATAACAGGAACAAGAAAGTTTCCAGCCACATGTAGTCTTTAATTTCTGTTAACTTCAAATGTTTAACCTGGTACATGTCTTCTGCCCAACTATCCCCTCTTAGCAGTCATACTTAGATGGTAGTTGACCTTTTTCAAAAGTTAAGTTCTCATTGTAGCTCTTTAAAGGCAAGGAACCCAAACACAAGAAACATTAAGAAGCATATTTTGTTGGGTTAACTGATCGCCTCAATAGCTGCATGGGGAACTTGCTCAAGGGTAGGCATTCACATTTCCTAATTTAAAACTTCTAAAGACTGTAGAAAAAGTGAAAAGAAAATTAAACTTTTCAAACATATCTCAGCAGTAACCGTGTCACTCCATTTAAGTGGATATGTGAAGGAATTAATAGTGCACATGCTTACATTTCACTGCGTAGATGTTTTTTTTTGCCCTTCCAGTTGATGTGATATCTAATAAGAGATTCTTCAGAAGATGATATTGAAGTAGGCTAAAGTCTTTTGTTTCAAATATTGGAACCTAGGTTCATAAATATTTTATATAAAGGTGTATCTGAATCTTTTGTCTAAAAATATTGATGCAAAGCATAATAATAATCAACTTTCACAAAGTACTTTAAGGAAAACAAAACATGAGGTAGCATTATCTTTTGTAAGCATCATTATCTCCATTTTTACAGATGAGGAAACTGATGTCTAAAAGTGAATTGTTTTGCCTTTGGTAACTCAGCTATTCAGTACTAGTGTGGAGAGTAAAACTCAAGTTTTCCTCTTTTTTCAGCAGAGTTTCAGTGATAGCATGCTTACTTACTAACATTTGTACATTAGGTGGCTCTGTGGATAGAGGGCTGTCTCTAGAATCAGTAAGACCTCAATTCAAATTAGGCTTTAGACACTTAATAGAGGTGTGACCCTGGGCAAGTCAGTTAACCTGTTTGCCTTAATCCACTGGAGAAGAAAATGACATATTTAATCTTAGACAAGAAAACCCCTTGGACAGTATGGGGTCATGAAGAGTTGGATATGACTGAACAACAATAACTTTTGGGGAAACTTAGAAAAATGTGATTTCATTTAAAATTTTCTTTAGATAAGGACCTCAATTCATATTCTTAATAAAACTATGGAATGTCAGTAGGAGGTTTTACTCCTTGTAACCAATTTTTTAAAGTATAAAAACCTCACATTTTAAAGTATTTGAGATTTATTACAGTTAACTGTTTGATAATGTGTACTCTATAACATTACCTTTTCATTGTAACTGTAATTAGAATTTTTTAAAATACAGAATATCACTAAGGTTGAGAAAAATTGCGTAGGTTTCCCTAGAATGGGAGAATTTAGTTTAATCATAGAGGGAGAGTCAACAGATAGTTAATTTTTTTTCTCCATGTAACTTAAGAGGATGTGTTACAGTAGCCTACAAAGCTGAAGATAATCTGGCTCAAAAAGATTTTAAATGGAATTAGCACATGTTTTAGTGTCTAGGTATGAGGTCTGCAAACCTAAATCTGTAATTTGTTCTCTTTGTATGAGTTAAAGATGATTCTATTTTAAAATATTTTAGCTTCATCCATTTTTATGGGACTAGAAAGAACATTATGAGACTTTGTTAAGCTAGTTATAAAGACACAGATGTTTGTCTTCTCCCTCCTTTCTTGTATTCAAATGAAACTTAGAAAAAATTTGGAGGTTATCAAATTCCATAACAGCAGCCTTAGGTGTTCATGGTGACCAGCAAATATGTCACTTTGTGGGTAGTTTCTTTTATTCTCATTGGCACTCACTGACATGTTTTTATTCATTGCTAGAACAGATTAAAATGTACTTTAAGAATATTTTGCAAGATTGAATAGATTTTTTTCATTTGATTGATTTTTGTGCCTTCTAACTAGGATGGGTAAGAGTTGTGGTAAATTTAATAGAATTTCTGGGTTACGAAAAAAAGAGGAATGAATGTTAGATAAAGCAGTCTTTCACTCAAATGCTTATTGCATTGTTTATTGTTAAAATATTCACAAGCAAATTTTTTTTTCAAATCAACTTACAGCAACAAGCTTTAGAATTAGCTTTGGATCGTGCAGAGGTAAGAAATAACAATTGAAATTTTGTTATTTAAATAATTTTGCTTCAGGTGAATTATATTGGTTGGTTCATTTTTCTTTTTTAAAAAAGTTTTTGTAGATGTATTTTGTTGTTTTCTACTTCATTATACTTTCCTCCAAAATCCTTTTTCTTCCCTCTCAGAGAGCCATTCCATATAACAAATATAAAAATAAGCATAATTGATCAGTGCATTAAAAAAGTCTAAAAACATGTGCATTGTACAATACTTGTAGACTTCCCACCTCTCCAAAGAGGTGGAGTGATGTCTTCTCATGACTCTTCTTTCAAGTCATCCTTGTTTTTTAATTTTGCAACATTTACTTTTGATTTTTTTTTAATGATTACTCAGTGTTATAGTCATATTTTTGGCTCTGCTTACTTCTCTCTGCATTAGTTCATATAGGTCTTTCCATGTTTCTCTGTCTTCATCACATACGTAATTTCTTTCATCACAGTAATATCCCATTACATTCATATATCGTAATTTATTTAGACATTTCCCAATCAATTGGCATCTACTTTATTTCCAGATTTTTGCAATCACTAAAAGTGCTGCTGTAAATATTTTGATGAATATAGGGACTTTCTAATTATCCATAGCCTCTTTGAGGTATAAGCCTAATGATGTAATCTCTAGATCAGAGGGCATGGACATTTTGGTCATTTTACTTAGATAGTTGTAAATTGCTTTCCAGAGTGGTTATACTGATTAGCAGCTTCACCAACAATGCATTTGTATACCTTTCTTCCCACGTTTACTATTCCTATCTTTTGTCATCCTTGCAGATTTGCAGAGTATGGGTATTATTTTATTATTTTAATAGTGTTTTGGAGTATACTTGCATATATTTATTAATAGTTTTCAGTTCATCTTTGGAGAACCATTTGTTCAAATTCACTGTCCACTTTACTGGGTAATGAAGACTTTTGGGGTGTGTGTGTGTGTGAAGTTATTAACAGAGATCAGTAGATACAAAGATATCGTTCATTGTTTTTTATATCTTGGATACCAAACCCTTTTCAGAGAAATTTAATACAATAATGCATTCATTTTGTTAGTACAGAAGCTTTTCATACAGTCAACACTATTTTAACTTTTATAATTGCTTCTATCCCATATTTGGCTAAGAATGCAGTTCTTATCTATAACTGTGATTTATGTATGATCTCTATTGGAGTCATTTTCAAGTAGGCATTTTTTTCTGGGAAAGATTTAGGACATGGTTAGAATCTAGACATATAATTAAAGACCTGCTGTGGAAGGATACTTTCAAATAAGGACATTGAAAACTTACTAAGGTAGGTTTTACAGTTTGTTACAAGTCTTCTGTTTCTTATTTGGGTTTTCCAGTCATGTACCTTTTAGTTAACCCCCACTGATTTGTTGAATTAAATTTAAAAATTATGAAGAGAAAATAATGGAAGTTAAGAAGAATGTTAGCAATTAAATATCTTAATTTCTAAATGAATAAATCATAAACATTCTGATAAAACTCAGGAAAATTATGCAACTTGCCAACAACAAGAGAGATGGCTGCTGGAAGTTATGAAGTCTTTTTTTACATCATAGCTTTATAAAATAATTTTGTTGCCATTTGCTTCTCTCATTTAAATGTTAATGACAGTATTATACTGTAACAAATAGGGTTTTTTAGAAAGCATAATTTAACATACATCAGAAATTTGCACATACTTTAATGGTAAGTTACTGAAATGCATTTGTAATCTTATATAATTGTTTCAGCCATAAGAAAGAAATCAGTGTTTTCACAGACTTCTTTTTTTTTCAGTATGTCATTGAAAGTGCCCGTCAGAGACCTCCTAAACGGAAATATTTATCTAGTGGAAGGTTTGTACATTTAAAAATTTTCATAGTACAATTTATTTAACATCAGATGTTTTGTAATGTCATAGGTACATTAATTTTATAAATTCTTTTTTATTATTTTTAAGGAAATCTGTATTTCAGAAGCTATATGACTTATATATAGAAGAATGTGAGAAAGAGCCTGAGATAAAGGTAAGTAGAATTTTTCTTCATTTGGCATTATACCTATTGAAATGGAAGAGGAATAGGTAATTGGGAAGAGTAGACTAACGCAAAAAAACCTTTTAATTTTTAACTTTCTTCAAAGGTACCCTTACCTCTGAATGTAACATAGTATTTTTAAGGTAAATTTTAACTCAGTTGTAAGCTATTTTAAAGACCTTATCATCCTGGCCCTAAGTACTTAGGGCTGTCAAATATGAGGAATTTTGTATTGCTAGGAGTCTAGAACCATATAGCAGAAAATTAAGTACTAAAACTATAGGATCAGGTGAGATAAACTTTGACAAACCATTTCCTTAAGCTTTTTTCTCGAGAAGGTAGTTCACTCCTAAGGTGATTCCTGTGCATTTAGAAAATCTTTTGAATACAAAGGTAAATTGTAATTGATCCATCTTATAAAAGTAAGCAGATGGTCGAAAAGATTAGCTTTAACTTTTTAAGTATAGAAAATCTAGGGAATTAAAAATGTAGACACTAGGGGTGGCTAGGTGGTGGAGTGAGTAGAGTAGAGTACTGGCCCTGGAGTCAGGAGGACCTGAGTTCAAATCCACCCTCAGACACTTAACATTTACTGACCATGTGACCTTGGGCAAATCACTTAACCCCAATTGCCCTGCCTTCCCCCCTCCAAAAAGCAAAAATTTTATTTATTTATTTATTTATATTATATATATAAATTAAGATAATT
>CM053588.1:82459325-82482356 GCA_028646515.1 Pseudochirops corinnae | reverse complement strand
AGGAAGGCAAAAGGGAAAGAGTCAACCTTACTCTCACAGAATCTGGCTTAGGGAAGGAATGACATAAACTCTAAACTGGGCATCTTGCCACATAGAAGAGTAGGGGGAAGGGCAATGAGAGGTGGGGTGATGGAGGGGAGGTCAGGGAGGGGGGAGGGTTGATGAAAGTACACACTTCTGTAGAGGGACAGGGACAGGGTAGACAGTGGATCAGGGTGAGGGGGCGGGATAGGAAGAAGGGACATGTAGTCAGACTCTCACAATATGCTCACTGTGGAGAGGTTCTGCGTAATTACACATGTTCAGCCTGTATTTGATTGCTTGTCCTTCCAGTGGGGGCAGGTGACGAGAGGAAGAGAAAGAATCTAGAATTTAACGTTTTATAATCAAATGTTAAAAATATATACGTGTGTGTGTATATATATATACTATTATTATTATTGTTATTATTAACTATATCCAACTGGAGCTTGAGATACACAGGCACTGTGGTAGGGAGATCCATCCTGCGCTACCAGAAAGTCAGAGGGGTGAGGGGGAAAAAAAATAAATAAATTTGTGATGTACATGTCTTCTAGAATTGAACCTAGAAGAAAAAAGTTCAGCTATTATTAGTCTTATTCCTTGAAGGTAGGGGCTAGTAGTTCTTTTTAGTGGGAAGTTTTCAGATTAGGTCATCCCAAGAAGTTGATGTATAGTATATAGCACGTGTACTTATTGTGTAGTAGGGAAAAAATTACAAATAATAAAAATTAGGGTTGTCTTCAAGGAGCGTAGCCTTCTGATATTATTTAAAATTTGCTTTTTATGTGTCCATTATGTGCATCTGTATTTCTGTTAAGCTGGGTTCATGGAATCAAAGGTTCCTTTGTATTTTCCAAGTGACAAATTATATGAAAAAATACTTGTAAGTTGTTTATGTTGTTAGGCAAAGACTAAAAAAAATTGCCAGGTGCCATAGGAACCATTTTCCTGTTTACCTACCAGATGTTGGAGATGGCTAAGGGATGGGAGTAGGGGAGCAGTAGAATGAGGTCAGGAAATCGTTTTGGACATATATGGATAGTCAGAATTTGTTGCAGCAGCTCTGCTTCCACTCACCTTTTCCCATTTTACTATTAATTTGGATGGCTACTTTGCTTTGGAAGAGCTTTATTTGTGACATTTTATCTTTTTTAGGAGATAAAAGAAGATTATGTGTTTGAATGTGAAGTTGGTAATCAGTTTCAGAAAACAAAGCTAACCATTTTTCAGTCACTTGGTAATCCACTTTACTATGGGAAAATACAGACTTATAGAAGTGATGAAGATACTGAGAATCTAATGACACCAACCCAGTAAGTTCTATTTAAATACACAGGTATTTATATCAGCTGAATATGCAGTTAATATTTCTTGAGCTTTTAATATTTGTGAAATGGAATTTTGACAAATAAGATAATTTAATTTTTCCTTTGAAATAAGATGAGATTTTAGTTATATCTTAAAATTAAGGATTGGTAAAAGCCCAAAGACATAATTTATTTCCTATTCTTGTGGTTAGTCAAATTTAACAAATGTTTATTAGACATCTGTTGTATACAGAGCTTATAGGTACTGAGGGAGATAAAATTGGAGTTTATGTTCAGGTAAGGAGATAAGACACATAAGTTAGTAACGTACAGTGAAACAGTTATATTAAAGAGGTGCTAAACCGGGTGCTGTAACATTAGGTTTAAGGGTGAAAGTTGTCACCTAAAAAGAGTGAGAAAGATGGAAAGACTTCTCATTCACTTGCTAAAGGATGAGTGGGAATTCAAAGGGAGAGGGAAAAAGGGCAGGTATGTGTAAAAGGATAGAATTCCAGATACAGAGAACAGTGTGAGTGCAGAGGATTGCAAGGCATATTTGGAGACAGAGAATAAGCCAGTTTAAGTGAAATATAAAAGACCTGTAGAGAAAGAATTTTGATTGATAGGTGGAAAAGTACAGTAAAACCAAATTATAAAGGCTTTGAATGTCAGTCAGCAAAGTTTGAGCATTACTCAGTAGAGCAAAGACTTGGATAAAGATTATTATAGCAGTAATATTAAGAATCTTTCATTTTGGAGAGAATGGAACTGGGAAGACTAGCAAGGAGGCTATTGCAGTCCTTAAGAAGTGTGGCAGTGAGACTCTAAAGTCTAGACTAAGGCAGTGACATTGGGAATAAAGAGGGAACAGATGTAGGAGATATTACAGGGTAAAATCAATAACTGGATGTTTGAGAGGTAAGGGATAAGAAGAAGCAGAGATAATACCAAGGTTTTGAAAATAGAGATTAAGTGAATAATGGTAGCAGTGTAGCAGTGATAGAACTAGTAAAAGGAAGTTTAGGGGAGGCAAAATAAGCCCATTTTAGGCAGTCCTCAGGAGAAAAGAGTCTGAAGTTCAGAAGAAAAGTAAGGATTGGTGATACAGATTTGGGAGTCATCTATATAAAAGTGGTAATTGAAACTGTATGATCAAATGAGTTTGCCAAAGTAGAGAATATAGAGCAAGAAGAGGTCCAAGAGACAGAAGCTTGGGGTAGGATCCACCATATAAGGAGGAGGAACAAAAGTAGAATACTGAGAGTTACCAGGGAGAAATAGAGAGTGAGGTGTGTCTGGTGTCTCAGAATCCAACAGAGGAGGAAATTTCCAATAATAGAAAAAGAACATCAGTGTCAAAATGATGCAGAGATTTCCAAGAGGAGACGAATTGATGGAAAAAAAACATTGAATTTGGCCATTTAGGAAGGCAGCCTTTGAAAAAACAGATGCAGCAGTACCTTCTCTTCCTGGGCAAATTTCATATTACAAAGGATTGAGGAGAGTTGGTAGTGTGGAAAGAATATCTGGCATCAGGTGTAGAAAACTTTTTTTAAAATGTAACAGTTCATCATTATTCATTGTTGTTGTCCTTGGCACCCAAAGAGGACCAAAATGGCAATCCTTCTGGTAAGATCAGGAAATTGTGGCACAGTTTGTAGTGAGGTGGGATGGAAAAGTGGGGAGAGACAGAAATTGAAATGTAGGAGGTGAAGGGGGATACCTACAAATGTAAGATCTGAAAGCAGGCAGGAGGGAAGCCCATTTCTAAAGGCCTCAGTCTTCTGAGATAGGTACAGAAATCATCTGATAAAAATTGTTGGAGTTTGGGTTGCATTTGAGAATCTTAGAAAAGGGAATAGAAGAAACTGTCGCTGTAGGTAATAGGGACATTAACTTAGGACTTAAAGTTATACAAAGTCTTTTACTGTATATTATTTCATTTGATCTGAAGTGGGTACTAAAAGTAGGGAATGTGATACGCTATTGATAAGAGTTAGTTAGAATCTCAGAGCTGGAAAGGACTCCAGAATAGCCCAACCCTGTACCTGAAGCATAAATTCTCTCAACAGCATTACTAACATTTCCTAGAGTAGAATACTCCATTTATTGCCAGCTCTAGTATCAGGAAATTTCTTCACATAACCAGCCTCAGTCTACCTCTCCAATTTCTGATCACTGTTTCTAGTTCTGTCCTATGGAACCAAACAAAATAAGTCTATTCCTTCTTCCACATGACAGCACTTTAGGTATTGAACTATAGCTGTTATGTCTCTGCTAAGTCTTCTCCGCTCTAGGCTAACCATCACTAGTGTAGCAAACCTTAGAATCACTTTAACCTCCTGGTTGCCTCCTTCAGGATGTGCTCTAGCTTGTTAATGTCCTTCCAAAACCAAAAATTTTTCCCAAATTCTCAATTGCTAAGTACCAAGAGGAAGTCATAGGCTGAGTTTTGGTGAATGTTAGGTTAAATATCAAGTTTCAGAAATAGCTAAACCTGTCCTTACCTACATATAAGATAATTTTAGGAAGAACAGATATGAGTAAGAAAGATTTTCCTAGAGTCAAACATTTTTCTGCATACCCTGATACTTAATTATTAAATTTATTAAAGGTGGAAGGGATCTTGAAGATCATTGGATCTAATGGCCCACGACCACTTTACAGTTGAGGAAACTGATGCATGACATTATTTTTCTGTAGTATTTATGGGCATTTGCTTGTTCCTATACTTCAGCATTAGCCTATCAGCTTTCTATGGGTACAATCTTTATACAGTGATGGCAATAATTAAACCCTGAGGTGGAAAATATATCAAGTTAAGATTCAATTCAACACTGTGCCTTCTTTGTTCAGAGTACTGTTCTAAGTAATGGGGACCCATACAAAAACTACCTGCCCTAAGGAGCTCACATCTACTTGTAGGGAACTCTTATTTGGGAGGGGAAAAGAAGGAGATTATGCTGCTTTCATAGCAATTTCTCTTTTGGTGAAACATCATCTAAAGTCTCCCTTCAGGTTTCTAAACTCTTAAGATCTTTCTACTGGCAGTTTTTTATTTTTCCATCTGTACCATCACCACTCTCTTCCTTGGGCTTTCTTCTTCTGTTTCATTACTAGTGTTCTAGTTTTACTTTTTAAGCAGAAATAAGAACCCAAAAGAATTAATGCACCATAAATTTGTAGCAAGTGAAATCACCTTAGTTATACGTTTTTCCTCCCTGGGCAGTGAAATCAAATGGTGGGATTTACACAAAAATGTGTATTTGGAGAGTATGAACATCGGAAGGTCATAGATATGCAGACTCCAAAGAAATAGCTAGTTGAAACATTAAAACTTAGGTATAATAGCAAATGAAATGAGTTAGGAAGGTAGACTTGAGAAAATAAATGGATGCACTATTGAACAAAAAGAGGAAGAAAAGCAACAGAACAAAGGACTCATGTGATTATCAAAACATTGTGAAATTTCTTTTGGAAGTTAATCTACCACACGTTCTGGCAATTAAAATAAGAAGCTAAAGTTTGCCAACCAATTAAAAAGGTTTACCTGGCTAGACAGAATAGAGCACTTTACCCCAATTCAGGAAATTTCATTGCATGTAGTTTGAGAGTCTAAATTCCCTGAACATTCTTCTCAGTTACTTGACTTCAGATAAATAGTACCTTAGATAACAAATCTAATGTAAAACTCTGTTTTATATTATTGTAGTAATTTTAAAAATCATAGTGTGCATAGAATTATGTTTTTCTGCTATAACTTGTTGAAATTTAGTTCTGGATCTGGAGATTTCCACAGCTATCCATCCTACTACTCCAGGAAATGATTCATATCTGAATTTTTCTTTAATACTTCAGGTTCCTTATTGGATCAAAGACTGATGCTGAAAGGTAAAACATTCAAATCTTGTTTTCTTCTTGTTTTGTATTTGAGGAAAAAGCACAGAATCAATCCATAAGGGAATAAATCTGTATGGTACAGTACAAAGTACACTATCAATCAGGAATGAGAAAACTTAGATTCTTTCTGGTCCTTCTTTTGTCATTAGCTAACTGTATGATTTAGGCCATGGGTGGGGAATTTACGGCCTTGAGGCCACATATGGCCCTGTAGATTTTCAAGTGCTGCCCTTTGACTGAATTCAGACTTCATAGAACAAATCCCCTTAATTAAAGGATTTGTTCTGTAAAACTTGAACTGAGTCAAAAAGCCACACCCAAGGACCTAGAAGGCCACAGGTTCCCCCCACCCTGGATTTAGGCAATCAAGTCACCTCTCTGGGCTTTAGATTTCTCACTTATAAAGTAAGAGTGTTGGACTTTAGATGAAGTCTTTGGTCCTTTACTGGTCCAGAATTATGGTTCTACAAATGTCTAAAATGTAATCTTTTTTTCTTTTCATTTTTTAGCTAGTGAATGGATAATGCTAAGTGAGGCTTCAGAAGGAAGGTAGTTTTCAATCATTTTAGCTAACAAAAGTAATTTTAGCTGTATGAAAGTTGGATTAAAAAAAGCTATAAACAGCACATGCTTTTGATGACTTTTGGTTAAACAGATTCCAAAGCCATTTATAATATGTAAAGATCAGATGTTTATATTGTCAGTATGGGAAATTTAGTTGGTATGATATGACCATTCAATAGGGCCTACATTGGTCATTTTTGATGAATGTGTGAGCTTGCTTGTATACCATTTAGAACATGCAGAAAAAACTAAAAAATGGCGTGATTTTTATCAAGGTCATGCCTGTTCATAGAAGAACATTTTCATAGGATTTTTGTTACCCATTTAGTGCATCCATAATGAGTTCATTTGAAGCAGCAGCAACAAATTCTTTTTTTCATATATATTTCAGAATAATTAATCAGTACCAAGAGTTGATTCAGAATGAAGCTAAATGTCCAGTGAAGATGTCCCACTCAAGTGGATCTGGCAATCTTAGTCAGCTTTCTCCTGGGAAGGAAATGGAAGTAAGATTCACCACTGTTATTTTCTTACTAATAATCCAGTCAAAACAGTAAGAATGATATTTTTCTTTTTACAAATGTTAGGGTTCTTTTGCTACTTCATGTATGCAATAGTTAATAGATCTTGATCTCAATCAAGCTACAAGCTCTTACTATTCCTTAATTTTTAGTTCCCTATTTAATAGAATAACTTCAAAACTGCTTAAGAGTTATCTTGGTAAAAATTGATAGTATTAATATAAAGAGTTGAAAGAACAACCTAGCCTGTTATCAAATTTTAAGATTCCTTTAGCATTCCATGTAAATGCCTTAGTGTCTGTAATGCCTAAGTGCCTTGTAAATGGTTGATTAAGCTTTTCATTGTGGCATAGAGTCCTTAGTATAGTTCTATGTTTTTCTATTACGTTTTTCAGCCTTAATGAACTATCTGTAATATTGGGGAATTTTTGGTCATTCATTGTTTTCCATATTTCCATAACTTTCATGTTTTGAAGGACATTTTCCTTGTGGCATATATCTCTGTACTAAAATAGTGAGATTTATATTACAATGTGAGTAATTTTTCACAAAATCTTATTTGGCATCATTTGATTAATAATATTATGCTTCATTATATTCTACCAACTTAAGCAAAAAAATATTGTATTCCTAAAATTTTCTCATTATGAGAATTAATTATGAAAAATTGGTTATGAAAATAATCACATTTCTTAGGTTGTGTGATTACTAAAAGGCTATTTGTGTTTTTTAAGGAGTTAAGCCTGGTGTAATAGAAAGAATGTTAGACTTTTTAATTAGGAGACCTCTGTTCTCATTTTGACTCTGCTGTTAACAGCAGGATGTGTTATTTTGGCAAGTCACTTCACCTCTCTGAGCATAATTTCTTTCCTCTGAAAAATGAGCAATTTGGGGTTAGAGCAGGGATTGTTGACTTTTTCAATCTCATGAACCCTTTTGGCAGTTTGGTAAAGCTCTGAATGCCCTTTTTAAAAAAAAAATGTTTTTAAATGTGTAAAATAAAATGCAAAGTATTACAAAGGAAACCAATTATATTGAAATACAGTTATCGACCAGCCAAGATGGTGGAGTAGAAGGAAGTAGTACAGCCGAGCTGTCTCCCACAACTACTCCACAAAGATCTAGAAAACGCATCAGACCAAGTCCTGATCGGGAAATTCAAGAAAAAATCGCAGTGAGTCATTTTTCTAGCCCAGACTGGCATAGGGAGACCTGTGGAGAGGAGGGTTGGGAGGTAGTGAGGAGATATTAGAGGGTAGTATTTCTGGGTAGAGGAAAAAGGGAAGGAAACAAGAGCCTTCCATGGAGCCTTCCAACAAGGAGTCTACATGTAGCTTTGCACCAAGGATGAAAGAAGTCCCAGATTTGGTGTAGAAATGCCTGATCATAAGCAAGAAACAGGAATAGGTACCACTAGGCAGCTCTATCACTACCCAGTGTTGGGCTACAGTTCCAGTTTAGACTGCATAGGGGATCTGTGTCTGGCTAAGGTTGGGTCCAAAGCAAAGAGCAGTTAAGAGACCTAGACTGAATTAATCAAGTATAGACGCAAACAGTAACTGTGTGGCTCTCACTCTGGGAGCTTACTTAGATCTCAGATCCAGCTCCTAGCCCAGTCTGAAGTTTGCAGCAGAATAACCAGACAGGAAACACAGACCAAAGGGGAGCCAGCTGTTACTCTGAACCTACAGTGCTTTCCGTTGGATTGACTGTGAGCAACTCCAGTAGTAGTATACTCCAACTCCAATAAGCCAGCAGTTGTGTCTCTCAGACCCATATTTTTAGAAATTTTCAGCTCAGGCCAAGAGGGTAGGGCTCAGATTTCAACATGGATTTTTGGATATACCAAAAGCTTGCAGTGTTCCAGCCTGAACTGTCACATATATACTCCAAGAAAGATGGAGGAAGAACCCAAAAGGACAAAAAACAGGATGAAGCTTGGCTGCAGCCGTTCCCTCCAGGACAGCTTTACCCTGATGCATAGAGCAGTGGTTCTCAACCTTCCTAATGCTTCGACCTTTTAATACTCATATGTGGGCATATCTGCATGTGGGCGGATCCTCCTGGAGATTGAAAGAGGAATAGTGTCTCGGTTCCTAAGACCGTCGGAAATATGTGTTTTCCAATTGTCTTAGGTGACCCCATGACCCCTGTGAAAGGGTCGTTCGACCCCACACACAACCCCCAGGTTGAGAACCACTGGCATAGAGCCTTATCTTGTTAATACAAAGTCAGGAAGAAAGTCTGGAAGAATGAGCAAACAAAAAAGAATGAGCCATAAAGAGGTATTATGGGACAAGGAACCTTAAGACACAATCCCAGAGGAGAATGGTTCCCAAAACATCAAATAAGCAAAGATTCAGAAACACTATTTGTGCACAAGTTCAAATAGAATTCCTGGGTGAAATAAAGAAGAGTTTAAAAAGACCTAAAATGACATTACAAATGAAATGAGGGTATTAGAGGCCACAGTCGGGGAAAAAAGAGCCATCAGGAAGGACCATCACACTCCCTGAAAATTAGAATGGGTCAAATGGAAGAGAATGACTTCATGAGAAAACAAGAAATATTAAAGTAAAAAGACTGGGAAAAAAATAGAAGAAAGCATAAGGTTTCTTATTTTTAAAAAGCAGTTGACATGGAAAATAGATCAAGGCGGGAGAATTTAAGAATCATTTTGCTACCTGAAAACCTTTGCCAAAAATAGCTTAGGCATCATAGTTCAGGAAATTTGAAGAGAAAACTGCCCTGACCTCTTAGAACTAGAGTAAAATGAAAATAGGAAAATATCTACCAGTCACTTCCTGAAAGAAACCTCAGAGCAAAAATTCTCAGGAATATCATGGTCAAAACCCTTATAGGAAAAAAAAATACTGCAAGCAACCAGAAAGGGGAAAAAAAATAAGCTTTAAATATTGAGTAACCAATATCAGGGTCAAATAGTACAGCAGCCACCAATTTAATAAAAGGATCAGAATTTTGAATATTATTCCAGAAGGCAATAGAGGCTTATAACCAAGAATAAAGTACACACAAAACTGTATAATCCTACAAGGGAAGAATGAATTGTTAGTGAAATAGGGGACTTGCAAGCATTTCCTGATGAAAAGATCAGAGTGGAGTAGAAATTTGAAATAACAAATACTGGGGTTAAGAAAAACATAAAAAGTTGATTTGAATGAGCAATCCTAAAGGATTAAAGAATGAATTGTACCCTCATAGCCCTCTCATCATTAGGGTCCATAGAGGAAGTCTAAGAAAGTGGGATCTGGGAGTTGTTTTTCTGATCTTAAAAGAAGAATGGAAAGGGAGAGGAAGAGTGGTGAGAATTACCTCATATAACCAGGGTATACAGAGGAGGAAGGAAGAGAGGGTAGAGTGGAATACTTTTGAATCTTATTTTCATCTGAACTGGCCAAAGGAATACACACACACACAATTGGGTACAGAAATATGTTTACTCAATAGGGAAACAGAAAGGGAAGGGGGAATTAAGAGGGAGGGCACATTGAGGGAGGCATTAGTCCTGACCAAAACAAACTTAATGAAAGAATAGATAGATCACTAAGAGGAGTTGAAAAGGAAAGTAAGAAAGTATACCAACCCATGATTAGACTCTGGGAGGAGGAGAGGCAGGAGAGTAAAAGCTAATCACAATTTCAGAGGGCTTATCATGAAATACGTTACCCACCTCTGACAGATTTAGACATACTCTTTTGGACACAGTGATAAGAATTTGTTTTGCTGGACTGTGTATATTTGTTACAAGGGTTTCGTTCTTTTCCTTTTCAGCGGGTGGGGTGGGAGAAGAGGATTTTCATTATTTGTTTTTTAAAAAAGCTTAATTTAAAAAATAAAATAAAATTTAAAAAAAATTTTTTTAATTGTCAGAATTCTCTCTCTCTCTCTCTCTCTCTCTCTCTCATTAAGAACCCCTGAGCTAGAGGACTTTAAAGGTCTTTTCCTATCATATTGTATGATAGTCCTCCCTTGTATAAAGGACATGAACAGTAATAGCTTTGATTTCGGCCTTTTGGCTGGTTTCCTGGTTATCACTTCAGTAGAGTGATATTGACATTCAGCGGAATAGGATTGTAAAAGGTACAGCATAATTGAGTTTAGCTATCATATCCTTTTGGGGATGGATTAAAAAAAAACACAACAGTACCTGCTTTTGGCTCCTGTTAGCCTAGCAGCCTCTTCTACTACTATCAATTCAGCTTTTTAAAAGTATTTTCAAAGCAAAAGGAAAGATGAATTCTAAAGATAACAGTTACATTCAGGTGAATATCCTAAGTCCTCCTTTCATTTCCTCTGCCACAAACAAAGTGATGTCTTACAGACCAAATTAGAGCCTGACTTTGTGGTACTTCTTAGATCACAGTTCTTGAAATTGTGGTATCTAGAATACTGAATCTCTTCCAAAGGCAGTGAAATTGTGTTTTCACTTGAGAATTGAGTGACTTAATGTGTTTCACAGTTCCTTTATTTTTGGTAATAATCTTAGTCTTGATAAATATGTCTTAAGTGTTGTTTCTTCTTAACAGCCCGAGAGCTTATTGGTTCAGCCATCAGTGTTGGGAAAAGGAGTAAAACATAGGCCTCCACCCATTAAACTTCCTTCAAGTTCAGGAAGTAGCTCTTCAGGTAATGCAGTCCTTCAATTTTCTCTTTATTTTTATTTGGTTTTATTTCTCTTTTGGGGGATGATCTTGGATGAGAGTTGATTAATTGTAAAAACAATGTGATAAAGGTAGGTTCTGTCATTATCTGTCAATATTTTTTGACTTGCATTGGTAGCTTTACATAATTAAAAATCTCTCCTGTGAGGATTCAAAATAATAATGTAAATTTATTCTTTTTCAGGTAATATTTTTAGTCCACAGCAGTCCAGCAGCCATCATAAGTCCCCAACTCCTCCCCCCACTTCTAAGCCACCTGGTCTTTCTCGGAAACCTTCCATGGATCTTAGTCAAGTTAGCATGCTTTCTCCAGCTGCTCTGTCACCTGCCAGCTCATCACAAAGTGAGTCACAACCTAAATTCTCCATTAGATATTCATAAGCTTTTGCATTAGTGCATTCCAAGACAACTTCTTGGCCAGTGGAATGATAAAACTTAAATGTACTGTGGGCCCCCAATTGTATCAGTTTTGCAAAGCTGAAGGCAGGTCTCTTGTTGACTGTATGTACTTTATGTTTATTGTATTGTATGTTTTTCTGTATCTATGTATGCACCCTTGTGTATACGTTTCTAATAGACTTATCATCCGTGTTACTTTTTTCCTTTAAAAAAATTAAGTCTGATAATTAATGTGACAGTGAGATTCCAAAGTGTTCTTGATACCAGTGTACCTTGGACCACTTTGCATTTTACATAAGTTATACAGCAGATTTGATAAAAATGTCTTAGGGGATACAGCAGTTATATCTTTGTGTATGTAACAATCTGTTTAGTCCTAAGGTGGTGATGCAATAAATTAAAAGCTGATTTTCAAAAAACACTCCTATACTGTTTTATAAATCATTGTCGATTATTAAGCTGTGATGATGATTGTAAAGCACTATATTGTAGATGTTAAAATATAATTTTTTCCAACTGAGTGATCTCAAAGGTTTTAGATATCAGTGACATAATTGCTAGAATTTTGGCTCAATGTTGAACTAAATTCTTCAAATAAAAATGAATCTTAAGACATTTTAGAAATAGATTTGTCCAAAGAAACTCCATTCCAGTTTTTACATTTTTTAAATAGACTATGTATACTGAAACTTTTAGTACATGGCACAGTGGTAGAATGTGGTTCTCTGCATTAGTTATAAGCATCTTCATCCTGATAGCTCAAAAGGTGTAATTTTTCTGCCTTCTTGTTTTGCACAAAGAAAAACAAAAATCTTTGATAAATTCTCTAAGTCTTCTTCACACCTTCTTATGTTGGGGGTATGGATTATGTTACTCTACTGCACACGGTTGTTACTAGAAGTAAGGGTTGGGTGACAGCTTCTGGACATTCACATTTCTTTCCTTTCTTTCTGCAGGACATGAAAGCTAAAAAAGAAAACACCTCAAGAGCTTTTGGTTTTGCTTTTTTTTTTGTTTTCTTTTTTTTAAATTGATATACTGTGCGTACTGCATTCACAACAGATTTTCTATACATTCTACATTTAAAGAGAAATACACAGTTACTGTTAAAGATACAGTATCGTCACCTTTAAAATGATTTGCTTTATTACTGGCTTTTATGATTTGGGTGAACTATGTTGGAAATTATATTTATTCGTATATGTAGGTGCCCATTTTTTGTTTATTGGCCAAACCTAATTTATTAATACTGTTACCCGTTTGGTTCAGATTTATCAGATTATTGTATAAATTATATAAGTAGTTTAAAAGTTAAATCAATTTTAAATGATTAATTATAAAAATTTGGGTTGCTTCAGAACTTTAGTAAAAAAACAAAAAACAAAAAAACAATGTAGGAATTTTAACTTTTAAATGGATGTTGGAAAAAGTACCAATTTGTATTAGCATTATAATAGTAAAACTGCCACTAATGGACTTTTTAGGTGATATACTGCATCCTTAATTGTGATTGAGTGTAGCAACACTCTTGTATCATATGTAGAAATTAACACTGCAGTTTACTGCTTTAAAAAAAACTGGAACAAATTGTCAGTGCTAAGTAAGATTCCATTAACCTTATTTTAAAAAGGACTGGCCTTTTATAACAAACTAGCACTTTTTATTTTTCTCAATGAGCAGGATCTGGAACTCCTAAGCCATCTACTCCTACACCAACCCCTTCATCGACCCCACACCCTCCTGATGCTCAGAGCTCAACTCCTATTACCCCTTGTGCCACCCCTACTCCCCAAGATTCAGGCTTCACCCCTCAGCCCACTTTGTTAACCCCGTTTGCTCAGCAGCAAATGTCTCTGAGCCAGGCAATGCCTGTAATGACCATTCCTCTTTCCACCATGGTAACATCTATAACTACAGGAACCACGTCCACCCAAGTCATGGCAAACCCTGCTGGACTTAACTTCATCAATGTAGTGGGCTCTGTATGGTAAGTTTGCTTTGCTGCTATTTTTTTCTCATTAGTTTAAATGAGTCATAACTCTTAGATATGTTTTCAGAAAAATTCAATGCCAAAGAAAAATTGATGGTTTTAAATTTCTTAGCCTAAAGTTTATTAGACATACTTGTAAAATTAAGAATAATTTCCACATTAGCCAATTATGAAAATTGTTTTAGCATAACCCTTCCAAAATTATGCATGTTTAATTTTTAGAAAAGATAACAGCCATAAGAAGTATATTGTAGCTATCCTTGTACTATAATACCATCTCAGATGTTTATTCCTGTCCTTCATACTCATACTGTAGTGAATCTTTACAGTGAATTTCTTTTACATACTTTTTAGCCCCCTCCTTTGATAGAATCTTGTTAAAAATTTTTCTCATGTTACACTTTTTTAGGAGTCTTTTATTGTGTATAATACATAGTTTCAGTAGCCTGTAGTCAGTATGTAGCCTGAAAATAGCAAGGAATTAAAGAAGTCTATGCATAAGAAAGAGAAAGGAAGCACATACATACACACAGCTATAGTTTGATAGCAGTTTTTTGCATGCAAATTTTGTTTTTCTCAAGAGCTTCCAACCTGTTCTAGAATTCATTCTGCCAAGGGTTTTAGTAGATTTATATTTCCTAAAGCAAATGAAAATGTATACAAAAAACTAAATTATCACTAAAGCTGTGATATTACAAACAGGTATTGGGTTAGAAAAAAAGAATCTAGCTGAAATTTGGGGGATTTTGTCCATTTCACAGAGTTATGCATTTTTTTTACAATTACGCATTTTTAAAAGAGAGACAGACTGAATGAGTAGGCTTAGCCGAGACACTATCACTAAAGATTGCAAGCTTGTCCAAAGTTAAATATTTACTGCTGTCAAAGAGGAAAAATTTTTTTACTATTTTGGATTTAACACATGTTTTTTCCTCACCTGCAGTGGAGCACAAGCATTGATGAGCAGTTCAAATCCCATGCTCGGGTGTAATACTGGTGCCATAACCCCTGCAGGTTTAAATCTGAGTGGCATTTTACCCTCAGGAGGTCTGGTACCAGGTGCATTGCCAGCTGCAATGCAGTCAGCCTCTCAATCAGGTTAGTATATAATGTTGAAGACAAAATATTTATGTTGTCAGGACAGTAATGACCTTGAACATGAAAATAACAAGCCTCTAACGCAGTGGTTCTCAACCTTCCCAGGACCCTTTAATAATTGTATGTGGGTGTGTCTGCATGTGGGTGGACCTGCCTGGAGACAGATAGAGGAGGTTCCTAAGACCAGCAGAAATATGTGTTTTCCAATGGTCTTTGGCAACCCCTGTGACCCCTGTGAAAGGGTCGTTTGACCCCAAAGAAGTCACGACCCACAGGTTGAGAATCACTGCTCTAACGTCTTTACATATACTATATTAGCCTACCATGACCCCTGAGGGCTTTGGGTTATTTCTCAAAAAACTGAAAATATGTTAAACTCTTGTAAATGCCATCAAGAGTGCTTCCTTTGTTACATTCTTAATTCTATAAGTTATTTTAATCTGATTTGCTTTCTAAGTCATATTAATAGTAAATTAAGTAGAGGTTAGCCCAAATGACCCCTGAGTTCTTTTCCAACTCAGATTCTGTGATCCTTTGTATATATGCGTCCTATAATTTATAAAGAATCTTTCAAACAGTGTTAGAATACTTAGGAAAAGCTATGTAAGTTAGAAATAAATTCAAAGTGCTTTTATGAAACAATTTTAAAAATCAAGTTTTTCTTATCAGTTATAAGAATGAGAAGGCAAATAGTACACCTTTAAATCAGTTTTACCCGTTAAATGTCTTCCTGACTCTAAAAGATTTAGTATGTATAAATGTTACTTCAAGTTGTTGGTTTCACCTCTTATAAAGAATTAAACAAAAGAGCCTTGTCATTTATTTGGAATTTTTTATAAAGTATAGAGTCCGTTTATAATTTAACAAAAATGTATATTCTCAGGTGCATATACAAACATGAGATCCCTATGGTTGAGTATTATATATGTTGTCTTTTTCCGCTTCATCTGGCTATATGGCCACTTGCTATTGAAAATAACGCTTATGGTTGAATTTTCCGTCATTGTACTTGACTGTAGTACCTTAAGAGTCATACCTTCAGTTCTGAGGGTTCAAAACTTTCTAGGAACTGGATCAATATAAAACAGTTATAAGATTCCTGTGTCTGTACTAAATCCCCAACATTCTCTTGATACTAACCTTTTGGACTCCATATAGAATTTATTTGCAAGCTTATTAGCTTAGTGCTTATCAGGAACGACAGTAAAGTTATACTTACCTTTTTGGTATGATTTCTTTGATTTTGTGCCCCTTTAGGTTTTATTTATGCCACATAGCATATGTGCCGTACTTCTGAGAAATATCATAAATATGTAGTCTGCCAATTAGAAAATGAGATCCATCCAACTTGGGTGCTGGTAAATGGACTGAGGATATCGAGTTGTGGTCTGTCCAGATTAATTGAACTGCCTTTCTCAAATAATTAAGATCAGAATGTCCTAAGGTTTCATTATGGTGTCTTTTCCCAGTTGAATACCTTATGTCTGTGCTCTATAAATATATACAGTTTGTTTGCATAAAGGAATTGAAATACATTATCAGTCAACAAGCATTTTTACGTGCTTGTTTTGTGCCAGGTGATACTGGAATCAGACAACATGCAAATAACCATATATGTACAAGGTAGATATATAGTGTAAATGGAAGGATCCACACTCAAAAATCACGATTGTAGGGATATTCGTTGTGCCTGCTTAGCACTCTGCTAGTCTTTTGCTAAGAATGACTCAGTAAGAAGTTTTAATATCTATAAATAGGCTTTATTTTGTCAAAGATCCCCAAAACCATCAATATTATTTTTAAATTTTTCTTACTAACATGTCAGATGCAAGATGTTGAACAAAATACAAACAAAACTAAAAATAATCGCAGTTTGTTGATAATATTTTTTAAATAATGTCAGTGGACAAGTATCAAATTACAATCCTATTTTAATGTATAACCTACTCTTGCTTCCTTTTTATAACTGAAAAAACTTTTTTTTTTTATCAGGTGTCCCCTTTGGTTTAAAAAATGCTTCAAGTCTCAGGCCCTTAAATCTACTCCAGGTAAATATAAGATATTGCTTCTATTCACGGTTCTTGTGGGTGTGGGTGTATTAAGATGTGGTAACTAGTATTGGTTATTTTCGGCTGCCTGTAGCAGCCTTTGAAAATGAGGGACTTTATCAGGAGTATGTTGAGAGTCTGCAAACATTGTCAGGAAGCTGAGAAGGCACAGTCAACTGTGTCCCTATTTTCACTGATCTGGGCACCTCTGAAAGCAAAGAGGACTGACCTAGTCCTGGAAAGGAGAGGGGAAAAAATGTAGTTCAACTCTGGGACATTTGTCATTTAACCATTATTTGTTATCATATAATATTGAATACTATTTTTAATAAACTTTATTATAATCTTAAAAATCATCCATAAACATGAATGTTTCCATATACAAAGATGTTGAGAAAATGTCAAACAATGAATTCATTACATATAGTAATGTTCCTTAAAGTCAACTACTTACAAACCAAAACATAACATACTTACATATACATTCTGGAAAATACTCTTAGCCATCATTAGTCTTTTCTGTCCACCTAGAAGTACTAATAGTCACTATGATCAGAATCACCTTTAAGTAGGAGGTGATCCTTTTTAATACACGGATGGAGGGACATGACTAATACCCACTTTAGCATTAAATGATATATCAGATTTTTACCACAGGTAGTTGTGTTTCAGGAGATATGATTTAACCTGTTATATATTTAAGTCTATCCTAGTTTCCATGGTGAATTTTTCATGATCCAGTTACCCATATCTTTCTAACTGCATCTGACCAACTGAGCTGACAGGGATCAGTCTCACACAGAAAGTTAGTTTGAAGCTCAAGAAATGATAAGCTAAGTTTTTGGTTTTTTTAATTTTGAGGTTAAATAAAATGAATAGATGTGAGTTAACAATGAGTTCAAAGCAATATAATAGTCACAGTTGTCAGATTTCAGCTAAATCTCTGAACAACTAAGTAGATTTTACTTTACCCTCTCCACCTCTTCCTCTTCCAACACCCCCATACTTTAGATAACATATCGGAAAATGGCCTTGTTCATACATGATTCAAAAGGACATCAACACCAACACACCGTGAAGAAAGGTTTGTTGAGAGATTCAATGAAGTGTAGTAGAAAGGAGAAAGAGATCCTGCCTCAGAAAAAGCAGAAGGGAGTAGACATTTGATTGGCAAGCGACTGTTTAAAACCATTTGAGTTGTGTGTGGAAAGGTTAAAAGCTAGTGAATCAGGAACAAAGAAGTTGTTTGAGAAAACAGTAGAGGAATTTGTCTCCATAGCAGCACTCATTCAAGAAGGTGTACAAAAACTTTTTTTTCCCCTGCATTTTAGATAACTCCCTTAACTGCAAGCTAGTTATAGGTTTCTTTTGAAGACCTTCATACTTCAGATTAAGATTTGGAGCTTATTTGATAAAGCAAAATTGATCCAGTTTATTTTGATGCTACAGTATGTCAGCTGTCACTGAGGAACAAGGGCGTTTCATACCAGGTTCTTTCTTTCTAAGCTTATACTTGGTTAGTTTTGGAAATGTGGAATGCAGTAGGATAATTCCATTTCCTTGAGTTGTAAAAAGCAGAAAAGGAACTGAGGCTCCATTTTTAATACTATTTATTCAAAGTGGAGAACCAGTCAGGGAAACAAAGGATAAGCTTTATATGTTCTACTCATTCCTTAGCTTTTCTTTTTTTTTTTCAAATTTTTGATGATTGTATGTGGGGGGGGGGGGGGTGGCACGATGGTAGTAGAAACATCTCACATCTACAGAATCCTTTATAGTTACTAAATATTTTAAATATGTTAGCATATTTGGTCTTCAATATTGTTACTGTTAGAAAACAGACTGGGTGCTAACTTAAAAGTCTTCTCCAAGTCCAGTGCTTTTTCCACATTTGTATGCTTTCTCTAATTTAAGAATCCTCTTCTGTTCTACCAGTTCATTGGCCAGGCAGCTGAGGCAGCATGGCATAGTGCCTAGAGAACCATTCCTGGAGCCAGGAAGACCTCTGGCATGTGTGTGCTGGTTGTATGACCCTGGGCAAGTCTCTTATCCTCTCCATCTAAGAAACACTTGAGACTCTTAAGTTGCAGAGAAGGTGCCAGCCTGCATTGGTAAAGGAGGTTTCTTTATCCAGGACCTTCCTATACCAATGAAGTCCCAGGTCCAATACCTATCCCTTCCCACTGCCAAAAGTGTCACAGAAAGAAAAACTTGTGTATGAACCATCATAAGAATTGTTTGCAAATGTCAAGGACCTCAAAAGTATCTACAGATCAAAATTCTAATCTATAACAGGTTAGCTATTAGTTCCCAATTACAGTTAAAAAGAAACTTTGTAATTTTTTACCCTGTTTTTGGTACGTGTCATTATATGATCCTAACGTTTTAAAAATAATATATCTTTTCTCATCTGAAGTAAGATTCCAAAATATCAAGTGCCAACAAGTATTGTATAATGTTATGTAAACTCATACTTGGATGGAGGAAAACCTAGGAAATTAATAAATTAATAAATGCCTCTATGTGAATTTGGGCATATTACTTAATTTCTCAGTAGTCTGAGTGAACCTGCATTGGTAGAGTTTGCTCACCAGGGAGATATGAACAACGATGACTTTTTTTTAAAAAATTGGACAAAGAAAGTTCCTAAAACAAAATGTGGGCAGCCAGAACTGAGTGTATTCTTTGTAAATAGTCTTTAGCTTTTCATCTCTTTTGCAATTTCCCTTTTGGACCTACCAGAAGCTGAGTTTTTCTTTGGTAAAGTTCAAGTCAGCTGGCCCAGGGAAGTAGGGGTTCAGAGACTTGTCTGATTTTTATCAGATACCGAGCCACTAGAAAGTTTTTAGGATGGCATTGTGTCTAAGATGTGAGGAAGGTGAACTTGAAGGTAAAAAGAAACAAATTAAACAAGAAATAACAAAGGACTTTACCCTGAGGTACTTGGGTAGTAATTTATCATATGTAAAAATGAAATATATGTTTATAAAAAGAACATTGAAATTTACCTTTTAATTGTATTAAACATTAAAAAATTTTGCCTCCCTTCTGGACAATGAGCCAACCATCAGGAACTAAGAATTCCCTCTCCCTTCTGATCTTCAAAACTCCTTCCCTGGCCCAGTGGTAATGGACTGGCTGCTCATTTGAGGCAGACATCTCAGTGATGCCTTTGTGGTTGTAATTATACCTTTAGTGCTTACATCCTGTTCTCTTGCAGCTGAATTCTTCTATGTGTTGTCTTCCCCAGTTAGAGTGTGAGTTCCTTGAGAATAGGGACTGTCGTCTTTTTCTCTTATCCCCAATGATTGCAGTAATAGTAAGTGCTTAACAAATGGTTTTTCATTTTTAAAAACTGTCCAGACAGGTTGCCAGGGCTGTGTGGTTCATATTTTGAGAGAGCGGATTGAGCACTGACTGGAATCAGAGCATTTTTGAGTTTTTCAGTGTCTCCATGACTTTGGACATGTCATTTAACCTCCCTGGGCCTCAGTTTCCTCATTTGAGAAACAGGGGTAGGACTAGATGCCTTCCAAGATCCCTTCCAATTCTAAACCTGAAATCCAACCATCCAGCTACCAAAAGTTCATTTAACATTATATAAAAACAATGTGAATTTAACCGATTAACAATTTTAAAATTCCTTAACAGCTTCCAGGTGGTTCACTCATTTTCAATCCACTCCAGCAGCAGCAACAGCAACAGCAACAGCAGCTCTCTCCCTTTTCTCCACAGCAACAGTCTCAGCCCCCTACAACTTCTAGTCCTCAGCGACCAGGAGAACAGGTATACACACTCTCTTTGCTC
Organism: Pseudochirops corinnae; assembly: GCA_028646515.1. Lineage (NCBI taxonomy): Eukaryota > Metazoa > Chordata > Mammalia > Diprotodontia > Pseudocheiridae > Pseudochirops > Pseudochirops corinnae. Next base: position 82,462,016 of record CM053588.1, on the reverse strand, counting down.
TTGTGCAAGACCAAATAATGTCTAGTTTAAATTATAAAGCACTATACAGTGACAATGTGACATGCCCTATAAAACAGGGAGAGAGGGAGGAGTTTTGATTTAATAAAGTAAATTGTTTTAATTTTCAATTTAATTTTTTTTGAAAATAATAAATTTACTTTTGCATTCATTTATAATTCACCCCTCCCACTTTTCTGCCCTACAACCTTCCCTCCATTGAACCAAAACAAAATTTTTAAAAATCCTTATCATAAACATGCATTGTTCCTAGACTGACCATGTCTCAAACTCTGTTTATCTCTGTATTTTATGCTCATCACCTCACTGGCAGGAGATGATGTGGCATATTTCATCTTCAGTCTTCTGGACTTGTGGTTTATCCTTGTTTTAATCAGAATCCAGCAGTAGCAGTCTTTCAGGATAGTTTTTTTGTTATGTTATTGTTGTCACATAAAATATTCTCTGACTTTTGCATGCTTCATTTTGTTTCAGTTCATGGAAGTCTCTCCAGTTTCCTCTGAATCTGTCCCTTTTGTCATTTCTTATGGTAGTAATACATTTCATTCATATACTACAATTTGTTTACCACTCCATAATAGGAAGATAGCCCCTTAGTTTCCAGTTTTTGGCTGCTTCTTAAATAACTGCTATGAATATTTTTGGACATGTAGGTCTTTTTCTTCTTTACTTGATTTCTTTAGGAAAGATCAGAGGATATGCACATTGAATTTTGGGACAGAGTTCCAATCTACTTTTGCAGAATGGCCCAGTCAGTTCACAGTTCCACCAGCAGAGCACTAGTGTACCTTTCTGCTCGCAGCAATTTGTCATTTTCCTCTTTTTCATCTGCCAGTCAGGTGAACCTAAAAATGATTTTTTTTTTCCATTTGGTTATTGATAGCTTGGATTTTTTCCTTTGAAAATTGCCTCTTCTTATTCTTTGACCTTTGGGGAATGGCACTTTCTCACTTTCACTTCTGCATCGATGCTAAATTCTTCTTAAACTACATTGATAAGTACTTCTTTCGTTACACACACACACACAAACACACACATACACACACATACATATACACACACACACACACACACATATATATGCTCAAAAGATTATTGGCACATTATTAAAATATAAAGTGTAAGGAATTTGTTAGAGCTTTTGGATTAGATTAATACAACAGGGCAAGATTTTACTAAAAGTCAATGAGTATTAAGTACCAAACAGTGCTAGCCAAAGATAAAAAAATGAAACAGTATCTGCCCTCAACAAACTATATCCTATCCGGGAAACAACTGGTATATAAATGAATGAATATAAAATGTATTCAAAGAATGAAATCACAGGCATGGATGGGTCATACCACTTTCCAAAAGACATAGCTCAGGAGTACAGATTATAAGATCTGAACCTAGACCTGTACTGATCTTTTTGTTGTTCAGTTATATCTGACTCTTTGTGACCCCATTTGGGGTTTTCTTGGCAAAGATACAGGAGTGGTTTGCCATTTCCTTCTCTAGTTCATTTTACAAATGAAGAACCTGAGGCAAACAGAGTTAAGTGACTTGCCCAGGGTCACACAGCTAGTAAGTGAGACCAGATTTGAGCTCAGATGAATCTTCCAGACTCTAGACCTGACACTCTACTGTGCCACCCTAGCTACCCCCAAAGATTTATCAAGCTTTATTATTAAGGCCTTATGTGTCAGACACTGGAAAGTACCAAATACAAGCATGCAAGACAAATCCCACTTTCAAGAAGCTTGTATCTTAATGGGAGAGAACAGTACAAGTAGAACCAGAAATGAGGTGGGGTTGGGGAGGAGTAATATAGGGGTGGCCTGGTTGGAAGTCCTAGTTCTGGCAAGAGAAGATGGAGCAGAAAGTAGATAAAAATTCTCCTATACTAAGAAGTGGTACAATAAAACACTCACCATATGGTAGGTAGTCAGAGTCTTGGATTTGAGTTCTACTTAATGACTTCCTAAGCTGTATGACCCTTAGGAATAATAATATTTGAACTAGACACTTCACCAGGTTGTTTAGAAAATTAAATAACAGAAGTTACAGCACTTCTCAAAGTGTAAAGCTATTTCTACCATTAAGTTGTCCCTCAGACCACTGTAGATGCAGCATTGAATTCCATGTCTTTTACTTTGTTCTGTCTTGAATATGCTTATCCTTTTAAATAAAATGTTTTTCCTTGAAACTTTTCTATTTGCATCAGGCCTTTTGGGAGATTTGCCATAATCTGAAACATTTTAGCTAAATAACTAAAAGCAGGAGAGTTTAGCGGTATGATAAAATTTGTTAAAAGATCATACTTCTAAAAAATCAAAAGAGAAGCAGATCATACACCTCTCACAGCTATTTGTAGGAGATATATTCTTTTTTTTTTTTTTTTTTTTTTTTGGCGGTTGGTGTTTTATTTACAAAAGGGGAAGTTTGTCAGGGAGAGGCAGCCTCTTGGGTAGAAGGTGGATGATGTGGCTGCAAGGACGGGATGCTGAGCCCTGGCCCAAATGAGGATGCTCTGTCTCCCTTTTGTACCCCCTACTGTGGGAGTCAGGATTTCTTCCCAAATGGACTCCTTCCTCCCTCCCTCTGGGCTCCATCAACCACAGCTAGGGCTTTAGGAGACACCCTCCAACCACAGACTCCGGGGGACAGAGCTTGCTTTCCCGGACCAGCACG
>CM053588.1:82425805-82449141 GCA_028646515.1 Pseudochirops corinnae | reverse complement strand
AAAAAAAAAATCAGATTTCTCTGGTACTAAGGGAGGGCCAAAAAATTTTACACAGATTTTCCAGATCATGGGAGCACCACACCCCTAATCCCCTTGATGTGGAAGGGATAATCTGTCACAAAAAAGCAAAGGGTCAGGAGTGTGGTAGAAGAGAGGGGTTAGGATTCAAGTTTAAAAATAGTACCTGTGGTGATTTAAAAGCAACAGATTAAACAAGTAGTATGCTTCTCGGGTTTTTCAATGGTATTTATTTTCTAGGATTGATGTCTTTATTGTATTCTACCTAAAATATAACACAGGTTGTGGAGACTTTACATTTCATACCCACTACACCCTAAACAAAATAAAAACAAAAATCTACAGCACTTTAAAAAATACATTAAATTACTCGCTATGCCTCTTTACCCTTACCTTTCCATGAGAAATACACAAATCTTCTTTCTGTATTATCTGTGAACTTGATCAAAGAGAGAAAGTAGAGTAAATTACAAGGGAAAATTAACTTTAAAGTCATCACTGATACTCAAATTATTGGAATGTCTTACTTTTCAATCACATCTGCAATGAACTGACTAGCCACTTGGGCCTCTTCCCCAGGAGGTCCAGACCGAAATCTTGATGAACACAGAGGTGGTAGATCCACATTTGGAACTGTTTAAAAAAAGGGGGAGTGGGGAACCACTCTACAACTGTGAACTCAAGAGAAATCACATGCCAAAACTTTTCTTATTAAATGCTGCTTTCAGTACATTTTCAAAATGGCATACTCTGCTTTTGACATTTTAAAAATAGAAAATCATCAGTCATTTGTAAGTACAAAAGTGAGTTAAGGGGCCCTGTGGTCCAGGATATTCCTGCTCAGATATGGGCTCAACCTGATAACCTTTGAGATCACTTCCAAATCTGAGAGTCTGAAAAGTCTGTCTTTGATAGAATGGCTTGGGAATTAGCAAGCAATTTGAAAAAGTGCAGGGGGCAAAGGAATTGAATAAATACTTTCTTCTTGTACTAGTCAACTTCATCTATGGACATTTTAGTTAAAAAAGTTAAAAGCCATACTAAGGCAAAAACAGAGGTTAGTCCTTGTCACATCAGCTCCATAGTGACCTATGAAGGGAAGACTGATCTAAATTTTAGGACATCTAAATTTACAGGACAGTGGTTTAGTTATGCATTTCAAACTATATTCCCTATCAGTCTACATAAAGGTGCTTTCTCTAACATTTAAAGTACTCTTCCACAATACTTTCATTCTGTCTCAAGGGCACTAATTTTCCCAAAAGTGCCCCAAGTTCTTTTAGTCTCTCCAGAAGCAAGTGTCTCCAACAGAAGGCGTTCCTTTAACCTGTAGATTCATAACTGGCTCTACTTAAAACTGTTTTGCATGTGCCGATTCTTAACATGAAAAAAGCAGGGAAGTCAGAATGATAAGAAATGCATATTAGCATAAAGAAATATGTTTCTGGCAATAAAAACCAAATCAGTTTACACAACAACCACCACCAAAAAAAAAAAAGATATATATACAGATGTATCTACCAATTCCACTATTAACTCACTTCGTGGCCATGATACTTAACTTTCCTGCCTCAATTCTTGTTTATAAGGGTAATCAAAAGTGAGCACTGTATCAATAGCACAGTGGAAAGAGAACTGGACTTGGAATCGGGAGAAAACCAAGATAAACTCCCACCTCTAACACTGTGAGCTATGTGACCATGGGCATGTCACTAACCTCTGAGACTCAGTTTTTTCATCTGTAAAATAGATACAATAAAAGAAGTACCTACCTTATATTGTTGTAAAGATCAAATGAAGTAACATGTAAAGTGCTTTGTGTAACAATACAGAGTTTTTAACAATCAGTTATTTATTAAATGCAGTGCACTGTTACATAATCATGTAACTATAACAAAAATGTCATTGTGGACAGGTACAAAAGATATATAAAGACTTAGTTAAACAACTGAACACAGAAATAAACCACCTTAGCACAGACTTACACTAGGAATAATATTGCTAAGACAGTACATTTAAAATGCAGCTTGATAAATCAGCAAACTAATTTAAGTCAGAACCTAAGAAAACTTCAGAAAACTAAGTGCTACAAAATTTGGACAAGGTGATAGTACACTATATGTAATCAGAGCTGGATGAATGAACTCAAAAAGTAGAGAGTAATGGATCAATGCAATGTCAACTTGGAGAGAGATCTCTAACTGAATGCCACATAATTGTGTCCTCAGTCCTGTACTAGTCAACATTCATATCAATTTCTGGATGACACAATGCTGAAATAGTTAACATGTTAGACAATATACAGAATCTGAAAAAAGATCTTAACAAGTCAAAATCATGGGCTGGCTATATATAAGATGAAACCTAGTAATAAAAAAACTAAAGCCTTGTATGAGTTTAAAAAATAAACTTCAAAAGTATGATATGACAAAAGTGCTGATAGACAGAAGTTTACATTAAATAGACCCCGGGGTTTTAGTGATCCACAAGCTCCACATAAATCACCAGTGAGATAGGGTATCCAATTCAATCTAATAAGCATAAGAAAGGCATAGTTAGATACTGGAGAGTAAAGACAAAATGAAAAAACCAATCCCTACCCTTAAAAACCCTCACCACTTGTTGGGGATGTTGTAGAAGGGATTCTTGATCAGTAAAGGGCTCAATCACAAAGATAAACTTTGTGATCCTTTCCAACTCTGATTCTGAACAGGGCTATAATAAATCAATAAGCCTCTGTTAAAGAGGCTACTTACCAAATGTGCATGTTAGCTTCTTTATCATTTCTACCTCTGTCCATTCCTTGGTTCTGCCTTACAACAATATATTTGTGATCATTCAGGAAATAGAGGCTTTGGATGGGGCTCAAAATTGCCTCCATTACATATTAAATTTCATTCTACAGTTGTAAAACATATGCTCTAGTGTATACCATATATATATGTGTATGCATATAACACACACACACAGAGTATATACTATACCCAACTAGAACAAGACAGAAGAGAATGTTTGTGAAAACATGTGGCAAACATAGACACACCGCTGCCTGAAGAGCTAAAACAAGTGTGAAAAATAAAAGAATTGGAAAGTAATCATAATTCTAAGAGTTCAAATATCAAGGTGAAACTTTCATTAAAAGTGATTTGCCAGTTTAATAAAGACTTTTAGGCACTTGCCATTATAGAGCACCTAGGTGGCCCAGTGGATAGGGTAATGGGCCTGAAGTCAGGAAGACCAGAGCTCAAATTTGACTTCAGACATGCACTAGCTGTGTGACCCTGGGCAAGTCACTTAACCCTGTCTGCCTTAGTTCCTCATCTGGAGGAGATGGAGAAATGAATGGCAAACCACTCCAGTATCTTTGCCAAGAAAACCTTGAACGAGGTCACAGAGTCAGACAGGAATGGAAACAACAAAAAGGTAATTGTCATGTCTCTAGCATATTTCAATAACTGTAACTTGTCCACATCTTGTTAGAAACATAGTCTTCACAACAATCTCTAGATGCAACTACAGATATACAATGTTACACCTACCCTCTCCATACACAGACATTGTAATATTGACAATGAACCTTAGAGGTTCAGTGATTAGCCAAATGTCCGTTACTGAACAAGCTCAAGTTTTTAACTAGAGAAGTCAACTTTAAAACCTAGATCTCTTGATTATTATGCTAGATCACTAGTTCTCAAAAGTATATGGTCTGGAAACCACCCCCTTCTTTCAAGGGGTGCATAAAGTCAAAATTATTTTCATAGTAATACATTTTTATTTCTAATATGATAAATATCAGTAGACATAAACAGAAGTTCTTGGGGGTGGGGGATATCCTCAATTTTTAAAAATGTACAGGGGTCCTGGGACCAAACATTTCAAGAACAGCTATGCTAGGTGACTGCTTCACAAGATGAAAACAAAGCAAACTCTTGATCTATGACGGAAAAAGGAGGAATTCCTCTACGCCATAAAAGTTAACTTACAGATACAAATAATGATAATAATTAGTGTGACTAAAACACAAGTATCCCTTGTTATCCATCTGCATTCTAAACGGAATTTAATTTTCATGTATTTGAATGGGCCTGGTATGGTTACCAATAGAAATCCTTCTAATTCCAGATAGTCTTAATGACTTAATGCCAAAAAAAAAAAAAAAATTCTATCATCTTATGGCCAATCTAATGATGAGACTCTCCAAAGCTAGCCAGGCTAGTCCTTGGAAATTAAACATACAGTCTCTTTCTACACTTGTATCAGGTGACTTCTTCAGCTTCACAAGACCTGCAACAGAGCTTGTGCTCTGCTGCCACAGCCTTCAAGAACCTAGAGTCTGTCTCCTTGCTAAAATGACTCATCAGAGGAGGACTTTAGGATGTGATAAAAGTTATATCTAATGTGTTATGTTGTGTTAAATTCACTCCATTATTTTTCTCTCATGATTTTTCCACTGGATAACAGCATTATCCAGAACACATTCTGGGAATATCCTTGCTTGATATATGAAGGGCTATGTATATAGTTATGAAAGTATTTTCTTTACTCCAGTGTATTTGACTTGGCCTACAAATACTCTGAAATAAAGTGATATACCTAGTTAATATTTTAAAAAACACATTTTAACTTACCAATATAACCTTTATTGAGTGAATCTACTGGGGGTGCTGCAAACTCCTATAAACAAAACAAAAAGGTTTCCCTTGCTTTACTAAAGGAAAATTATAAAAGAAAAATTTATATTGCAGTTCTATAAACACACTATTATGTAAACTATTTTCTTTTGAGCAGCTTTGGTTTTCCATTATGTTCTATACAAAGTAAATGCCTGAAAATAAAATAATTTTTATGATTTTATGTTACCAACAGGCTAGGAATCTTAATAAAAAAAATAATTTTTAAAATCTGAAAAATTAAAAATGAATTCCAGTTTTGATGCATCTAAAGAATAGTCACGTCACAATTAGTGTGTCATTACTGAACTTTGTTACTCTGGTCTTTATTACAATCTATTATTAATCCTTAAATTGCTCTTTGGAAATAAAAAGAAGAACTTGATAAAAATGCTACTGGATTTTCTAGTCAACTGCAGTGTTATAGACATTCATTACCATCTAATAAGAGAAATGAGAAGCATCATCGTGGCAAAAGGATAGTGAGCTTCCCTGGTATTAAGGAAAACCTGGGTTTAAGTCCAGCATCTGACACATCCTGGCTATGTCATCCTGGCCATTACTTAACCTGTCAGTGTCCCAGGTAAGTCTCCAAGACTCCATCTGTACTAGTAGAGAGAGTATCCTCACCAGGAGCTCCCTACACTGATGAAATCAAAGGTCTGGTAAAAAAAAAAAAAATGACCAATGAAACTAATTTGGTAACTCTTTTAGATGATTAAATGAAAAAGAGACCTACCGCTTTAACTCCACAAATTACTGTTGTATTTCCCAACTTCACTAAAGCAGAACCATCTGCAGTAGTAATTGAACCTGATATTTAACAGATTAAAAAACTTATTAGAAAAAAATTTAAAAAGTCATCTTACCAGTAATTATTACCAGGTTTAACATTTTTGTCCATTTGGTTAAAAACTCATTACAGCTTTACATGTATTTGGAGGTTCTGGTTAAGTCAGTGAAATTTTGCTTCTAGTTTGCATCATCAGTCAGTGGACAGAAAGTCTAATTCTACCTAAAGTCAAGTCCAATTCAACAAACATTTATACTGTGCCAGGTGCTGGAATATAAAGACAAAACCCAAACAATTCCTGTTCTTGAGGAACCTATATTCTTGAGGGAACACAACTAGTATGCTGACAAGATATGAGGCAATTTGAGCAGAAGGGGGAGTATCAGAATAGACAGCACAGAAGGCAACATCTGAGAAGAGCTGAGATAAGGGAATGCATTCCAAGCAGGAGAAGCAACACATGAAGCACAGAAGTGAAATGTAGAGACTGAGGTGCAAATAGTGGGCCACTTTGACTGGAATATGAATAAGACTGGAATGGTAAAGAGGAGCCAGGCTGAAGAGTTTGCATTTATACCAGAGGCAGTAGGGAGCTACCAAACAAAGAAGTGCCAAGTTTATTTACAGATAAACGATGTATTTACACAGGTCACTTTAATTCACAATCAAGTGATTATCCTAAAGTAAACTTCATTACAAAGTATTTTGAATCCTTTGCTTTATTGGATTTGGTTGCTGAATATTGCTGGAAACAAACTGGGGCTTCGTAATATTCCATATAGAAATTTTTATTGTAGCTACATTTGTTAAAATAAGAGTTGGTTTATTATTCATGAGAGAACCATGATTTCAACAGCACTTCTTACTCCAACTAGCCTTTCATAAATAACTCGTATACTCAAGCCTGTGTAAACAATTTATAATGGGTAAACAGGAACAAAATATGTTTGTTTAAAAAAAAGCATTTCCAAAAAAACCCCAAGAATTTATCACCAGTAACCAACAAGCACTACACATAAAGTCAGTTTTGTTTTAGAGCATTTCTTTTTTATAACAAAGAATACTCTTACCTATATTGACAGTAGTGGTCCTGAATTCCCCAAGCTCCCTTCCATCTGGACGGCAGTTCTCTTTCTAAATAAATAAACATGATTCACAAATATTTTACCTTAATAGTCTTACAGGTATATTATTCATTTAGTCATACTTCTCTACATCTATTGTGTGAACTGTACAAAGGCCTGGCTGAAATCTAGTTTGAACTAAACAATGACATAAACCCAAGACATAACAAGAGGCAGGGTTTAATTCCTGGCTCTACCATTAACCTTGTATGACCCTGACATGTCACTCAATGTAGGCCTCAGTTTCCTCATATGAAAAATGAGAGGACTAAACCAGATTAATTTAGGTCTCTTCTAATTCTAAGTTTAAAGTTCTAAATGTACCCAGTTGCTTTTACTTACCAAAAATCTCCTATAATATTCCAATGGTTCCACTGTTCTGAAATAAATGATTAAAAATAAAATTTATTTTGAAAGATTCACCAGAATACTAAAGCAAACATATTTCAAGTTATCTGGTCCAGCTCATTCTGACGTTATTAACAAGAGGTGCCTGTAAATCTGTAGATCATTAAACAATCGATCCATCACAAATTCTTAACATCACAAAATACTCTTTATTTTTAAGGGGTGCCTGTGCAGTTTCTGCTCCATTCGCCTCTTTTCTGGGGCTCCAGCTTTGTTTCTTTAAACATTTATAGATTTGGCCAACAGTTTTATTTAGATCTGGACTTTTAAACTGTAGTAAAAGAAGCAAATCCTTCTTTTTTGTTTATACCACATGTCCAGCCCATCTCGGATCAGATGGAAGTTACTTAACTGGCAGCTGCGGCAACAAGTGCGGAGGTTCCCGGGAAGGAAGCGCGGTAAAGACCCGGGTGGGCTAGGAGGTCAGGAGCCCCCTACGCTGACCGCCGGGGCCCAGGGCACTTGGGGAGTCTTGATCCACGCTTCTCAGGCCAGAGGCGCAGAGAGCCAGGTTACCCTGCACAGATGATGGCCCTAAAACCCGACCACCTCCCCTAGACACACCATTCCGGGAAGGGGAAGCGGGGCCCACGGGGGCAGAAATAGGGGGGATCCCGGGGCACAGAAGACGGAGGACGGCCCACCTGGGTAGGCCGCAGGGCTCAGATCGACCTCTGCCACCGCCACCGTCGCAGGAGCCCCAGCCCCCGGCATCTTCCCCCAGTTCCCGCCACCCCTCCCGCGGAGTCCCCCCAGGAGACTCACTTGAATCCAGCCGCCATGTTCGACGTGTCCCACGTGCTTCCCGGCGTCAGCCGGCCGCCCTCCTCCTCCGGCGCCCGCTCCGCCTCCGCACATTCGACGCGGAGTTCGGCCGCAGTGCTTGCCCCGGGACAGGGATGACAGGGGAGGGCGACGACGACCAGCTGCTAGCCTGGTGACCTGGCACTGAGCGAAGCGATGGCATCTCTCAGGTTTTCTTTGGTTTTGAATTTTAGCGAATCTCCATTTGGGGAAATGAAGAACAAGGACTGGGGGAAATCAGGCTAAGGTAGCATCTCCCCCGCGCTGCCCCATTCGGGGTTTGTGGGCGGCGCACCGGGGCGTGGTTTGCTGGGACCGCCAGCGCGGGAACTGGAGGCAACTTTTGAACACTTGGTCTGCAGAAAGTTTGCAGACTAGAAATGAGGGAGGAATGGAGCACTTAGAGGGGCCCAGTGCAGTCGTCCATTTGGCCCATGTCACGGTGTGCCTCTGCTCCCCTGACCTTCCCTTTCTTTCGAGGAAGATGGGGAGGTTTTCTTCACCCAGGCTTGTGTGTCGCCCGCGGGAACGGAAGAGGGTGATTTGCCACCATGAAAGATGCACCTTCCGGCGACTAGGTGACTGCAAACACTAGCACGTTTTTGGTTTGCTAGTTTTTACAGGTAACCCATTATACACTGTATAAAAGCACCATTTAAATTTATTCAGCTCCTTTGGAGATAGACCAAAATATCCATCTCTTGGAGAGCTCGTTCCTGGGAGTGAGACGAGGTACGACCAAGGACCGGGCAGTGGGCTCCGGGAAACAGGTCTGATAGAAAAATGGGACGAATCCTTCCCTCCTCCCCTCCAAAGAATTCGGTATCTTAAAGAGCCAACAGACCAAACCTCAAGAGGGTCGCCGAGCGAAGACTACATAGAGTGGGCTTAGGACAGGAAACGCTTCCGAGGGGCGCGGTAAGAGGCTCAGGCTGCACATGCGTAGTGGGAGCCGGACTTGCAAAGCGAGGCTCGAAGGGTCTCGTTGCCGGCAGGCGGCGCTGTGGAAATGGGCCGGGAACCTCTCGACGCTGGAGGCGGGGCGCGGCAGCAGCCGTAGCGGCCGAGCGATCGGCGCTTCCGCTTAGGTGTAGGTGCGGGATAGGGCCGGTCGAGGGAAGCTTTCGGCCCTGGGGATGGAGGATGGTGCCCTTCCTGGAGCAGCTGGCGGTGCTCGTCGTGGTGTTGGTGGCCGCGGCGCTGATCCTGGTGAGGAGGGGGGAGGGATCCGGGACCCCGGCCTGGTGGGCCCGCCTTCCCCGAGGACGATCCCGCTCCCGGGCTCCAGGCCCTGGCAGCCCTGCCCTAGTGTCTCCCTCCCAGGCCCTTGTCTCCAGCTCTTAGCCAGACGAGCATCGCCGTCCTCTAGTCCTCCCCCGTAGGCCGTAGATTTATGACAGGGAGGAGGTCATTTCACTAATGGGAAAACTGAGGAAGTCACTTAAGACTCAAAAGTCTAATTTCTTTTCAGACCCAGGATCCGAATCCAGTTTCTCTACCCCCAAATTGGTGCTCTTTGCACCCCACCTTACTTACTGTCTCAGTTCTCTCCATTCTTCTCATTACACCCTCTCTTCTGGATACTGTCACCCTGAGATATTTCCCGTTCATTTCTTGGGCCACGTGTTCCAGTCTTTTCTCCACATTGCCCAGGGAAAGTGGTAGTGGCAGGGCAGTGCCAGAAGTAACCTCTTAGTACTAACTAAAGGAGAGATGAGTAAGTGAATGAATGAATGATCATACGAAAAAGTGCTCACGTGCTAGGTAATGTGCTAAGAGAGATGAATGAAGATAATATAATCCCAGTTGGAAGCAAGAAGAGGTAGGGAGTACATTGAGACTATCCTATATGTTTGGAGTTATAGTATCCCCTTATATCCCCTGATCTCATTGTTATAAATTATTATAAGGAGTTTAATCTTTGTACTTTCTACTCCAGTAGAATAGATACTTTTAAGAATTAGGAAGAATTTTAAAAGAAAATTTTGGCCCATGTTTGTGTAATAGATGGTACGGAACTGAATCTTCCTAAAGAATAATATTCTAGGCAGTGTTTTAGTAAATGCTGGCAGTAAAAACTGGACTTCTCAGTTCTCTACTTCCCAGTGTAACTGGAAGATTTCCTCACTCCATAATTATTGTCTTAGTATCTTAGGACTTGTATCTGGGTAAGAGATGAATTCTAGCAGATCATTTTGTCGAATTAGGCAGTACTAACTTTTTTCAGATAGTTTAACCATATCTATTTTAGAGCTGGGAAGAATCCAGCATTTTTCCCACTCCTCAAATTGAAATTGTCAAACATTGAAGAATGAAATTCAACAAGCATTTACTTATTAAGCATCTTGTGTACTATGTGTGCTGTGTCCTAAGAAAACAAAAAGGGGGGAAATCAGCTTTATTGTAGAGCTTTAATAATAACTGGAGCAGAAAAACCTTGGTATTGCCTCAGCTAATGACATCTAGAGAGACATCACTTTTTCCTTCCTCAGAGTTCTCAGTAGGCCTTTTTCACCTCAGGAATGGGCCCAGGAAAACAGTGAAGGAACAGAGATTGGTTACAGAAGAGAAGGGTTCTGTCCTCTCTGTCTCCTGCTGCTAGGGATCCTCCTGTTTGTGACTGAGAAAGGCAGGTGGGACCAGGAAAAGGGAAAGGAGTAGTAGTACTAGTCTTGGGGGAGACACACACCTGTGAGCACACATACTTTGGACTGGACACAGACTGACTAGATGCTCCAGAAACATGTTAAGGTTGACATGTTTAAAGCTGAACTCAATAACTTTCCCCAGAAACATTTCTCTCTTACAGTCTTCCTTATTTAGTTTAAAGGTACCATCCTTACGGTTTCTCAGCTTCATAATCTTGGCATCATCCTTTTCCCCTTGCTTGCCTAGACCCCACATATCTAGTCAGTTGCCAAACTTGCTTTTTCTGCCATTACAACATATCTCACATCTGACCCCTTCACTCAAACAGCTACCTTCATTTTTTCCCCTAGATATCTTCTCATGTTGCTTCTGTGTTGTGCTGTTCATTGAAACCTAGCTTTCCCCATAATATGCTACATTTTCTGACACTTTTCCAAATCTGGCTGAGATATACAAGACCAGGAGGAAGAATTGGCATATTCCTTTCTCCATAGTATTCTCTCTCCCATTGTCCCTCAACATCTAGCTCTTTTTCCATTAAGGTTCATTCTGTCCTGTCTTATCTTTGTGGCTGACATCTCTGAAACTCCAAGTCATTTTTCCTTTTCCCTAATAAGTTCAGTGCCTGGCTCATAGACCTCTTCATTCCAGCCTAGCCCCACATGACTTCCCAGTTCTTCCACCTCAGCTCCCATGATCTGTCTCCAGTTTACTTCAGTTACACACAGGAGTGTTCATACTTTAGCTGAATTTATTCTAGTTCAAGAATCTCTAATTATGACTCTTCTATCAAGGAACTTATATCCAACTAAGAACTTACATTCAGTCCATATAATAAGTTGTATGGATTAAAGTGGATAATCCTTAAAGCTATACAAACAGTATTTGATATTTAGGTCATTATTTCTTGATCAAACAAATTTAGACAAAGCTGATTGATTCAGCGAAACAACCTTTCTGTGTACATCATCAGGGTGGGTGCTAGGATTGTGGTCTAAAAGCTCAGTCATGAATCAGTGGTTATCATTCAGGCAATCAAGGCAACAGCATATACAGTGGAAAGACATTCTGGGTTCAGATTTCACTTTTGATACTTGATAAGTCACTTAGCATCCTTAGGCCTCAGGGACTTAGATTAAATGGTCTAGGTGCTACTAGATGGAAGAGGAGGGGAGAATACATTCCCAAGTGTGAAGGGATGTTGTGTGCAACGACATGGAGATGGGAATTGGAATGTTATGTATGAGGAATAGCAAGTACTGCTACACAGTAGAGTATATAAGTAGAAATTATATGAGGAAATATAGTCTAAAGTCAAATGAATGGCATTAAATGACAAGCTGAGGAGTTTACATTTTAATGTAAGGCAATAGGGAACCATTGAAGAATCTTAAGTAGGAGAGTGATATGGTCAGATCTGTATTTTAGGAACATTATTTTGGAAATAAATGTGGAGGGCGAATTGAATAAAAGAAAGACTGGAACCAGGAATTCCAGTTAGGAAGCTACTGCAAAAGTCCAGACAAGAAGTAATAAGGGCTTGAACTAGGGTGATAGATGGAAGTAGAAAATAGGAAACAGATGCCAGAGAAGTCATAGACATAGAAATGACAAAATTTGAAACAAACTGGATCAGAGTGGGAAGGGAGAGAGAGGAATCAAGGGTGGTCCTGTGTTTATATAAGAAGGATGACGGTGTTTTTGACAGAAATAGTGAGTTGGGGTAGAAGGGATTGCAGGGGGGAAAGGGAGAGAAAATTAATGAGTTTAATTTGGACATGCTGAGTTTGAGATGCCTATAGTCATCTGGTTTGAATTGTCCAGGAGGCTGCTGGTATTGTGGAACCAGGAGAGAGATTGAGGATGAAAATAGAAATCTGAAAGTCACCTGCACAGAATAGTTAATTGAAACCATGGAACCTGATTAAATTGTTGAGAGAGAAGAGACCCTAGGACAGGGTCTTTGGATTTACCCACATGTAGAGAGATGGACATGAATGACAGTACAGCAAAGGAGACTGAGATAGAGTCATGATGGGTGGCGGTAGAAACAGAGAACATCAATAGAAACCCAGACAGGAAGGTGTTTCCAGTTATCCCAGAAGGAGAGGTCAGCAGTAGGATGTGTTCTAGAGAAGTCAAGAAGGATGAAGACCGAGAAAAGAAAGGAAAGGAAAGAATAAAAAATAGCTCAGGGTTTCAAGCCTAGGTGCTTAGAAAGTATGATAGTACCAGTAACAAAATATGAAAACTTGAGTAAAGAGACAGTTACTCAAGGGGATTCAATAAATTCAGTTCAGTAAATCTATTGAGTCACTACCATGTATACTCTGCTAAACTCTGGGCATACAAAAAGAAATGTGGCCCATATTTGCCTTCTTTCAGGGAGCCGAGGATCTGATGAGTGGGTGGAAGGATAAACAAAAATCCTGCAAGGGTAAGTTAGAGTAGGTAAGTACAAAGATGATGTCTAAACAAAGGACCAGAAAAAATTTGAGGAGGGAGAGGGCGCTTTGACCTGCCCTGCAAGCAGGACAGGGATCAGGGAAGACTTCAGAGAGAAGATGGCATCTGAAGAGTTCAATGTTAAAGGATGGGGAAGTGTTTCAACAGATGGATGTGGTCAGAGGAGAGACAGATGCCTATTCCAGGTATGAGGGTGGCATGAGGAAGGACACAAAGTAGTGCATCTGTAGAATACATGAAGAAGAGTGATGTGAGAAGTGATTGGACAGGTAGGAGGGAGCCAGCTCATGAACAGACTTGAACTCCAGAGTTAGAAGGGAGCCACTCAGGCCTTTTTTTTTTTTTTTTTTTTTAAATTTAGACATAGGAGTGTTAGACTAATCATAGCATAGCATTAGGTCACTTCAGCAGTGATCTGGAAGATAGATTAGAAAGGGGTTTGACTAATGATGAGCAGACCAGTTAGGAATCAGTTACAGTAATTTAATCAAAGAGAGGATACCTAGGGTGGGTACAGCAGAGTAGAGGAAGGGCCAAATGTAAGAGATCATGTGGAAGTAGAAATCAGAAGACTTGCCAACTAATAGTATATGTGAATAAGAGGCAGAGGAAAGTCAAAGATGACTCCCAGGTGGAAAACTTAGGAGCCTGGGGAGATGGTGGTGGAAGGATTACAATTGTTCTTTGAACCTGGTCATTGGTAAAGAGTAGCGGTAAAAAAAGTGAGGAGGGAAGAGTAAGTCCTCCACACATTTCCAGGTAAGATACTTGGAACTAAAAGGTGGCACTTTGGGGCTGGAAATGGAAGAGAAGAACAGCAATAGTCGTGTCCAAAGGGAAAAGGGCACCAGCAAGAGCAGTTCTTTTGGGGGGTAGCAGCAGCAGTATATCTGGGGTCTCCATAATTTCCTCTACAGCTAGGAGGTGCAGTGGATAGAGCTCTGGATCAGAAAGGCCTAGGTTCAATTATAAGCTTCCTAGCTTTGTCATCTTGGAGAAGTCATTTAATTTCTACCTGCCTCAGTTTCCTCATCTATAAAATGGAAATAATGGTAGAACCTACCATCTAGGGTTGTGAGGATAAACGAATATTTGTAAAACACTTTGAAAATATTAAAGCATTCTATAGATGTTAGTGGTTATTACTGTTGTTATTACTATTCAAGAATCCCAGAGTGAAGGCTAGTCTTTATTTCAGTTTTATACAGCCCAACAGAATACCAGAATTGTGTAGCCACATCCTATAAAAACAGATTATGGTAACTTTGTTTTTAACTGTTCCAAACTAACAAAGAAAGACCAGAATGTATTTAACTATATGTTTTTATTCTATTTTTAGCTTTCTTTTGTTGCATTTCTATCTGCTACCAAAATTCCAGACATTTGCTGGCAGAAGGAAGAGAGTTTCTTTTTAAATGCAGCTGGCAAGAAAGAAACTTTACCTACTATACATGACTCACCAACTAAGCAATTATCCATTGTTGTGCCTTCATATAATGAAGAAAAACGGTGTAAGTACAATTTGGTTTTGGTAGCGGGAAGGAACTTGGGGTGGAAAGAACTTTTGTGTCCTGGCAGTGGATTTCGCTCTTTTCTAGGATGTCAGTAACTATAAAATGATTAACAGTACTGAAGTTTTACAGAACATCTCTTTCATTAAAATTATTTTTGAAGGGGTTCCTTGAAATATTATTTGCTTCAGTTTTCCCATAGTTGAATGAACAATAGACAGGGATTTGAATTGCCATTCTGTGCTAAAAGACACTGGACATGGGAGTATGACTTACTCTCTGCCTTTCAGATTCTGGCATTCTAGTTAGGAACACAAGACGTGAACATTGAATAATAATTGGCATAAGGACTAAGCCTGTGATTTCATTGGTATAGGGAGCTCCCAAGAGAGGAAACTCCCTCTACCAATTCAGATTCAAACACCTTATCTGCATTGTATCTTCTTCATTGCTCAGATTGTGGAGACATTAGACTTTTTGCCCAGAGTAGCATGGCCAGTATATTTCAGAGGTGAGACTTGAACTCAAGTCTTTCTGCCTTTGATAGTAATGCTTCCTTCACTGTACCAGATTGCCTCCCTTAAATAATAAATAAACTAAATTCAGCAAACTCTTATTAAGTTCTCTTGTTTGTAAGACATTGTGCTAGACCAATATATAAAATGTAATACATAAAGAGAGAGATTTCCCAGAAAACCAGTTTGGCTAGATCACAAAGTTAGTACTAGAGGCCATTGGGAGGTAGATAAGGGCCAGATTTAGCCAGCTTTGAATGTGAGGCTGAGGAGTTGAGACTATCAGAGTTATTAAAGGATTTTAAGCAAATTGCCTTCATGAAATTGACGTTTTAGGAAAGTAAAACTGGTATCAGTGTAGGACAGATTGAAGGAAGTTAAGACCAGAGGCAGGAATACCAGTCAAGAGGCCATTAAAATTTTATAGTTGTAAAATCATTAGTGCATGGACTAAGGTGATGATAGTTGAAATAGATGTGAAGGGCCTGATATAACATAGAAGGAAGAATAAGGAACACCCAAAGATCGTTTGATCAAGAAGTATATATCGAGCACCTCCGGTGTGCTGAGTGCTGAGCCTCCAGGGTTTTAAGCATAAGTCAGCAAAAGATTTGGAGTACTTTTGATTAAAGCAGCCAAGGTACTTTTCTAAGAATGATGTTCTCATGGAGCTACCATGTTTCCTGCAAGATTCCCTACAATATCGCCAAAGGAAGAGAAACAGACACAGAAAGCAGCACTTGGTGTAGGCCCTAAACTCAGGAAAGGCAATACTTAGACAAAGGTGTCTCTTCAGGCAGAAGACTCTTAGGACAGAGGGAAGAGCAGGAAACTTTAATGAATAAAACAAATTTTATATGAATACATAGTAAAGATGGTTTTCATGGCAAATGTGATTTCATACACGTAAAATGGATTTGAATCCTTGCTCTGACATTAGTTTGGCTGTGTGTTCTTAGTTAGGTCATTTCCCCTCTCAAGGTCTGAGCTTCCTCATCTTTAAACATGAATGGTTTGAGACCACTCTGCCTCAGATCAGACAGCAGCTGGACAGGATTGTGCTCAGTTCTTAGCACACATTTTAGAAAGCACATTATTCAGCTAGAGCTAATCCACAGCAAGACTGCCATCGCTGTGAAAGACTTCAGTACATGCCATGTAAATAATGATCGTGAGGGAACCTCGCAGTCTGTCATTTATACAACTGCAAAACTTGGTCTTGCAAAAGCACTGGTCTGGCCATGTCAGTCAATCAGCTATTAAACATTTAGTTAGCACCTCACGTGTAAATGGCATGGTACTGACTGCTGGAGATACAAAGAAAGATAAACGACAGTCCCTGCTCTCAGGTAGCTCACAGTCTCACGGGAGAGACAACAAGCAAACAACTGTGTACAAACAAGATGTAATTATGGGATAAAATGGAGATGATGCACAAAGGGAATGTCGGAGGATTGGGAAAGGTAGGGAGAGCAAATGTAGAAAGTGGAGTTTTAGGTGGAATTTGAAGGAAGCCAGAGAATCCAGGAGTGGAGATGAGGAGGAGAGCGTTACCGGCATGAGAGGCAGCCAGGGAAAATGCCCAGAGTCAGGAGATGACTTGTCAGTCAGTCATAGAGGATGTGGGGGGTTTAAGAAGACTGGACAGGTGGGGGGGAGCAAGGAGTGAAGGACTTTGAATGTCAAACAAGGTTTTATATCTGATCCTGGAGATAACAGGGAGTCACTGGATCTGATTGAATTAAAGGGTGATGTGATCAGACCTGCATTTTAGGAAGATCACTTTGACCGCAGAGCTGAAGATAAACTGTAGTTGGGGGGGAGATAATAATCAGGGGCGTAAGCTAGCAAACTATTCTGGTGGTCCAGATTTGAGGTGTTGGAAGACCTGTGTCAGGGCAGTGGCAACATTAGAGATCTTATGAAGGCAGAAACAACAAGACTTAACAAGGAGTGGAATATGGAGGGTGAGAGAGGGAGGAGTTAGGATGACACCTGGGTTGTGAGCCTGAGTGACAGGGAGGATGATGGTACTCTGGATAGTAATGAGGAAATTAGGAAGAAGAAGGACTGGAAGGGAAAGGTGAATGAATTCACTTTTGGATAGGTTAAGTTTAAGATGGCTGTGAGATCTGTAGTTTGAGATGTCCAATAGGTAGTGGAAAGTGTGAGAGTAGAAGTCGGGAGGAATCAGAACTGGGCAAAGAGATCTGAGAATCATCTGCATAGGATTGATAATTTAATACATGGTTGTTGATGAGATCACCAAGAGAAATAGTATAGAGGGAGAAGAGAAGAGGGGGCCTAACACATAAGCTTGGAGGGACACTTTGGTTAGCTAGATGAAGATCTAGAAAAGGAGACTAAAAAACAGTGGTCAGAGGTAGGATGGAAACCAGTAGAGAAAAGCATCAGGAAAACCTAGAGAGAAGAGATTATCACGTACACAAGGGTGATCAGCTTCAGAGAGCGAAGAGTAGGGCGAAAGGAAGTGGAGGCACTTGACATTGGCTAGCAGAAACGAATGGATCAAGTAAAGGGTTTTTTGTTTGTTAATTTTATAGAATGGAGAAAACATGAGTATTTGTGTAGGCAATAGAGAAGCAACCAGTAAACAGAAAAAAAATGAAGGTAAATGTGAGTGAGGATGATAAAAGGAGTCAATATGCTGGAGAAGATGGGATGGAATGGGATCGCTTGTGTATGTAGAGGGGTTTGCCTTGGCAAGGAGAGGGCTCCATCATGTGAAACAAGTGTAGGAGGAGATAGAAACTCATCTGAATAATGTGGACAGAGGAGAAAGAAGAGGGGAGAAGAGGAAGCTTTCAGCAAATGGCCTGTTTTATCTGAAATAATGAGTCAAGCTTCTCAGGGTAGAGGATTGAGGGAGGCAACAGAGCTTTACCGTGGGGGTGTGATGAGGGTGATGAAACTTGCCTCAAGTCTTTCACCACTGCGGTCTATCTTCCACACAGTTTTCAAAATGATTTTCCTTAAGTGCAGATCTACTATATCACTTCCTAACTCAGTAAACTACAGTGGTTGCCTGTTACCTCTAGGATCAAATATACATTCTTTGGTTTGACTTTTAAAGCCTATCTTTCCACCTTCCCATGTACTAAATCTAATAAAATTAGCCTTCTCTCTGTTCTTCACAAACAAAACTCTGCCTTCTGTCTCTGTGCCTTTGTACTGGCTGTCCTTCATGTCTGGAATACAATTTCCCCTAACCTCCACTTCTTAGAACCTCTCATTTCCTTCAGGACACACAGATCAAGACTCCCCAGTTGCTAGGATTGTCCCCCACCTAACTACCTTTTATTTATTTGGACTATACTTACACGTCCAGTCAACAAGCATTTATTAAGCACTTAATATATGTCCTGAGTGCTGGAATTACAAATGCAGGCAGAAGGACAGCCCCAGCCCTCAAGGAGCTTACATTCTAATGGGGGGAGACAAGAAAGCTAAAGAGCTGAGAGGGGCTGTGAAGGCAGGGCATGGTCAAGAAGGTCCTGTCAAGAGGAATCGGCGTTGTAACCTGGAGAGGGACGAAGACAAGGCTGACCTGGGCCTCCCCCTTTAGAACAGAGATTCCAGGAAGAAGCAGCCAATCAGAAGGAGCCCCATCCCTCTTCAGAACCTCCCTACGTCATCGCCTGAGTTTACAAACTTGGTTTTTTTTTGGCCCCTTCTCCTCCTCACTCCCAACCTCTTATCCCGTGGAGAATGGAATCCTGTATTTTAGGCACAAGCCTGAAAGAAACATTTTTTAAAATTTAATCTTTATTATTCTCATCTAAGTTTTCCTGCTTAGAGAGTATCAAAGACTGACAGAGGCACTCTGATTCTGAAACTCTTTACTCTCTTGGTCATTTCTGACTTGCCCTTCTAGCAGTCCCTGACTATAGAGAGGATTCTACAATGAGATAAAAGCAAGTTGTAATGTTCAAGATGAAAGTCACTTAACATTTTGTTTGCTTTGTAGTCACTAACTTTTAGAATACCTTTGAATAATCATTTTCCCAAAACCATCCAATCCCTTTTCAAGGATTTTCAAAGTAAACCAAGAAATATTCCCCATCTTCTGCAGAAAACCTTTCCCCACTCCTCTTAATTCTAGTGCCTTCCCTTTCTTAATTATTTCCTGTTTATCCTCTATATAACTTGTTTGTCAATGTTTGCTTGATATCTCTTCCATTAGTTAAGGGCAGTGACTGTCTTTTGCTTCTTTGTATCCTTAGCACTTAGCCCTGTGCCTGGCCATAATAAGTTTTTAATAAATGACTGACTAACGTATGGCTTAAAAGAAACTGCATTTTCTTTGGTAGATCATTACCCCAGTCTGGTCTAGGTGGATCAGTCAAGAGCTCTTTGCCCTTAAAAGATCCCCGTCCTAATTATTTCAGAGACGAGTTATTCCTAAACTGATTTGGAGAGAAAAGAGGCAGACATTTCAAAATTTATGAGAAAGAAGGCTTCTCTTTTAGATTAGTCCAAAGACTAAGCTAATTTTAAAATGTTTTCATAATATTTCTAAAGGGGGCTGAAGGGAAAAGCTTTAGTCTGCTTCCAAACCCACACTTCTAATCATTTGCTGTATCTTGTTTCTTCCTCCATAACCTCCATCTCCTCTCTAATCATAAGGACACCACCCTAGTCCTAGCCTTCAGTCACCTCTTACCTGGACTACTGCAATAACCTCATAATTGCCCCTATCCCAGGTCTCTCCAATCCAGTCAGTCCTTCACACCACTACCAAGTAATTTCCCTAAGCACACACCTGGTCATGTCCCACTTCTACTCAATAAATGCCAGTGATTTCCTTTTATTTTTTGATTCATATTTGATGCCCTTAGTATCTAATATGAATTCCTTTTTGGCTCTTGGCAAACTAAAGTACCTTTCTAACCATGTTATATATTATTCCCCTTCCATTCACCTTCATGAATTTTCTTCGAAACTCTACTCACATTCTACCTTTCCTGGTTCTACTAGCTGCTACTCCCTTCCTCCTCAAAATTACTGTCTAGTATTTTGTATATACCCATAAACAGAAGTATTGTTTTTCCCCCTATAGAAAGTAAACTTCTCAGGGAAGGAGCTGTTTCACTTTTGATTTGTATGCTTAGTACCTAGTAACACATAGTTGGCGCTTATTGGTTAATATTACTACAAAGAAAATTATATAGACATTAATTTTTATTCTCTAGGGTTTTTTTTTACTCTGTAGAAAGATCATAATGACCTCATATATACAATATGTAGAAATTAGTAGGATGAAAATAAATAATAGTTTGATATCCACAAGTAAGGATAGCTATTAGTAAATTCATCTTTTAAAATATGTTTTTATGGAGGCCTATTTTTTTTGCATCACCACAATTTCTCCCAGTATCAACCCACCTCTTCCCAAAGAGCCATCCCATACAACAAATAGTCCTTTTTTACAGAGAGAAAAGGAAGAGGATAAAATCAACATAACTGATCCATACATTGGAAAAGCCTGAATGTGCATTTGTGGAGCAGTTCATTAACATTTTATTTAGAGTTGTTTTGTGAGAAACGATCATTTATTTTCTTTAGATCTGCTACTTTGAATCTATGACTGATATGAAATGGGACATCTATTAAGAAATATAAAAAGTGTCTTTTATGAAATTCACATTATGATCTTACTGATTGTCTATGATGACTAACAAACTAAGAACCAGCTAAAACAACTGATTACAACTGGTGAAAGAAGCATTAACTTGACCCTAATTAAATTTCTAATAATTTCCTTTTTATTTTACTTTATGTTTGCCAGATAAATCATATGCAAATCAAAAGCAAATCATTTTAGCAATAAAGGACAGAGAAATAGGCATGGAGAAGGGAGTAGAATTCTCTATACATACTGATACTTTGGGAAAGATAGATGCTTTTGTATAAATTTTGTAGTTTAAAATAATTCTTTTCAAAAATTTTACAGACCTTAAGTGCCTATTATGTGCAAAGCACTTTGATAGATTCTGGGGCTACTAAGGCAAAAATAAAGCAATTCCTGTGTTGAAGAAGTTTATGTTCCTCCTAAATCAAAAATTTTTACAGTCTAAGGAGAGCAGCATTTCCTAATGATTATTTAAGATATATTTTATTTGAGTGAAGATCCTTTATCGTGACTCAGTTACAGGAAGACTTCTTACTTCTCTCAGTGCCTACAATGTATCCTTTTACAGAAGGCAGATTTTTACCTACTAACAAGTTTTTAATAGGTTCTTCTAAGATCCTCTTTTTCCAAGCAGGTTAATTTATGACAGCTCATCTTCCAGTTTAGTTGAGACTCCAGCATAGTACTTACTAGATATTATTAGTTGTATTAAAGACATATACAAAGCTGTTATGAACTTATTGACTTGATAAATAATTTTGGGAAGCAATATTTAACTACTTTTTTTTTCAGTGCCTCTGATGATGGATGAAGCTCTGGACTATCTAGAGATGAGACAGGTAAAATATTTTCTCATTCAAAACATAAGATCTTTTAATTAATTTTAAAAACTCATTGGGGTAGAGATATTCTTTATGACTTTTAGATCAGAGGCTAAATTCATCCCAAGTTACAGTCCCTGAAAAGGAAGCAAGATTCCATTCTTGTGCTAAATTGTGTGCAAAGAATGCTCCCTAAGGCACCATGACAAAATCAGCGTGTAAATGATTCTCTAGATCTCTAATTGAAATTGTAAAATACATCCTTCAGAATTCCTTCTTTGTAACCTCTCTTACCTCCTAATCCTTCTCATCCCCAAGTAATGCACCTTCTGGCTACCATTAATTAATAAGCTGAACTATTCTGGGGCCACTTATATTTGAATATCATTTGGGTTAAGATATGCCAGCTTTAATATATAGAGGAAAGTTTTTGTTAGGGGAAGAAAGGTGGCTTTAGTGATGCCTCCTCTTCCAGACAACATCATTCTACACATCTCTAAACTAAGTAGATTGTCCTAGGTGGCACCTGAAGTCCCTTACAGCTTAAAATCTTTGTTCTTGCACCTCTTGCCCCATCAAATGCTCAAAGTCACTAATTTGACACCTCCCTAGTGAAAAATGGGGTCCATATGATTGTGGTAAACAGTTTTACCTAATGAATAACATACTTGAAGTGTTATTGTGGATTATTGAGCTAGAAGTTAAACTTATGAGTTATTATTTTATTAGCACCTACTAATAGACGGGCATCCTGTTAAGAGACATATAAAGATACATAGCATATTAGAATATAATTCTTGCATATGTTTCCTGAGTGGTGGTAGAGTTTTGTTTTTAGTCTTCTCGCTTAACACTTCTTGTACAAAAAAAAAGTTATCCTTAACTTATGTTCAGGAATTTTGTAACTTGGATTTAGGTATAGGGTTAAGGACTGGACCTGTGATTTCATTGGCATAGGGAACTCACAGGTGAGGAAACTCCTACCCATCAGAATCAACACCTTCTGTGCACCATCAAGCCTTAGAGAGTCACCTAGAGGACTCAGAGAGTAAGTGATTTGTCAAGAGTCCCAAAGCCAATATGTGTCAAAGGAAGAACTTGAATCTAGGTTCTTTTTACTTCAAAGGCAGCACCATCCAAAGGCAGCATGCTATGCTGCCTGCCAACTTGGATTTAAATAGCATAGTTGATATGTGTCATATAAATGAAGTAGTATTGTACCTCTGTGATCTTTTAACGTGCAGATTTTAAGGAAACAGCATTATTTAAATTAGGTCAGGAAATTGATTTAATTCCAATTTCTTTTTTCATATCCTTGTATTTTCCCTTCAAATAGTCTGGCTGTGATTTTGAAAATAAAGCATTTTCCCTTCAATAATTCTTTAGTTTTTTCTTTCATCTTCTTTAAAATAATTTAAGCAACTGTTGGAGGATTCCTTTAAGAATATCCATGTATTTCATGACTTGAAACATGATATTATGTTCAGAAGGAATATATTAGTTGTATAAATTGAAACACATTGTCTAAGGAAAATAAAAAATTGAATTACTTCACTGCCTATCATAGACAAAAGAGACAGCTAATCAGTAATCACTCCTCTATCTCCTGCCTAACTGCTTCTCTTCCTTCTTGTTCTTATCTTGATATTATGTGTGTGTATATCATTATTCTTTTTTTTTAATTTTATTATAGTTTGCATCATTCATTTCCACAAGATTTTTGAGTTACATATTTTCTCCCCCTCTTTCCCCCACCCACTGCCCCAAAACAGCCATCCCAGTGTGTCCCCCCTCCCCCAGTCTATTCTCTCCTGTGTCACTTTTCAGTAGGGCAGGATGGATCTCCCAACCGCAGTGCTTGTGTATCTCAAGTTCCAGTTGGATGTAGTCAATAATAATAATAA
>CM053588.1:82374090-82425305 GCA_028646515.1 Pseudochirops corinnae | reverse complement strand
CTGCTTCCAGAAGGGAAAGCTCTGTCCCAAATCTCTGGGGTCCTCCCGGCTGCCGTAGACTTCTGGCTGACTGGATAATGAAGACTCCAAGACCGAGGCCCAAGACGACGATCCAGATCCAGGCCGCTCAATGCGAGAGCACTGGCCTGAAAACAATCGCTCAGTCCCCCTGTTGTCTGCAGGCTGCGGGTGGGAAGCTACAAAGTGGAGGCGGGTGCAAAACCTCTGCCTTTTGCTTTTCTGCTCTGGAGACCTTTCAGCCGGACTGCTTATCTCCCCCTTTCACAATCCCCACTGGCAGCTGGTGCTAATCCACTCACCGGAGAGCTTTCTCTGCTTCTCCCGCCCAGCCGCCCCCGGGGCACAGCCGTGGGCCAGGCTGGTTTTGGTTGGCAGTG
This sequence comes from Pseudochirops corinnae, assembly GCA_028646515.1. Lineage (NCBI taxonomy): Eukaryota > Metazoa > Chordata > Mammalia > Diprotodontia > Pseudocheiridae > Pseudochirops > Pseudochirops corinnae. The sequence goes on along the minus strand of CM053588.1, from coordinate 82,424,907 downwards.
CTGATATGGTTCCTCGTAGCAGAGCTGACTTTAATGGAAAGTATCCTTGTGTGCATTTTGGATTTCTAGGATTGGTTTAGAGTCCTATTTTATGGGTATTTTGGGGTGGCTATGTATGAGCTGCGATATGTTGCTGCTGCTACGCCGCCATCTTGGCTCCACCCCCCGTATATCATTATTCTTATAAAGATGCTTTTAGTTTAATTTGAAGGGATCATGCTAAGTTATTAAATAAAATTATTTTTAAACTCTTACCAGGATTTCTTCTAGGGGCAGTCATGCTAAATTGTATGTTCCATTTTTGTTTTTTGAAGAAACAAGATCCTTCATTCACATATGAAGTGATTGTGGTTGATGATGGCAGTAAAGACCAGACTTCACAGGTAAAGAAGCAGCTTTGTGGTACTTGAGCTAAGAAAAATGTGACATTAGACATAATAATAATAGCTGGCATTTATATAATGACTGCTTTGTACTAGATATTGCACTAAGTGCTTTACAAATGTATTTCATTTTATCCTCACAACGTCCCATTTTACAGCTGATGAAACTGAGGCAGTCAGAGATTAAGTGACTTGCTCAGGGTCACAGAGTGTCTGAGGCCAGATTTGAAACCAGGTCTTTCTAATTTTAGGCCTAGTGATCTGAAATACAGTGCCACTTGGCTGCCCAATTTTCACTCATCAAGGCTCCCTGTCTATGTGCCTACTGCTCTCCACTTAACATATAAGTATTGGGGAAGGAACAAGAAATTTTTATCCTCTTTCCCACTAGGAATAATGCATACAGAAGAATGCTAACTGTTGTGCATAGAATTTATTCCTCCTTTGCATGCCTCCTTTGGCCATAAATTGTGAAGGCTGTTACACTGAATCAGACAGGTGATCAGTACCCACCCTCTGGTGTCCCTATGAATTGAGAAAAGGACAAGATTGTGCAAAATGTGGAGACAAGTTGAGAAGATTTGTCAACTGATTGAATATGGAGGATAAAGGAGAGGGAAGAATAGTAATTCCCAGGTTACAGCCCGCATGACTGGGAGAATGGTGGTGTATTCAACAGAAATATTAAAACTTGGAGGGAGAACAGGTTTAGGGGAGAAGAAGATGATGATCTGTTTTGGATATCTTTGAGATACCAACAATATATTCAGGGAGAGATGTAGAGCAAGAAAAGGTCATGTGGGACTAAAACCTCAGTGAGGGCTAAGAGCTAGATCTAGAGATTTGTTAGCTGTTTGAATAGAGATGGTAGTAAAATCCTTGCAGTCAGCTTCATTTATTTGTTCATTGAGCATTTATTAATCAGCTACTACTATGCGAAGCAGTGTGCTTGGTACTGATGATACAAAAACAGAAAACCATTTTACCCTGCCCTCAAGAAGCTTATATTCTAGTTGGAGGAAACAAAATGCACAGCAAAGTAAATACAAAATAGTTACAAAATGATTCTGTTGGAAATAAGATCAGCTTCTTATAGGAGCAAGCTTAACCTTGAAGGAAATCAGTGATTCTATGAGACAGGTGAGGAGGGAATTCATTCCAGGCACGACGGACCTCTTTGTGCCAAAGCATGGAAATGGGAGATGAACTAGAGTGTACAGAGAAACCTAATAGGCTGGTTTGGCTGCAAGGTGAAAGAAAGTAGTGTGCATTTTTTTCTTGGAAAGATAGGCTGAAGGCAGATCGTGAAAGGCATTAAAAGCCCATCACAGGAGTTTACATTTTGTCCTAGAGGTCAGATGGAACCATTGGAGCTTCTTGAATTGGGGAGGGACATAGACCTGTACCTTAGGAGTGTCAGCTTGGCAGTTGTATGGAGGAAGGATTAAGAAGAAAAAAGATTACGTTCAGGAAGACCAATTAGGAGGATATTTCGGTACTTTGGTAGTGAGTGCCAGATCCAGATTGGTGGCTGGGTACATCAAGAGAAGAGGACAGATATAAGATACTGTATACAACAAATGAAAGGAGGCAAGAGTCAAAACTAACTCCAGGGTTACGAACTTGGGTTACCTTAAGCGTGGTGGTGACCTCAGAAATCAGGAAGGAGAGAGAGGGACAGTTTTTAGGAAAAAGATAGTAAGCAGCTAGGGATGATACTGTAAGGTGGGAACAAGATTAAGAATTCTCTGTAAAGAAAAAGTTGAACCCATGAGAGAACCTATGGTGATAAAATCATCAATAAAGTAAAAGAGAGGAGAGAGCCCAGAACAGTTTTGTGGCACAACCACAAGTGGAGTGTGGTACATGGATAATGGTTCCTCCAAGGAGACAAAAAAAAGGTAGGGATCAGGCAGGTAGGAGAGGGATCAGGAGAGAGCCGTGTCTTGAAATACCAGGTGGAAGAGAACCTCTAGGACAGCGGTTCTCAACCTTCTTAATGCCACAACCCTTTAATACTCATATGTGGGCGTATCTGCATGTGGGTAGGCCTGCCTGGAGATGGATAGAGGAGCGGTGTCTTGGTCTCGGTTCCTAAGACTACTGGAAATATGTGTTTTCCGATGGTCTTAGGCAACCCCTGTGAAAGGGTTGTTTGATCCCCAAAGGGGTCGCGACCCACAAGTTGAGAACTGCTGCTCTAGGACAATAGTTCTTAACCTGGAATCCATAAACTTTGCAGGGAAATATTTTAATAACTGTATTTCATTGAGTTCCTTTGTGTCTTGTGTATTTTACTTTATACATTTCAAAGCATTCTGAGAAGGGATGTATAGATTTCACCAGTTTACCAGTGGGGTCATGACACACAAGCAGAAAAAAGGTTAAGAACCCTGCATTAAGAGAAGGGAGGATAGTCAACAATATCAGATGGTCTGTAGAGGGGTCCAGAAAGCTGAGTACTGAGAAAAGGCCATGAGATTTTGTAATTAAGAAATATTGAGAACCCTAAGAGAGCCATTTCTCTTATAATAAGGTCAGAAGTCAAATTTCAAAAGTGAACAGGAAATAAGAGACAGAAAACCAGACAGAAAGTCAGACACATGGTTCTTGCCCTCAAGAATCTCATATTCTAATTGAGGAAATATTTCACAGCAAGGCACCACACCATGAAAGTTACTTTATATATGCACATGATCTTCAGATGCTATACCAGTAAAGAGTTTGTACTCTCTAACCATGTTTATTCCATAGATCATGTTTTGTAAAATACTGTATTATATATGGAGAGCATACCTATAAGTAATGTGGCCAACTTTTTCTTGAAGTTTGTCTAAGAAAGAAATGAAAGATACAGCACAGTAGCTTAAAGGGATGATAGGATCAAGAGAGGATTATTTTTTTAAATTGAAGGATGAGATCACCAGGGGAAAAAATGTAGATCATCAACAGCACTTTGAGAAATCACCACTCTTGAGAAGGATCTAGATGATGAACCAGCAAAGAAGGAGGAAAGGGACAGTCCCATAGTTAGGAACTAAAATGAGAGAGCAGTTTCATGAAGGAGGGAATGGTGATGGTATATAGGATATAATAATGGTTTTTAAACCAAAATAAGAAATATGGAATTCATATTTTCTTGGTAACCCAAATTAATTTTTTATTACTTTTATGTACTCAACAGATTGCTCTTAATTATTGCCAAAAATACGGAAATGACAAAGTACGAGTAATAACACTGGCGAAAAATCGTGGGAAAGGTGGAGCTATCAAGACGGTAATGAACACTTTTATTTAACATATGAGCATTCTTAGTGACCTGTACTGCCAGCCATACAGTGTGTATATTCTGTAGCCAGCCAGATATGTCCCAAAGTTTCTGGTTCAGTAGAACATGTTTCATAATGAAAATTAATATTTAATAGCTGTCTTGATTTGTTTCACATTACCTTATCAATAACGATTTTGCTAGAATAAGAATTTAATAGAAAGTGTGTCAGTAATGCAGAAGAGGTACAACTGTGTGGTGTAACCATATGTGGAATGCTGTGTCCTGTTATTGGAACTACATTTAGGATGGATTTCAGTGAGCTAGAACTTGTTCAGAAAAGGGTGATTAGGATATTGAGAACGCTGGACACCATTCTAGTCAAGGAACAGTTCAAGAAACTGGGACACGTTTAGCCTAGTGTAGCTAAGATTCAGGCGAAACCTTATGGCCATTTTCAAGTGTTTGAAGAGTTGTCCTTTGGAACAGGGGCTAAACTTGTGATCATCTCCAGAGAGCAAATGTAGGGGCAGTGAGTGGGAAGTTAGAGAAGCAGACGTGATCTCAGCCTGTAGAACAGTAGTAAGAACTGTCCCAGAGTAGAATGGGCTCTATCAGGAGGGAGCAAATTCTAGAGATTGTCCAGAGTCACGTTAGGCATGATGTGTGAGAAGCAGGATTTGAGCTCAGTTCTTCAGACTTAGACACCAGCTCTCTTTCCACTTTGCCACACGGCCTTTTTTGTATCAACCACAGATTTTTCAATGATGTCACTGATATATGTATTTGTGATGAAATTGTTAAAATATAAATTATCCTTTGAGGAATCATACATTCAAATTATCCACCAACTTCCATGCATTTTTGAATGTGTTGCATGAAGCCCTGCTGACTAACATACACATAGGACATATGTACCTACCTCTCCTTTCCATTTACTAGATGAGTGATTATCCAGATGACCTATCTCCATTTACCATTTTATCTTCAGATGATTACATGTCTTGGTATTCCCATTCCCATTCATGTTTCCAAATTCTGTGTAACTCTCTGGCATTCTGTTTTCTAAAAATCTACTAAAAGTGGACTTGCATTGCTTCAATGTCAAGTGGGTCTCCACTGTTTTTATTTCTTTTTACCCATATTCTAATTAATACAATTCTATCACTGTGACATCATATTATTAATATAATATGATATATAATACCACCAACTAGAAGTGCATTTATCATATAGCAATAATAATGATCTCATGTATGTCTGTATTTCTAAATGTTGCACCAAAATTCTAACTGTGTTTGTATTTGTTGTGTTTCGGTTTCTCATTCATGTTTCCAAATATATTATGACAGGAATTTAGACCTATGCTATATATATATATATAGCTGTATAATACCCATGTAATCTACACAAAGAACTATTTGTTCTTTTACATTCCCATGATTTACCAAGTGTCATTGGTAACCAATTGGCAAAGTGGTAGTTGAATGAATTGATATTAGTTGCATTTTAATGGGGTTCACCATCAATTGACTTAGCTCTATATACCGTCTTTAGATCTTTTGGTAAGGAATTTCCTGGATTGACCTCCACTCTGTGTATCCAGGCAGTCAATCACAAGGATTTATTAAGCACCTGCTATGTGCCAGATACTGTGAAAACCAGACAGAAAGTCAGACACATGGTTCTTGCCCTCAAGAATCTCATATTCTAATTGAGGAAATATTTCACAGCAAGGCACCACACCATGAAAGTTACTTTCTATATGCACATGATCTTCAGATGCTGTACCAGTAAAGAGTTTGTACTCTCTAACCATGTTTATTCCATAGATCATGTTTTGTAAAATACTGTATTATATATGGAGAGCATACCTATAAGTAAGTTTGGTCCTTAACTTTAACAAAATCTGTTTGGATTCTTTCTTCAAAAGTATCAGTAACCTTATTCATCTTGTTTCATATTTATAAACGATAACACAATCAATTCTAGCAACTAGATAATTGATAAAAATATTAGTGACAAACTTAAAAGACAGAAGTTTATTAGACATTTAAATAATATTTATTCATCGCCCACTATGTGCAGAGAATTATATAAAGTAGACTTTGCAAGCATTTTACAATCTAGGCTATAAATAAAGAATATAAACCTATGAAAATTGCCTAAGAATGTTTACTTAATACAAATGTTCCATAGATGGAAAATAATAAAAGTGCTGAGGATATACAGTAATGGACTGATCCAAAAGCCACGTGCTTTACTGGATAAAGATCATTTTAATAAAAGGATGGTTAGAGAGTAGATTGGAGCATAAAAGGGTTTTTGGCATACAGACTCCAGAAATATTTTGACAGTAGTAAATTATTATTTGCTGCTATTTGTAGTGTTAGGGCCAGGAGAAGAAAAAACTTACTGAGCCCTCTAGAGGCATTTAATTTTGAAATTATTCCCCAAAGTAGTTGTTTAAACGCATATTGTTTTAAAAAAAAATTTTGGACAAGACCTATAGTTTTATTAATGTAACGTAGAGAGGTCAAAATTCATTGTCCCCAAAGGAGATTGAAATGTTTAACAACATAAATAAAAATACAGGACAATATAGTTAATGTTATTGTGTGGTTTTCTAAGTCGATAGGCAGCCTGCAGGAATCTACTTGAGTTTGATACTACTAGTATTAGTAACTCAAAATGAAGAACTTCTTCTCCCAATGCAAAGGGGCATCTTCTCTGCAGGTTCTGATCTCAGAGGGTTGTCTGGGGCATTGAGAGGTAAAGGAACTTGCCAGGGTCACGTAGTCCATATGTGACACAGACAGGATTTGAACCAGGGCTTCTAAATCTGAGACAGCTCTCTGTCCATCATGGACACTGCTTCTCTATAATTAATGATAAATTCCCACCATTCCTTTGCATCTATACAGTCAAAAAACTGGGTTAGCAGAAAATTATACAACTAAGTCTAAGTATGTAAAGATTTGAACATTATGAGCATGGATGTGATTTATTTGATCTTACTGAATTTTAGCTTTTCTCTATTTCAGCTTCTTTTGGTCTTTAGTACTTCAAATGAAATAATTCAATTAAAATTTTATGTAATTTTGCCAACTTTATTAAAAGTATTTTTATTGACATTTCTAAACGCAGGGTGTATTCACTTCTCGAGGGAGAAAGATCCTTATGGCAGATGCTGATGGAGCCACAAAATTTGCAGATCTTGAAAAATTAGAAAAGGAGCTTGGAAATCTACAACCTTGGCCTGTGAGTATATTTTATGATTACCACTAAAATATCAATAAGGAAATATCAGAAAGAAAAATTTGTAAACAAATTACGATAGAAGTATGTTTACCACATAATGAAAGACAGAAAAAGCCATTTTTTAACATCATTATTCTCTTGATAATACTTTTTGACTGCAGTTTATGGAACACTACAATCAAATTGCCAATAACTGAAACAGCAATAGAGAAATGCATGTTAGGCGTGAGTAAACTTTAGCATAATATGACTGATAACGTGTATGCAAGAAATGGCATAAAAGATCACTTCTGGGAAATATATCGTCCCAAAAGTATATGTGCTAATTATATAATGAGACAAATGTACACGAGTGACCTGAAGACTCCACTGGTACCCCTAGAATATCAGAAACCCCTAGAGCAGTGGTTCTCAACCTGTGGGTTGCGACCTCTTTGGCGTCAAAGACCCTTTCACAGAGGTAACAGGTTGCCTAAGACCATGGGAAAACACATATTTATGATGGTCTTAGGAACCTCCTCTATCTGTCTCCAGGTGGGTCTGCCCACATGCAGATACACCCACATACCACTATTAAAGGGTGGTGGCATTAGGAAGATTTGAGAACCACTGCCCTAGAGGAAGGTATCCAGAATTGTGGGTAGGTACTTTATAAAGGATTTATGAAAGACATGGAGAGAAATTACATGGGATGAGAGGCATAGATGGATTGATACCACTAGAGGGAGTAACCACGTTGATGAACTAGTCCATCCATTGAAGTATAAGTGAAAAACTAACACAAACCTGAAATGTTTGGGTTTTTAAAATCATGTTACTATCTTTAAGGATTGCAGTATTGTACTTTTTTATGATGGATTCTCCAGTGAGAGCCCAAATAACTATCCTGCCAATTACTTTTGTGAGTCCCTAATCTTTTACCATGTTGTGGTTGTGACATTTCAGTCATATCTGACTCTTCATGACTCGATTTGAATCATGGCAAAGATTCTAGAGTAGTTTTCCATTTCCTTCTTCAACTCATTTTACAAATGGGGAAACTGAGGCAAACAGGGTTAAGTGACTTGCCCAGGGTCACGTAGCTAGTAAAGGTCTGACACAGGATTTGAGCCCAGGGCTTCCAGACTCTAGACCCAGTGCTATATACATTGTGTCACTTAATGGCATTTTGCCTTTTACAAAGATATTAATTCTTACTATGCAAATTTATTATGCTCTCACCTTTGTTTAATATGCTTAATATGTGTAGCATCCTTTGAGTTTGTTTTTAAGCAATTCTGTGTAACATTTTCTCCAGGGATGTTCTTCTAGAAAGTATCTTTCCACTTGATTCCATGGTTCGCACAATCCTTTTCTTGGCCCTACCCAGAGGTGGTCTAAAATTGGACCTATGATTGGGGAACCAGTTGCCAGGGTGCTGCCTTTCTTGACAAAGTCAGCTGTTGAGTCTGTGAAGGAAGGGATAGGAGGAGCCTGTTATCAGAACCAGAAGGGCAGATGCACAAGGCTTAACAAACAATACTTGATGCTAATTACTTGTTAATACCCAGAGATAATCAGTGCTTTGCCTCTGTTGATCAAAAGCTGCCAAACTTTTGGTCTTTTTCTAGGTAGATCCGGTAGAGCAAGCTGCTTTCAAGTACATTAAGGACATTCATGTGGACAGTGGATTACACTTATTCTCCCTATGCTCCAGAGAATAGGAGCAATGGGTGGAAGCTGCAAAGAGACACAATTAAGCTTGATGGAAGGAGAAACTTCCTCATGATTAAACCTATTCAAAAGGGAAATGGGCCACCTTGGCGATAATGGGCTTCTTCTCCTAGAGGGCTAGAGAAGCACTTATTAAGCAACTATTGAGTGCCAGGCACAATCATGGGTCCTCGTCATACAAAGACAAAAATGAAGTCATCTCTTCCCTTAGAGAGCTTACTTTCCCAATGGGAGAGCTCCATAAATGTGTATTGACAGAGTAGCAACATGTACAAGCAAAGAAAAGGTAATTTTTGTTGTAGGGCAGGGAGAATCAGGAAGACTTTATGTGAGAGGTGTTGCTTGAACAGAATTTTAGAGGAAATGAGGGATGCTGAGAGTCAGATGTGAGGTGGCGGTGAAGAAGGAAATGTAGTATTGAGAGTGAGGAACAGCAAGGAGGCCCAGCTAGCTGGGTCAGAGAGTGTAGGAGGGACCATCCTGCTTCCTCCCTGCCTTCCACAAACATACTTAACTGCGGATGTAGATGGAGCTTTCATACTAAGCAATAGCCATCATTCCCAACCCCAGAGTGAGTGAACCACCTGCTGCAGTGCCATGAAACTGTTTATTCCATCATCCAAGAGAATGACAGAGGAGGATGGCGATAATATTTATGTATTGCCTTACCTTTTTCTAAAGTGCTTTATAAATATAATCTCCTTTTATCCTCATAACAACTCTGAGAGTTGGGTTCTGTTATCCTAATTCTCGGGTGAGGAGTCAAAACTTAAGTGGGTCAGACAGCTACTAAGTGTCTGAGGATGGCTTTGAATTTAGGTTTTTCTGACTCCAGGACCAGCAGTCTAGCCCCTCTACCACCCAACTACTGATATTTAAAAATTTGTATTTACTCTCCTGAATCCCTTGTGATATTGGCTTGACTATTGCTGGGACAGCATTTCACTGACTTTATTAAAAACCTTTATGGAAGGTTTTCCCATATGACAACTAATAACTGTATAGATTTTTTTCCCTCTATTATTCCTCCTATGAAGAAATGGGCTTACAAGTAAAATTATGCCTTTTTATAGGTGTAACAACTGAGTCAAAGAAAAATGAAATTACTTACCCCAGGTCTTTTAAGTGGAGTAAAAGAGTATGCCAGAAACAATTCTTGAACTTCTTCCTAATCCATTTCCTCATCTGCCAGTGAAAGATGATCTGTGATTTTTTGTTTGATTGACTGACATAGACCTTCCTATTTAAAAAAAAAAGCCATATAAAGAGAGGCTTTTAAAAAATTTATTGTTACTTTTACCATTTTTTGGAAACATGAAATAAGGAATTATTAAATTATTATTATGTCCTTTTTTTCTTGCCCTGGTTTTGTAATACCCTAGGATATCTAATTGTTTCAAAATAGCTATTTTATTTTTAACTAACTAAATTTATTTTAATTAATATCAAAATATCTAATCATTTCAGAATTCTCAAAATAGAATTCATTTAAATTCACATTAATTTATAAATAAGTAAATATGATTAGAACATCATAAGATGAAAAATGTGAAAGTAGCAAATTTCTCTGATTCTTTATAAATGATGAGGTTCAGCAGATGGCCTTATTTGTGAATTGCTTGAAGCCCTCAAACATTGTAGTGCCATCTGAATGAAATCTATAGTCACTTAAAGGATTTCATAAGCTCAAAAAATCTGAGATTTAGATCTAGATGGAATCTTAGCATCTCTCATCTTGGTCAATCCCCATTTTATACATGAGGAAACTGAGGCCCAGAGAACTAAAGTGACTTTTCCAATGTTACAGTGATAGAAAATGACCTAACATTTCTTGCAGGAAAAACCAAATGATAAAGAATTCATTTTGTCACAAATACTTCATGCAATACAGTGACTCAGAGCTGGTCAAATCAGTACTTCTGTCTTGGACAGACATTATGGATGGCCAGTGAACTGGGTAGAGATTGATTAGGAGGAAGAAAGTGGATTAAATTGCATTTGGGATATTATAAGCTATCACTGGGGTGGCTAGGTGGTACAGTAAGTAGAGCACCAGCCCAGGAGTCAAGAGGACCTCAGTTCAAATCAGGCCTTAGAGACTAAACACTTACTAGCTGTGTGACCTTTGGCAAGTCACGTAACCCCCATTGCCCTGCCCTCCCCCCTCCCAAAGCAAAAAACAACAACAAAAAACTATCACTAACCTTCATATACTAAAAATATAACTGCTTAGCACCAGTGTTGTCCCTATAACATAGACCTGGCGGTCATGAAACACCAAGATCTCTGGGGAATCAAAACTGCCAAAGGCAATTGGGAAGGTATATGATAAGCATAAACTGAAGCAATATTATTAACAACAAATTGTTCACCAAAAGAAATATGAGTGACACAAGTCCTATTATGAGAGCTGACAAGGACAATACATATCTGCCTCACTGGTACCCATGTGATGACCAGAGAAGGCCCCTGGTACACTAGGTGGACCTCCCACAGAGTGTTTTTGAGAATATTTGCACAAGAACCACAAAGGTTGAAAAGGTGTGGGTGACTCAGATCATTGGAGGGTGTACTCGTCACAGATTCATTGAAGTTATAAGTATGTAACATCCAGTACTTTTAAGGAGTGGGAGTGTGGGCATGGACGAGCCGGAGAATACCGTTTTAAAACAATAGTAGTTACAAACTCCATAACTAATAGTCTACCAAGAAGCCTAGTGCAAACTTCCCTGTCCGTTCATTTAGAAATATGGGGGCTATCTTGCGGAAGCTTACCTGTTGAAGTAATAGATGGGCGACGGTCTGGAAGCTGAGGGAACATCTCTGTGTCCTCACTAGAGGGCACTAGCTGACTAAAAATACTACATGTTTGTAGGCATTACCTCAGGAGTCTTTATAGCATTTTTATCATTGACTTCTATCATTGTTTCCTTTCTTAAGTTCCATTTTTCACTGAAACTGCAAGAAATGTACTCCCTATCTTACTCATATCTTAATATCAGAATGTTCTGATCACTTTTTTGGGTTTGATTGACCTTCCAACATCTTAAGGCCTAAATTGCATATAATTATTTCTGTTTAAAATGTCATTTTGTCTTTTTTAGATTTCAAACTAAATGGTAAATAACTCGAACAGAACTTTTTACAATGCCTAATTATAAAATAGAGACTTTACATTTCAGTTCCATACCTTTTTTATTCTTACCATTCTTCTGGCTTTTTTTTAAAAATACTTGACTACCAAATTTTCGTTTCTGGTTATTAAGTAATAAGCCCTATTAATGAATGTATGTTTGCTTTCCATTCATTTTTCTAAATAAAGTAGTATTTTATTCAGAGCTCATTTATATTATCATAATGTTACAAATTATAGCCCAGAACTAGGAGATAAACAAAAAACAAAAGCAATAGGTATCACAATGTCCATAAATCTAAAACTTATTACTTTTTATCGCAGGAGTTTCTGAAGCCCTCCAATGAGAGCCTATGTGGCAATATAGAAAGAGTCTTACTTTAGAGTCAGAGAACCTGGGTTCAGATCTTGCGTCTCCTCTGACGGTTATTACTTATATGATCTTGGGCAAGTCACATTATCTCCCTGGGCCTCAGCTTTCAGTTTTGTAAAATGAAGGGGTTAGATTAGATGGCTTTTGGGGTCCCTTCAAACTTTAGCTCTGTTATCCTGATTCTGACAACCTTGATTATATAGTTTCTAAACCAAAAGCAGATTAAAAACAGTAAATTTAAGAGAGCACCATGCAATTGAATCAAATACTGACAAGAGACAAGGACAGCTGAGAGCAAGAAAGGAGAAAGGAAAACCAAACACAAGTGTAAAAGGCACAGCAATGTAGTACAGGAGCAGCAAATAGCTCTTTCCATCTCACTGGTTTCTAATGATCCTGAATCATCAAGAAAAGGTTGCATTATTTTCTGTTCATTAAAGAAAGCAAGGAATGCTTAAGAAAATTTTTTATCAAAAATGCCAAAAACTAAAGTTTTGATGCTTAAATAGAAAATTTACTTTCAGAGAATGGCAACTTGTTATTCCCCAGAATAAAAAGCCACATTTTTCATGAGATACTGATTATTTGTTGTCATAAATGCTATCCTACAACCAGATTCTTACAGCAGAATTTTTAGGAAAACACAAACTTAAGGCTCTCTCATTTTTATTGAATAGGTTTCAGGGCAGCACTATGCACGTACAGATGGTTGATTACAGAATTTTAGAGTTGAAAGGTTCTTCAAGAAGTTATCTAGTCTAATACCTCACTGAACAGGGAACAGTATCCCCAACAAGCGATCAGGCAGTCTTTACTTTTAAACCTTCAGGGAGAAGAGATTTGCCACTTTCTGAAGGAGCTTTTTCTCATTTTGATAATGATCCCATCTCTACCAATAACTGAGTCCTGTTAGTGAATGTCTGCCTGCAAAACAAGCATTCAAGTGTATGAGGCCACAGCCAAGTCACTTACTCTCCCTCTGAGCTCTAGTTTTCTCATCTGTAAAATGACAGTATCATTGTACTACCTACTTTATAGGGTTGTTGAAGTGATATATAAATGTGAGTAGTTCTTATCATTATGATGGCCGCTGTGGGAAGATTCATCTTCCTGAGTTCAAATCTAGCCTCAAATACTTAGTAGCTGTGTGACTCTGGGCAAGTCATTTACCCCTGCTTGCTTCAGTTTCCTCATCTGTAAAATGAGCTGGAGAAAGAAATGGCAAATCACTCTAGGATCTGCAAGAAAACCCCAAATGCAATCACAAAGATTTGGAAATGACTGAAGCAACTGAACAACAGAAATAGCACTCCCAGCTAGTAGTTTGGTTACTTCAGGAAGTTCACTCAGTTAACACTTTATAAGTGTATAATCAAAGAAAAAACATTTCAACAAGAGACATGTTTTCCATTTTATCTTTGCATAATTTCATCTTTACTCATGATTTATTCTGATAGAATTTTACTTTGTTCCTGGTTGTTTATTTTGGAATATTATACATTTCCTTCTTTCCTTAATTCCTTCAGGCTCAGTTCTCCTGAGTTTATCCATGAAATGTTTTAGAAGAGCATTATGAGAGATTTTCTGATTAGATATTTCCTTCTTAAAAAATAGCCTAGTACTTTCGTGTAGAACGTGCCCCACTGCCACCACCTTTTTTTTTAAGCCAACTCTGTATTATTTCCCATCTTTTACAGACTAGCAAAAGTACTTGACCTGAATAGATTTGAACCCCATATTGTTCCTTAAGACCTTTAGTGGAAAGGCCCCCATATCATCCTAGATAGTCTTCCTTAGGCACAGTTTTTAGAACAAGGATACCCTTCAGTTGTGAAGAAGTCTAACTAGTTGGCTTATTATTTATAAGCTCTTTAGATAAATTCATCCTGATATTGAAATCAGTGCCATGAACTCATTTCCTCTATAAAGTCCCATGCCTAATAAACTCATATACTTTTCTGTATACAAAAAAGCCGATGTTAAAAGCTCTCAGGGACTAAGTTGTACTGACAAACTGAAAAAAAAAGAGTCTGAAAAGATTTTAGGTGGAAGTTTTTAGCTGCTTCTAGTAAAGACTGTCACTCCTTGCCTTGAAAGCTCATTTCCCCAAAACAAAACCAAAAAAACCCACAAAGAGAGATAGTTTAAAAACAATGAAAACATGGCAGGGGGAGGGGGATGTGTGTGCAAGCTTCTGTTATTAGTGATACTGTAGAAATACCAGCTTTGTGGCCTTTCTTTGCTGTAAAATTAAACACAATTTATTATTGATTGCTGGGGGAGGTTGTTATTGTTGTTTTGTTTTTTGTTTGTTTTGTTTTGATACTAGGTTTCCCTACTTCATTCAGACTGGAAGTGTAACAGCCATTTACAGACCCAGTACCAATGCTGATTGGCATGAGAATGTAGGCCTGCTCTATTTCTAACCTGGACTGGCTCCTCCCTCCCTTGACAGCGTGGGGGAGAGGACCCTGTCTGGTGGGAGCTGCTCATTATATCATTACTGATCTTAGTGTGAACTTTGGTGATCAACTCTCAGAACTCAAGAGGTCCCATGTCACACAGTCTGAAAGCTTCAGCCTCTCCAGGGGATTGCAGGCTTATATCTTCATTAACAGCATCTTTTGATAATATCATTGATGATATGATATGATATGGAATTTTTCCCTTCTGTTGTTTTCCCTCAATCACTTCCTCCCTTACTCTCACCTCCTACTCCTGTACCCCAAAGGAAAAAAAAAAAACATTATCTTAGAATATTAGAGTTAGGAGGCATCTTATAGTTCATCTAGTTCAACCCTTTCATTTTACAGTGAGATGACTGAGGTCCGAGGAAGTAAAGCCATTTTTTTGTCCAGGATCACTCAGATAGTAGCAGAGATAGGACTAGAAAACCTGTCTTCAGTCTCCTATTTCAGTATTAATTTGATCACTGTTATTAACTTTTATTTATTTAGCACTTTGTGATTTATAAAGCACTTTATATACTTTCACTAAATTCTCACAACAGTCTTTTGAAGCTGGTAATGTGTTAACTCCATTTTATACTAGCTTTTTCTCCTTAATGTTGGCTGTTTGAAGAAATATAAATTAGGTAAATAAGTATATGTAAAAATACCTGTTTACATAGTCCCCAATATTCACCCATCTGGTAAGTATTTTAATACTGTTCCTTAAATCTACAGACATTCTGAGATATACAAAAATGTCTTAAACATTAAAGCTCTAAATAAATGTGAATTGTTCCATTATGGAGAACAATTTGGAACCATACCCAAAGAGCCATAAAACTGTGCATAGTCTTTGGCTGAGTAGTACCACTACTAGGTCTCTATCCTAAAGAGATCAAAAAAAAAAAAGGGAAAAATTTATTTGTTCAGAAATATTTATGGCAACTTGTTTTGTGGTGGTACAGAATTGAAAATCAAGAGAATGCCCATATGATTATTATGGAATACTATTGTGTTATAAGAAATATCAAGCAGGGTCTTTCAGAAAAACCTGCGATTTATATGAACTGATACAAAGTGAAGTAAACAGAACCAGAAAACATTGTACATAGTACTAGCAATATTGTAAGGATGATCAGCTGTGAAAGATCTCTGATCAAGATAGTGATCCAAGAAAATTCCAAAGGACACATGATGAAAAATGCTGTCTACCTCCAGAAAGAGAACTGATGATATCTGAATGAATGCAGATTGAAGCAAACTTTTTTTATTTAATTTTTTTGTTTTATTTTTTGTCTGTTTTCTTCAGCAACACAACTAATATGGAAATATATTTTACTTGACTTCATGTGTATAATGTCAAATTGCTTGCCTTCTCAAGGAGGGGGGAGGAAAAAAATTGGAGCTTGAAATTTTAAATTTTAAAAATAAATTTAAAATTTAAATTGCTTTAATAAAAGCAGTAATAAATATCTTTAAATGAGATGCTAAAATATATTAAAATTATTAAATTAAACTAAAATATATTTTAAATTATCAGATAATATAAAGATATTTTATAAATGAATTATTAAACAGATACTGATGATAAAAGAAAAATTCCACTTCCCTAAACCGTAAGATATTTACATTGCTACTGAATTGATCTTTTCGTCCAGTGATGAAATAATGATACTCCAGGCAACTCTTTAAGACTACAGTTATATAGGAGCTGCACATAAAATATCGTGATTTTTTTTTTTTTTGGTTGCTTTTCCCCTCTAGGATCAAATGGCTATTGCTTGTGGATCTCGAGCTCATCTGGAGAAAGAATCAATAGCTCAGGTAGGGCTTTCACAAGATGGTCTTGTTTTCATGTATTCATGTTGTAAGAAATTAAACGAACCCTTCAAGTTTAAGAAAAAAAGATCTACTTTTTTCTTTTTTTTTTAATTTAAATTTATTTATTTACTTGTAGTTTACAACATTCAGTTTCACAATCCCTTGGATTTCACATTTTCTCCCCCTTCTTCTCCTCCCCCCAAAGAATTTGAGTGCAGTAGTCCAAAAATATAAATGAGCTTAGACTTTCTAAAGTTCAAAGACTGTAGGAAACAGGAAAAAATAGGATACTAATATTTATATTATTGAACTTTTCTTAGAAAGTACAGAGAGTTCTAATACAATGAAATACAAAATTTCAAAAGGAAAACAATTTAAAATAATTTGCATATAGTCTAACACTTGTCATGTTAGCCCACTTTTAAATGGTATATTTTGAGTTTAACTCAAGTATCCAAAGTGGTTATCTTTCTTAGTGTTGCCTTTGTGTTAGAAAAGAAATGAAACCTAAAATCTTATTATTCCTTTGCCATTTAGTATCTGACTTTTATTTTACAGTATAAGAAGTATTAGGAAGGCTCTATAAACTACAAGAAGAAACTAATCTCTGGAAATTAGGTAGTGTATGCTAGCAAATCTGTGGGGAACCTAGAGGGAAAAGGGTTTAAAATGTATTACAAAAGAAAAATACAGTGATGTATATTCTACTTGTACTGAGAAATTTAACCTCATCATACCATTAGTATTTATACAGTAGTAATGATTCTAGAGGTGAAAGAAAATAAATGTCTTCCTTCTGTTTAGTTTTTATTTGATTCAGCTACATACAAAAAATATTAATACTTTCTTAATACTCCCTGCCATAAGTTTACCTTTCAGTCATTTTAAATTGCTTAAAAACTTATATGGCTGGGTGGTACAGTGAATAGAACACCAGCCCTGGAGTCAGGAAGACCTGAGTTCAAATCTGGCCTCAGACACTTAACACTTACTAGCTGTGTGACCTTGGGCAAGTCACTTAATCCCAATTGTCCTGCCTTCCCCCCTCCAGAAAACTTATATGCTTCAAGCCCTTATAATTTTTTATTCTTTTATGGTGATAGAAAATAAAGGTGCCATTCAGTTGTTTGGGAGAAACTTTCCAAGAGGACTTTTCTTTTGAGAAAGAAGAATGGCCCTTGATACTTATGATTTTTTTAAAAGATTGGCAGAGAGACAGCATGGCTTAGTGTTTAGAGAGTAAGCTAGCTGACCTGGGTTTGTGTCCCTCTTTGACCTGGGTTCGTGTCCCCCTTCTGACACATACTGTCCATATTACCCTTGGAGAGTCACTTATCCTCAGTGCTCTAGACAACTCTGCAACACTACAAATTGCAGAATAGTTGCTTTGGTTGAGGCAGTCTGCTCAATAGACGTTTAGTACACTAATAAAATCATGGGTCCAAACCCTCAAATAAGACCCATTGGCAATCCGGTTTTATAACTTTCTGGGAATGGTATCCTTAATGACAGAGACCTTGTTTCTTGACCTCCTTTAAAAACAAAAAAACACAACGCTTAATACATTGGACTGAATAAGGTAGTGATGAGACAACATGAAGAATCAGAATGTGGCAATTTCCTTTTCCATTAAATAGAATTGTAAACTTCTTGGGAAGTTTGCCTATTCCTAGTTTAATGACTATATTTTGGGTTGGTGCTGCCCTTCTCCTTCTGCATTTTCTCATGTTTTTAGTACTTCTCATTTTGTGTCTCTCTTACTGTTAGTCAGAATGATCATCATGATTCCACTGGATCTGTTTGTATTTCATGTACTACCTTTGGGAAAGACCTATTTTATACTGTATAACAATTTCTTCAAGGGAAACTTGAAAGTTTACGTATTTTACGTTAAATATATTCAGTATTCTCATGGGGAAGTAGTAGCTATAGTCTCAGATTACATTAACAGATTTTTCAGGTTTTGCTTCCTGTTAATTCTTTAGTAGTTTATCTTAGTTTAATCTTTTTTATTTGCTACAGTATATTTCATTTATTTTTTTCCATTTGTCTTTTTCTAAATAAAAGTTTATTTGTCCATCAAATTCAACAAATATAAAGGCTTATGTTGGTGTCATATTGTGGTATGGAGATGAACTTGGATTCTTGAAAGTAATGCCTGTGAAGTACGGGTTCTGGCAGGCTCTGCCAAGGGAGAAAGGCCTCTAGTACAAGTCAGCAATAGGCTGTCACCTAGTCACCTGTCATCCTAGTTGAGTGTGGAGAAATGGGCTCAGTTCCAGAATGTTAGCCACCAGATGATTTTTTTTTGACCATGGCTACTCTTAAAACCATATTCTTTTTTAAAAATAAATTTTGGTTGCTAACTTTTCTTCTTTTCAACATCATCATAATTTACTCAAGTATCCTCCCTTCCAGAGAGCCATCTAGTATAAACAAATAGTATTTTTTTTGTCGACAATAAAAGAAAAGAAAAAGAACAGGAAAAAATCAGCCCCCTGAAAAGTCTGAAAACATGTACAGTATGCAGCACTTGTGGACCTCCTACCTCCACGAAGTGGTGGGTTCAGAGTGTCCTCTTATAATTCTTTTGAGCCATGCTTGTTTTTTATAATTTTACAACGTTCACTTTTGAATTTTTGTTTGTTTAGTTCTTTACATTTACATTGTTATTATATGTGTGTGTATATACAGATACATATGTGTATATATATACACACATATATATTATTTTCTTGGCTCTGCTTACTTCACTCTATGTCAGTTCATATAGATCTTTCCATGTTTCTCTGTGTTTATCACATTCATCCTTTCTTACAGTACAGTAATATTCCATCACATTCATGTACCACAGTTTCTTTAGTCGTTTTCTAGTCAGTGAGTATCTACTTTGTTTCTAGTTCTTTGATATCACAAAAAGGACTGCTATAAATGTTTTATTGTATATGGGAACTTATATGCCCAGTAACTGAATCTCTGGATCCAAGAAAATGTAGTTTAGTCACTTTATTTGCTTAATTCCAAATTGTTTTCCAAAATGTCAGTACTGATTCATAACTCCACCAAACAGTGTATCAATGTGCCTTCCTTCCTATAACCCTTCTAACATTGACTGTTAACATTTTTGTCATTTTTTCCAATTTTTGAGGTGTAAGGTAAAACCTCAGAGTTATTTTGATTCGTACTTCCCTTATTATTAATGATTTGGAGCATTCTTTCACGTGATTGTTAATGCTTTACAATCATTTTGAGAACTATTTGCTTTTATTCTTTGACCATTTAGCTTTTGAGGAATATGTATACATCGTGTGTGTGTGTGTGTGTGTGTTTTAATTATTTAGATATCTTAGATACCAAACCCTTATTAGAAAAATTCGAAATTTCACGTTCAGCAACTTCCTTTCTTTTTGCTACAGTATATTTCATTTATTTTTGTCCATTTGTCTTTTTCTAAATAAAAGTTTATTCGTCCATCAAATTCAACAAATAGAAAGGCTTATGTTGGTGTCATATTGTGGTACGGAGATGAACTTGGATTCTTGAAAGCAATGCCAGGTGCATTAATTTTGTCTATGAAGAAGTCTTCAGTTTTATTTAATCAAAGTGTTCTGTTTTATCTTTTGTAATTGCCTCTATCCTTTTTTTTGTTTAAGAATGTCTCCTACCCATAGCTGTGAGCGGTACATGATCTGCTTCCCTCCTAATTTTTTTTAGTATGATCTTTAATATTGAATCACATATCCATTTAGAATATATTGTGGAATATTATGTAAGGTGATCACCTAAGCCCAATTTTTGCTTTGCAATTTTTCCAGCAGTATTTATCAAATAGAGTTCTTATCTAAGTAATTTATGTTTTCTGCGTTATCGAGTACTGTTATTGAATTCCATTGTTTCTGATTCTCCCTTGTCTAGTCTGCTACATTGATCTACCTCTAGATTTTAAACTAATTTCAGGTTGATTTTGATTTTGATATCTACTGCTCGATAATATAATTTGAGATCTAGAAGTTCAGTTCCTCCTTTGTCCCTACATGTTTTTTAGCATTTCCCTTGATGC
Source organism: Pseudochirops corinnae (assembly GCA_028646515.1). NCBI lineage: Eukaryota > Metazoa > Chordata > Mammalia > Diprotodontia > Pseudocheiridae > Pseudochirops > Pseudochirops corinnae. The sequence goes on along the minus strand of CM053588.1, from coordinate 82,404,445 downwards.
TCTAGATCTTTTGTTTTTCCAGATTAATATTGTCATTATTTTATCAAGTTTATAAAGTATTCCTTTTGATACTTTATTGGTATAACCTTAACAGTGTAAATTAACTTTGGTGATATTGTCGTTTTATTATATTGGCACAGCCTAACCATGAGCATTGATATTTCCCCAGCTATTTAAATTGTTCTTTATTTCTTTAAGGAGTACTTTGTAATTGAGTCTGTCCAAAGTCTTTTGTGTGCTTTGGTAGATATGATCCCCAGATACTTTATTCATTTTGTAGTTATTTGGATTGGGATTCTCATTTCTATTATTGTTTCTTAGATTTCGTTATTATTAGAAATGGGTAATGAATTAATATTTATCAGTAAAAGGAATGTTTACCCTAATGAAATCTTTTCAAGTAATATATATAAGACCATATATTTATCAAGCACCTGCTGCTTTCAAGGCTCTGTACTATTGCACAGTGGCAGATGCAAAGAATAAGACCTAGAGCTAGTATAGGGGGTCTTCTTGGCAAAGAGTGTTGAGGAGGGCATGATAGAGTAGGCAGCCTTTGAATTGGGCCTTAAAGAAAGAGGTGTCCCTACACTATATAACAGATCCTAGACCAGTAATTTCTCAAAATATTTTGACTTTTCCTGTTTTTTAAATGTTTCAGAATTATTTTAGGAACTTTAGACAGATTCTGTAATATGTATATGGCATTTTTCTGCATATACCTTTGAAAATTACCTAATTGACTTAAAAAGTTTTCAGTAATGTGATATCAAAATTATGTAGTCTCTCCTACCTTATTTAGAATCCTTTTTAACAGAAGAACAGAGGAGGATGATTTTGGCTCTTTGAAAATAGGCATTTTCATTACAGCCACCCCTTGACCACTATTTGGTTCCCTTTTAAAATTTGTTATTGCAAGATACGCAAAATTATACATATTTTGTGACTATTATAGGTGTCTATTTTATTGGTTTTTAATTTATAATTCAGTGAACCATTTAAGATAAAAAGGGACTTTTAAAAATCTGGACCAGTGATTTTATTGGAATTAGTAACTCTCACATGTGTATATCAGCAGCTTACTGATAATTTATAGTGTCTCTTAGGTCACTGAGAGGTAAAGTGACTTAAACGATGGGTCTGTGGTTACATGGCCAGTATGTTTAGAAGTCAGACCTGAACTCAGATCTTCAGATCCAGAAGGGACCTTAGAGGTCATGTAGTCCAACTCCCTCACTTTAAAGACAAGGGCAGTGAGGTCCAGGAAGATTAGATGACATGCTGAGGTCACACAAGTAGTGAACAGTAACTTGGATTTTCCAGATTTAGCACTCTCCCCTGCAGTAGTGTGCTGCTCAGACCTCGCCTCACCTCATAACCCCTTCCTTAAAGACCCAAGTAGTACAAAGCCCTTTGACTTTGAGACAGCTAACTATTATTTTGAGTCAAAATCTGCCATTCTACAGTTGAGGTGCAATGTGAACATTTATGTATACTAAGCCAGTTTTTACCTAAAGGAATATGTTTACTGATAAATTTTGATATAGCACCTAATATTTAAAGGATTCTGCCAAGTATTTTTAAAAGTAAAGATCGAAAGGCACAGTGAGATTGTTATCTGCTGTAATAAGGAGCTATCATCACTGATAAAATAATGGATTAATCAAAGTACCAACTTTTTCTTGTGCTTTCTGTAGTATGGTTCCTATCCAAAGTTGCATATTTAATACATTTAGATATTTATGACAAATGAAACAGTCCTTACTTCAAAGAGTTCACATTGTACTAGAGCATACAATATCTACCCAAAGTATAGTTGTGTTTGTCCTTCATTTTCGAAGAGAATAATGACATCAGGAAAATGATGACATGACTTGCAGTTGACTTTGATTTGAATGAGGGAAATAGAGGTGGAAGGAGACAGTAAGAGCTTGGGGAAGCAGAGAAAGCTTAATGGAAAAGATGGCATCTGACCTGAACCTTGCAGGGAAAACAAACTTTCTAAGATATTGAGATGAGGACTGAGTAGAAAGTCTCATTTTTAAGAAATTGAGTGCCACTTTTGGAAAAGAACTTTTAGTCCAGTTTAGCTAGAATGTAGAATTTTTAGTTAGAGAGATGGATATAAATATAGATATATAGTTATACATGGTTTATGTATAGACATAGTTTTATATGTGTGTAGGTTTATAGTTTGAAATAATTTTGTAGTGATAGTTAATACCTGGTTTCAAAGGACCTTAAATGCTGAAGAGTGTATTTTATATCCTCTAAACAGTGGGAGCCACTTGAAGTTTTTGAGGTTAGTGACATAGTCAGACCTATACCCTAGGATAATTATTCTGGCAACTTTTTAGATAACATAAAGATAGAGGAAAGAGTGGAATCACGGAGAACAGTTAGGAAGTTACTACAGTAGTACAGGCAAGAGGTCATTCCAGCCTGAATCATGGCAGTGGCTATCTGAAAGGGAAGAAATGAGACAATTGTGTGAGATGTTGTGGAGGTGGAAGAATCAAGACTTGACAATGGATTAAATAATAATGTGGGAATGGAGGAGTAATGTGAAAAAGAGAGAGGAATAAAGGATGATTCAGAAGTTGTGAATATAGCTGACTGGGAGGATGGTGGTGTTCACAACAGAAGTTTGGATGGAGCATTGGGTTTAGAGGGAAACATAAGACTACCTACAAGACATACAGGAGAAGATACTGAGCAGGCACTTGATAATGCAAGACTAAAATTTAGGAGAGTGATTAGGGCTGGCTATATAGATCTGGGGAATCATCTGCATAATAAAATGATTCTTAAACCTATGGGAACTCATACAATATCTGAGAAAGTATAGAAAGAGAAAAAGACCCAGGCCAGAATTCTTAATAACAACCATGACAAGAAGACAGGAGATAGACTGATGATCCAACAGAGGAGACTGAGAAGAAATGATTAGAAAAATAGGAAGAGAATAGTATCTTGAGAGGCAAGAAAAGAAAGAGTATCTAGGTGGAAAGAATCATCAGTAGTATCAAAAACTCACCGGTCAAAAACAAAGAGAAATAGAAGTCCATGAAGATTTATAAGTTAAGAGAGGCCTTTAGAGAGAGCAGTTCCACTTGAGAGATGAGATGAGAAGCTAGATTTCAAAGGATGACAAAGTAAGTGGGTCAGGAAGAAGTGAAGACAGCAAGTATAGATAAGTCTTTTTAGGAGTTTGGCTGTGAAAGGGAGGGAGAGATATGAGGAGACAACTTGAGATGATGGCAAGCAAGTGAAATTTTTTTTCTTTATTATTAATGAAATGTGATAAAAATTAACCAAACATGAAGATGTCCTTATACACAGAACAGAAAAAAAAGATGATAGTATATGGCTAAATATCTGTGATGTGTAGTTTAAAGTATATATTTAGTGATCTCAGTTCCCATGGGTTCAATTGTTATTTCTTTATGGATGATTCCCAGATCTGTAGAACCAACCCTAGACTCTTCTATGAGCTCCAGTTCCATATCATTAATTGCCTATTGGTCATTTTAAACTGGATATATTCTGTAGGCATCTCAAACTCAACCTATCCAAAACAAAATTAAAACAAAACAATAATTCTCTTCCCCCTCCTTTTTAACTTTCCTATTACTGTCAAAGTTCCTATCATCCTCCCAGTTACTCAGATTTGGGTAGATAGAAGAGCAGAAAAGTATGATTGTATATGACACCATCATCAGCTCTTAGTACAGTGTTTGGCACATACATGGTAAGCACCTAGTAAGTGCTTATTGATTTTTCTATACAAAATTTAACACAACAGTTTGAATACTGCCATAGTTGTCCATATCCTGTTCTGGATTTTGATCTGTTCTCTCATATGTACTTTTAATGTTTCATTGACTTTTTCTTTTTTTTGTATCATTATTGCTACCTATATTCTTTGCTCTAATTCCTCCCTGTCTGCCTGGTCCCCCCAACCTCTAGAAAAGCCCACATTGTAGCAAATAAGAATATTTGAGTAAAATAGATCTGTGCAATGGCTATATATGATAATATTTATCTCATTCTAAATCTCTGTCAAAAGATGGGACTAATGCTTCATGATTAGTCTTCTGGAGACCTGATGGATCATTTCATTGATCATAGTTGTTCCATCTGTGTGGTTGTTTTATTTTACAATATTGTAGTCATTGTATAAATTGTTCTGGATCAGTCCTCTTCACTCTATGTTGATTCATATAAATCCTTTCAAGTTCCCCTGAATCCATGCCTTTTGTTATTTCTTACAGTGTAATAATGTACATTGCATTCATATGCCATAATTTGTTCAGCCTTTATTCCTCCAATCGATGGGCACTCACTTTGTTTCCAGTGCTTTGCACTGACAAAAAAAAAAAAACTACTGTAAATATTTTTAACACGTAGGTCTTATCTCTCTTTCTTTGATCTTTTGAAGTATATGCACACCACTGGTGGGATTGCTGGTGAAAGGCTATATTAGCAAATTTTGAAGTGTCTTTCCAACTTGCTTTCCAGAATGGTTGGATCAATTTACATTTCTACCAGCAGAGCTTTAGTGCACTTGTCAAGTAAGGGTTTATTAGGTATGCAGTAGACTTGGACATGTTTGTAGGAGGCAAAGAAAGAGTCAAGTCAATTTGTTTACCCTGTGTCACTTTTTTTTTCTAGTCAGTCAATAAGCATTTATTAAGCATCTACTAGATGCTAGGCACTATGCTAAACACTGGAGATATAAAAGGAAGCAAAAGATAGTCCCAGCCACAATCTAATGGAGATGACAGCTAAATAAATAGGAAGTGATTAAGAGAAGAAAGGCACCAGAATTTAGATGGATTGGGAAAGGCTTCCTAGAAGGAATGATTTTCTCTGGGACTTGAAAGAATCCAGGGAAGCCAGTAGGCAGAGATGAGGAGGGAAAGCATTCCAACCATGAGGGACAGCTGGAGAAAATTCCTGGAGCCAAGAGAAGACTTCCTCTGAAAGGCCTACTTTTTCCTGCAAATAGTCTTACTATTGAGGCATCGAGGTGGCCTAGTACAGCACTTCTTAAACTCTAGGTCTTGACCCCATAAATGCTGAAGGGGCCACAAGTGGAAAAAGTTTAAGAAGCCCTGACTAGTAGGTAAAATACTGGAATTAGAGTCAAGAAGATCAGAGTTTGATTTCTGCTTCATATATTTATTAGCTCTGTGTGGCCCTGAGCAAGTCATAAGCTCATCTGTGAGGTGGAGATACTCATAGCACCAAATTCACAAGGTTGATCAAATGAGATGACATATCATAGCACTTTAACGTGTGCAAAGTGCTTTACGTGTCAGTGTGAGCAATTGAAAGAAAAAGTTTTGGCCACTACATCATGAAACTATGTAACTAGACTGTACTATTCGTTTTCACCTGTCCTACACAGTGATGATTTGTTTGTTTGGCATGTGCATCCTTGTTAAAGATCATCTAGAAACTCTCTTGGAACTAACTTGGACAAATGTTAAAATGTTAAAGGCTGCTTAGACCTATGTGAAGAAATAGAATTGGCATTTGGACCATGCTGGAAAGACTATTAGATGCCGTTTGGAGCCATGGAAAGAGTGCTGGTTTGGCACTCAGAGGACTTCCATTCAAATCCTGGCTCTGTCCCTCCTTACTGTGTGACTTTGAGCAAGTTACTCATCTTTGGGAGTTTATTCCCTTACCTTAAAATGATAGTGCTGAACCCAGTTCCCTCCAAGTTCCCTTCCATCCCAAAATCTATGATCCCATGACCTCTATGCAGTAGCTAGTACAAATTTTGTTTATCCTCAATTTACAGATAAGGAAACCAAAGCTCAGGTAAAATGATTTGGGGTTATAACTGGGATTCAAACCCAGGTATCTTCCCTCTTAGTCCACTGCTCTTTGCAGGCAGCTGCATTTTAGTCTGTCATTTTTGCGTTCTACCATGATAACTATCAGCTTTCTCTTAGACTGATAAAAGTTTGTGAGGCAAAGAGGAATCATAAATACATGTGATGATCTGCTCCTTGCTTGTAGCAACATAAAGCTCGTTTTTCATGGTAGACTGCCTGGAGCCTTGTGCTCTCGGGAAGTACCATAGTATTTCTTCTTCTACTCAACCATTAATAACTCAGGAACTCGTTATTTAGTGCCCCTGTTCAGTGGCATAGCTTCCAGGCATTCTCACTTGTTTTTATTAAATTTTAAAAACTGTCCTTTTGATATGTTTTGTTGGTGAAGCTAATGGAACTTTGTTTATATGTTAGGTGTACACAGTCAATTCAAAATTAAAACATAGTTATGTGCAGTCGGATACTTTCCACCACTTTAGAGTACCCTTGACAAATAAATGGAAATGCCATCTAAATTGTGCCTGTGCTTTGTTTTCAGCGTTCCTATTTCCGAACTCTTCTCATGCATGGATTCCACTTTCTGGTGTGGTTCCTCTGTGTCAAAGAAATCAGAGACACACAGTGTGGTTTCAAATTGTTAACTCGAGAAGCAGCCTTGCTGACTTTTTCAAATTTGCACATTGAGCGATGGTAAGTTCTCTGACTTGGCAATATCTAATGTTAAATCTTATAATCATTTGTACAGACTTTTGAAAAAGTTGTGTATACATAACCTAGTTTGAGTCATTGCATTTCCATTGTATTTATTAGATCCTAGTTTAAAGCATGAAAGATTATTTTCAAAGATATTAAAATTCCAATATACAGATTTATGTAAGCCTACATTTTATCTACTGAAAAGTAATCTTAATTATGAACAGTATGAAAAAAAGATAGTTGTCATGGTAGAATGCTCCTCTTGAACAGTATGTTCTTTTTCTTTTTTTTAAAGAAACAATAAATATAAAAAGTTATAATAATAAAAGCATTTCTATAACACCTTCAGGTTTATAAAGCATTGTATAAATATTACCTCATTTTATCTGCACAGTAACCCTGGGAAGTAAATACTGTTATTATCTCCACTTTATAGATTAGGAAACTGATTAACTTGCCCAGGGTCTCACAACTAGCATGTACCTGAGGACTGATTTGAACTCAGACCTTGCTGGATCCAGATCCAGTGTTCAATACACTGTGCAACCTATCTAACATAACTATACAGATAATTAAGTGCATCTGTATGCCAAAACCCAGTATATTTGGAGTCAGGGAATCTGTATTTAAGTCCTTCCTTGCCATCCATTACCTATGTGGCTCTGGACAAGTCAGTTAAACACCTTGTGTCTCGATTTCCTCATCTGAAAACAGAGTTAATGATCTGTAAGTTCCCCTCCCTCCAAAGTCTATGATCCTATCATCAATTCATTTGGTTATCAGACCGAGATTGTACTGAATAAATTTTATATAGGGCCTTCAGAGAATGACCACTTTTGTTATTTCTTTCCAAATAAATACTTTTATTCCATGTCTGGTAGGTGCAACAATTTTCACTTTTAGAAATATACACTTTAAGGAATGTAACATACTGAACTAAAATTGATTTTATTGAGCGTGGAAGTATACCTTAAATATATTACAACTAATATTCTTATATGTTAATTTATAAATAATATGGACAGTTTTTTATTAATGATTATGCTATTGACTATTAAAAAGAATAGTTATTCCCAGTTCCATACTTTAGCTACTAAAAATATTTTCTTTTGATGGAATCTTAGCTCTTATGCTTTCCTTGATAACAGGTTTAAAAAATGATAATTATCCTTTTAAAAAGTGAGAACCCTTTGAGTTGTTAACATTTAGTCAGTTCTATTTACATAATGCCACCAATCCTCCTTGCCTCAATCACTGAAACTTGTCCAGATTCTAATTACTTAGTAGTCTTCACAAGTTTTCAGCATCTGTTTCCAGAGAAACAGATGCCACACCAGAAAAAATGAAGTTGCTTTGGAGAAATCTTTGTTCAGAATTAAAATGATCATTAGGATCCAAAGCTGTTTAAATTCTTTGTTTTAAAGATGACATTTTTCCTTGAACATGCATATATTGTTACTGTATAGAACAGCAAAAGAATCACTGATATGAATAATCACTATGAAATATGAAACCAATGAACATAATTATAAGAAGCCACACTTGAAAGGAAGCTCCTCCCCTGGACCTGAAGTTATTCATTCAACTGTTATATCCAGATGGGCCAAGGGACTTGTTCTTTGTAGTTTAAAAGCGAGGCTTTAGTAATAGGGAATAGTGTTTTCATTGTTGAGGATCTGTTTTTTCCTTGAAATGTAAAACTAGTTATGTTCAATAAACAAAATATGATAAAATTCCCTTTAGTTAGGTAGGCTTTTTTCTGTTAAATTCAGTTTTTGTAAACAGTAGGAAAAAGAAAAAAAGGAAAGCCATTCACTGGAACAGTTTTGTTTTCTTTGCTTTATGGCCTGTGTTGGTGTGTATGTGTGTACTTTTTGTCCTATATTTTAATCAGTCTCTTTGGGATCAGTAAAAATCAAAAGTTGTGTACTGTGTTCTCCTCTTCAAAAGTCTGTCTTATCCCATCTCTTGGTAGCATTCTTCAGCATTTCATTTAAAGCTAAATGGAGAACCACCAGCATACACACGTAGAATGTTGTGTTAATAAGCCCTTAATCAAAACATTTTTTGCACTAGGCTTATTATTTGAAAACGTATTAGTTCTTCCTCTTTAAAAATAGAAAAACTAAGAAAAAGATATATTTTATTTCACTCTAACCAAGTCCTCAGAGCCTTAGAATCCTTGTGTTCTTTCTTTCCTAGTATTACCTTATCCTGATTGTTTTTTGAAATAAAATTTTCTTGATCTCTTTTGTTTTAACATTATCTACATTTCCCAATGAATTCCTACCCCATCCTGGGGAGCCATTTATTACAACAATGAATAAACTTCAACTTGATTCTTCAACAGAAATGTTTTGAAGATTAGGAGGAATAGCTTTGTTAGCATCTAAACTCTTAGACTACTCAAAGCAGCATGAATTGTCTAATTGGGGAATCGGGTAGGATGAAGCTGTAAGACCAGTAAAAAAGTCTAGAAAAGCTGTAGAAAAGTTCTCTCTCGCAGGTAGCCCCCAAGACACTTCCAGGACAGTGTTCGTTATCTTCAAGCCCCTCAAGTTGTAACATCCCTCAAAGACGTGTCATCTGTCCTTGCTTGTCTTTATGCAGTTAAGGGGGATTTTTATCTCTTCTAAAGAGACAGCAAGTCTGGCAGTTTTTCTCCGCGCCTACTAAAACCCCTTCTTTTTTATGTGTCAGTAAAGAAGGTCCCCTCTCCATTTGGGTCACTGGCTTTACTGAGGTTGCCAATCCGACCTATTTTATTAACATTGTATTTGTTACTGTTAATAAACTGATTTTGCTCAGAGCCCTTTATCTCAGCTTACCTTGAGTCATTTATTTGCTGCACTTCTTTCAGAACAATCTTGGGTTTATTTGTATTTTTTCTCTTTATATTTATTCTATGTACATGCTGTTTCTCTTTATACTCTTTGTGAGTAGGGAGTTGTTCCATTTTTTGTTCGTATCCCCTTTGACTAGTACAGTGAGAAAGTACATAGTAGGCCCTAATAGATGCTTGTTGGCTGATTAATAGAGAACTCTAGGCTTCTTAATGCTTCCAGAACTGCAGCAAGTAAAGTATGGTTAATGGCAGAAATAAAATTACTCAGAAACATACATCTGCCAAATGCCTTCTAACTAATGTTAAAGTTTTATGTTGCCACATTTGCGAGTGGCTCTAAAAATGGAGTACTCGAAAGTATATTCTCTTCTGACAGTTTCTTTAACCTCAATAAGTATATATTTTCCTCCAGAGACAATGCTGGGAGCAGCTATGTCAACAGCACATTCAAACATGGGAGCTATCTCAACCTTTAAAAAGCAGATTTCAGACATTTAACCATTGCACTTGGTATAAGTAATTATACTCTTAATCTTTATAACTATATGATTACTGCTCCCTTCCTCAAATACTTGGTGTTTTACATAAAACACTTTCTCTTTATGTTATTAATTTAATAATTATCAACAGATACAAACATTTCAGTATACCAAGAAGTATTCTGTATTAAACTGGGAACATCTGTTATGGAATTTCTATTTAAAATATATATTTTACAAAGTAGTAACAAAATTGCCCTATTTACATCCCAAGCAGAACTTTTTTATTTTGTTGTGTCAGTGTTCTTTTCTTTCTTTTTCTGTTTTTAGATATTTCTTTCACTTTCCACTAACTCTACTTCTATCCTCCTCACTTGGAAATCCTCCCTTGTATTTAAAAGTATAGCCAAACAAAACGACACCTTGGCCTTTTCCAAAAATCTCATTTCACACCTGTAGTCCTTCACCTCTTCCAAGAGGCTGGAGGTATGCTTTATCAGTGTTCTGAAGTCTTTTACAATTGTTTTCTTCTACATTGTTGTAGTCTTGTTCTACTTATTTTCCTCTGCATTAGTTCACACAGGTCTTCCCAAGTTTCTATAAATTCTTCATATTTGTCATTTCTTATGACATAGTGACATTCTGTTACATTCATATATCACAGTTTGTTCCTCAAGTTCCCTTTTGATAACTACCTGCTTTGTTTCAAAGTTCTTTACTGCCACATAAAGTACTGCTGTAAGTATTTTTTATGTATGAGCCCTTTCCCTCTATTAACCTCTTTGGGTTATTTTCCCAGTAGTGGGCCAAAGGGCATAGAGATTGGTTATAGTTCTATATTGTTTTCCAGAATTGTTATATCAATTTATAATTCTACCAATAGCTCATTAGTATTCTGATTCACTTAAAGCCTTTCCAACATTTGTGATTTTTGTCTTTTGTCATCTCATGTGAGGTGAAACCTTAGTTGTTGTTTTAATTCACTTTTATCTTATTCTTTATAATTCCGGATTTTTTTGATAAAGTTCTTTTACCTGGTTGAATTTCTTCTTTTGAAAACTGCCTTTTCCTATCCTTTTACCATTTATCTTCTATAGGAATGTCTCTTATTCTTAGGTATTTGTATCATTTCCCTCTGTCTGTTGGCTATCAGACCTTTATCAAAAATATTTTTAATGAAGATTCTTTTCTCAGTTAACTGCTTTTATTGTCATTTTAGTTACATTGATTTTGTTTTTGCAAAAACTTTTCAATTTTATATAATGAAAATTGTCTGTTTTATCTTCTGTGGTCATCTGTGTTCTTAATTAACTTGAGAACTCTTCCTCTAACCATAGTTGTGAAAAGTACCTTTTTCCCATTCTCTTCCATTTTTTAAAAAATGTGATCTTTAATGTTTAGTCTTGTGTCTGTTTGTAGCTTCTTATGATATATCATATGAGAAATTGCGCCAAGCCTAATTTCTGTCATAATACTTTCTAGTTTTTCCAGCAGTTTTTGTCCAAGGAATAAGGAATTCTTATTCCAATAATTACATGTGCATTACTAATAAGAAGTATTTGTTACTTATGCATGGAAATGTGATTTATTTTTTCCAAAATCTTTCTTTGGGTCTTCCAAAATCCCACACTGGTCACAGCCAGTGTATGTCAGAAGCATCAACTGAAGCATCCCTATTGCAAGGCACCTCTCTGTTACGGGATGCTGTCTCTAATAACAAAAACATAACAAAATGTATAGTCATTGTTGGTTTTTTCCCATAAGGTGTTTCCAGCCAATAAGTTCTCCTCTTACTTCCCCTTTACATTTGTATAATTCTTGAATTGAATCACTTTTCATATCTGATAAAGTATAGATTTGACTAAATAGGTTCTTGGACAATGCAGTCCTTAGAAAGTTGTTTAATATTGAAAATCCTGTTCAAGTAATTCAGCTATCAGAAAACCTATCTCAGCCCAACAACTCATACTTCTCTTATAGTGTGCTCTTATGAAATAGAAAACAAAGGAATAATGGAAAGAGTTCAAGGTGAAACACAAGGCTTAATGTTGAGTTTCCTTCCTTCAGAATTGTCAATCCTATTTAACAGAAGTTTTTTTATTTCCTTTTGGAAAACACAAAGCACCCTCTTTTTACATGATTCTACCTTCTTAACTAGATATTTAAGTAGGATGAGAAAATGTATTAAGTGAGCTTAAAATAACTTTTATCCTGAATTATCCAGCTACCTCATTTTGGGGCTAGTTACATAATTAGAATTTGAGCAGGGTAGGGGAGAGAAGGAAACCTCCCTCCAAATCCTGTGTGGATGCAGACTAAAATCAATCTATCTGGGCCACAGTAATAAAGCATCACTTTATTTTTTTAATATGTTGTAAGACTTAGAAATATAGACAAAAGCTTATGCCACCCATGGAAATGTAAGAGAGTAGAAATGGGAAGAAACCTGTTTCTTGTAGAGAACTTAAATTTTTAAAATATGTGGAAGGATTAAGGGGCAGTAGAGAATGTTTTCTCATTCATTTTACTCTGGACTGTGCACTTATGAACAGAAGAAATTCAGTGGCAAGATGCAAGGAAACAACATGAGAGTCAGTGCTAATTAATGTCTCCGTTTCAGCGTAGGAGTAGACTGTGTTTCTTCCACAGTGATCAGAAAAACTATAAGAAAGAGTTTCACCATGGTTGGGGAAATAATGGCAAATTGGGAAGTGGAACTAGAAGTGTTCAAAACCTCTTTGATGTGTTACTTCTCTCAGTAAGACTGCACTTAAGATTACTTACCTGTACAGTCATACCCAAAGAACCACTCACATTCGCGCCCTGGATATCTATGTGTCTACTACAGATATACAAAAACAGGAAGTATCAGGGAATTAGTATTTATTAAGTGCCTACTCTGTACTAATCACTGCTAAGTGCTTTATGGACATTATCTCATTTGGTCTTCACAACAGCTATGAATTGGGTGTTACTCTCATCCCCAATTTACAGTTGAGGGAGCTAAGACAGTGGTTAAGTGACTTGCCCAGGTTTACACCTCTAGGAGAAGCCTGAGGCTGAATTTAAATTCAGATCTTCCTAACTCCAGGCCCAGTGCTCTATCCATCGTACCACCTCACTGCCACAGTAGGGCAGAGAATGCCACCAGAGAAAGAACCCAGGATCGTGTCCTTTGGAGGAGGAGCCTTGATTCCCTGAGTAGTGGCAGCAGGAATTACCTAAGCATCTGCAGGCTGTGAACCTTCTGTTTGGGGGCTTCTTTGAGACTGATGCTATCATCTCTATATTAGGTGGTTGATTAAGCATGAAACAGGTTCTCTGTTCTACTTGAACATCTTAAAGTTAGGATTGACAACCATCTGTCTCAGCTGTTCTAGGCTAAAACATTCTTTAAGACAACAGGGCTGGATTTAAGACCCTCTCTATCAAAGTTTTCAAATGCTCTGATTTCTAATCAGGATTCTCAGTTTCTCCTTTAACTGGATCATAGTCAGATCCTTCAGTCATATTGTCTCCTTCGTAGCTTAGCTTTTTATTAATTTCATTGTTTTATGGGTCTGACCTTCAGAGTAACCACATAAACTGCACAACTGGTGAACAAACTAATTTAAATTATGTCACATGAGAGATCTATTACCACCCAACTTGCTTTTTAAAAAATGTGTCTATTTCAGGGCATTTGATGTAGAACTTCTATATATCGCGCAGTTTTTTAAAATTCCAATAGCGGAAGTTGCTGTCAAATGGACTGAAATTGAAGGTAAGTGCCCATTGTTCATGGGACAACTGATCTAAAATCAGTCCAAGTCAAAACTGAATTGTAAGATCCCTTCCTTTCCCTGTTGTTACCAGGCCCTAGTCAACTTCATGTCAATGAACCAACTCCACGGGGAAGCTATTTTTTACCTTTTCTTGCTACAGTTTTTCCAATTTCTGTTTGTTTCCATTATGTAGTGGGAGAGGTGCCCTTTCTTAGCCAAGAGAGTTACTAAGTATCAGAATAATAAGTATCAGAAAAGGTACCATACTTGTCAGAAGTTAGCAGAATAACTTAGAATCTTAAAGGATAGATATTTCTTTTTTGTTAGCATTGTGTTTGTTTGACTCATTCGGGAGATAGTTAATGGGCATCTTTTATGTGCCTAATACTTATAGGATATTGAAAAGTAGATAAATCTATGGTCCTTCTCCATGTATATACTTTCAAAATCTATTCAAACCTGCTTCTTTTTATCTCATACATATGTATCCTATATCTGAAGTGTTTTGTGTGTCCCATCCCTGCTCTAGCAGGGTGAGAAAACTGCCTCTATCAAGGCAGATCTGAAACTGTTCTAAATTTATAGGATTAGAAAGTTGCCTGGACAGTGATAAGTTGTGATTTTTCCCATGGCTCTTTAGCCAGGATGTATCAGAAGAAGAATTTTAACCCAAGTAGTTTTGATTCTGAAGTCACCCCTCTATCCACTATACCATACTGCCTCTCAGTCCATAAATATTCTGAGTTATAGTGATGTTGTTTATAATTGTATGCTATTTACCAGATATAGTGCCAGACTGGGCCTCTAGTAGCTTAATGTGTAACTATATACAAGTAAGAAATTATAAGTGTCTTTGACTTGGCACTAGTCTGACATTAATTTGCTTTGTAAGCTGTATCTCCTTTAAAACTTATAAAACAGCAAACAAAACCAGATGAATGAATACCTGAATGAATGTTACCTTTCTCCTCAAGGATATCTTGCCCAGCTATCACATTAATTCCGTATCTGGAAGGTCTACTCGGTCCAAAAATTCACAAAGTTCTCCAGGTTATAAATGTTCTAGAATCAGCCTATACCTCCCCACGCTATTCTAGAACAGATGTCTTAGCTAACTCAGGGTTTAAACTAATCCCTCCATTTTAGAAACGAAGGAGAAGTAGAGGTGTATTTTCATTGCCCATGCCTTCATTTTCCATTCAGTTCAATGAGTATTTATCAAGTGCCTCCTAACGTACAGATCCTGTGCTAGGCACCGGGAATACAGATACAAAAACAAAACATTTCTTGCCCCCCAAGGAACTTGCATTTCACTGTGGAAAAATAACATCCACAAACAAGCCAATCCAAAGTATGTTAAAAATGAATACAAATTGTAACCCATGGCCATGTAACCCGTTCTGAGCTCACATGAACAGTGTGGTCTTAAGAGGGCCTGTGCTGCCTCCACACAGAAGATGTGCTGGGAAATTTCCAAAGATAGCTCCTGTCTGACTTTTCACATATTTGGCTAAAAAGAATCCCCAACTTCTAGACAAGCTCTCAAGGTAAGAGAACAATTCTAGAACAACCTTTATTTTGCTCTACAGAGAATGCCAAAGATGCAGAGGACTCACAGAAGTCTGTAAACAGAAAGCACCCAAATAGCTTCTGTTTCAAAGGAACCAAACTAGGAGTTGTCAGCAGGGCATCATACCAGCATCCCAGTGAATCCCTGCTGCTCTAGCAGGGTCCTCCAATATCTTTTCCAGTCACATAGGATTCTCTTTGGGACTCCACTGATGAGCAAACATTTTGTGGCTCCTAGAAAGTCAAAACCCTTCCAATTCTACCTTCTACCTATCCAAATCTTGCATGGTAGTGAGAGAGGACTAAGTGCAGGTCTCGTGCTCCCCCATTTTGTTGCCTTAGCTCCTTGTTGCCCAGCAGCAGTAGCTGACACATTGGCAGTTCTCTCAACTTGGAGTTGCTTTCCAGGTAATCTGCATGGCTGGCAGTATCCAAGAAAATCTTTCTCTGCTACAAGGCTAGATCATTGCTAGAACATTGCTTAGGAAATTTTTCCCTCCTCTAATTAGGAGACTGTGGATCAGGAACATTGCCCATAAACTCCCCTCTCAGGCCATGTGGGCAAACACATCTCCTTCTGTGCATGAAAGAACTATTGCACTCTCTTGGTGGCCTGGGAAACAGCACAATCAGGAGTTCTTCTCACTGACTGATTAAGAAAGCTGTGAGTGAACACCTGCCACTTCCACACGCTCTTACCCCTAGACAATAAGTAAGGTTTCTGGGAGTGGCAGGGGACCCCATAAATGTCTTTACCCACTTGCATTCCTTGAACAATTAATTAATTGCATTACACTTTAATTTTAGGTGCCTTGGTTTTTTTCATTTATAAAATGGATATGAGTACATGTCCTATAATTAGTTATATAGAATGAGATTAGTATGTTCAGAGCTCCTTGTGCTCCTTGAGTTTTATAGAAACTACTGCCATAAGTTCACAGTGGGAGGAGAAGACATGCTTTAAACATGAAGTATACTGATAGTGAAATTTATTTGGTGTCAACAGTTTTTGTACATCTATAAATATGGGAGCAGTAATCATTTGTAATGATGAACATAGCTTCAGAGAATTAGATTATTTGTGGTATGACAATCTGTAGATTGTCTAACCTGTTAGTCGGGTATGATGGAAAGAGTAGGAGACTTGGAGATGGGAGTAACCTGTATTTACAGCCTAGTACCTGCACTATTTAGTCATGACTCCTCACCCCACCGGCCTCCCACCTGAAGTTTGATCCTCAGCTCCAAAGTGAGGGCAGTGACCCCTACCTCATAGCAATGTAGTAAGGAATATACTTAAAATACTATAAATGTGAACTATTACTGAGATTGGATTAGTGTATATCAGTTCTGTTTTGTGTGCTCTTATGTGGTGTTTTTGGCCATGTTACACATAATTACTGCTTCTCCAGTAACCAAGTGGATTATTTTATGAAGCATAGGATTTAGAAGGAAGCTTAGACATTACCTAATACAATTTCATTTTACAGATGAAAAAACTGAGGCCCAAAGAACTGACAGATAGAAATGAGATATAAGTGAAAAAACCAAGATTCAAACTAAGGGTCTCCATGTCCAAAGTCAGTGCTATCTGTACTATGTGACACTCTCTATTTAGGTGTCATTATTAAGCCTAAACTCTATGTGCTTCTCTGCCTTGTCCATGGTCATTTTTAAAGTTCTGAATTCAACTTCCTAGTTTCATTCTGTTTCTAGATTTTGCATTCCAGAGTTACTTTTTATGACTTAAATGTTGAATTTGCACACAATTTAAATAGCTAGAAAGATCATGTCAAAGGTAATATTGATTGACTTTTTTGTGTAGTTTTTAAAGTGATTTTCCATTCAGTGCTTATTCAAGCCAATATATTTTAAATTCTCCTTTAATTACAGGTTCTAAGCTGGTCCCATTTTGGAGCTGGCTACAGATGGGCAAAGATCTACTTTTTATACGACTTCAATATTTGACTGGTATCTGGAAGCTTGTAAATACTCGAAAAAAAAATTAGATTATTTACATTCACTGAGGGTATTAATATACACCATTGCCATTTCATTTGAAATTAAATATTAAATAAAACCAAGATAACGTTGTGGAGCTTGTCTACTTTTTTTTTTAAAGAAAACAAACTTTTATTTATTTATTTATTTTGCTTTTTAGAGGGGAGAAGGTAGGGCAGTTGGGGTTAAGTGACTTGCCCAAGGTCACACAGCAATTTTTTGTGTTAAGTGTCTGAGGCTGGATTTGAACTCAGGTCCTCCTGCCTCCAGGGCCGGTGCTCTATTCACTGCACCACCTAGCCACCCAAAACCAAACATTTTTAGTTCTTTTGGGAAGTAATTAGAACAAAAGACTTTTTAAAGTAGGTGTGAAAGGGGTAGTATTTGCTACTATTGTGAATGTTCTTTGCATATCACTTTCTCATACATATATTTATATATATACACAAATGTTTTCTTATGGGTAGCTGGTTACCATCCTGTATTTGTGTATTTAAAAGATAACTGAAATGTTTAAATGACATACATGTAGCAAGTGAGGTTTTACAATAAATTTTGTTAGAAGAGCTAATAGTCAAAATTCTATTCCAAGAATTAATATGGCAAATTTATTGCAATTTTGTATAGTGTTCTTGTCTCACTAAGTAAGTTTATTGAAATATTCTACAAGATTCAGGTTTCTAATTCTGAGCCTGTTTGCTCTTCTAATCTTGGATATCTTTTGACATCATAATAGCTTCTATTTTTAAGGTAATAGTCTCAAGAAAACAGTGATTTAGAAAATAGTTACACAAGAAACATATGTTCTAAGCTATAGTCATTTGAAATTAAACTTGCAAATTTTTAATTGTTCTCAAAGTGTAGTTTATAAATCTGTGATTAGTGATTACAATAATATTTGGGTTTGTTTGGTTTTTTTGAGGAAGTTTTTCATTAATGACAGTTTTATATTTAATTTCTCTGAATTTTCCTTGCTAACTCTAACTTCTGTTTTCAAGAGATTTAAAACAAAATTCAACATAATTTTTAAAGTATCCTTAATAAAATGTTTCCCTAAATTTAAATCCACAATAAATAATCTTGTCTGAATATAAAAGTAACTTGAGTTTTATTTAACTTAACAAAACTCAGATCGCATATATTTAAAAAGACTATAACCTTAGCCCTTTTAAATTTTTTATTACAATATTATACCCGTTTCCTTCCCTTTCTAATTATTCCTATCTATGCTTTACTAATTCTTATATCAGTATTCATTCTTGAATAAAGTACTACGTCTTGATCTTCTCTAGACAGTTCTCCCAAACTGTGGACAAGAAAACTTAAGACTTTTTTCCTAAACGTAAAGCTAGAGAGTTTTGGAAAGGCGGTGAGGATGTGTTGCATTTTTATCCCCTCTTTTTATAAGTTTGTTCATTTCCTTCAACTCATCTTATACTGTGACAGACTTTTGCCGTTGTTCAGCATTTTTTCAGTCATGTCCAACTCTTCATGACCCCATTTAGCTTTTCTTGGTGAAGATACTGGAATGATTTACCATTTTCTTCTCCAGCTCATTTTACAAATGAGGAAGCTGAAGCAAGCAGAGTTAAGTGACTTATGCAGGGTCACACAGCTAGTAAGTGTCTGAAGCCAGATTTGAACTTAGCAAGATGAGTCTTCCTTACTCTAGGGCCAGTACTCTTATCCGCTGTGCCACCTACCTGCCTCACGATAAACTTAAATTGTGTAAAAAATAATCTACTCAATGCACATGTCTTTCTCTGTCCCAATTAATAAAAACATAGAAGTGAGTCATGCCTATAAACCTGCTTAACTAATAATTCCTGGACAAGACAAGATGAAGACATCTCCTGCTTTCACTTAGGCTTTATTTAAAACTCTTCCTCTTTCATCCAGGTCAAATCTTTGGTTGTGAATCATATAAAACTTTGAATAACCAAAAATAGCCTCATTGTTCTTTAATGTCTGTGTAAACAAAATAAATAGGTAATCCTTTCAGCTAGAAAGACAGCCTGTTCTGCTGAGCTTATAGAGGTACTCCTTCATTTAATGTTTGTTTACCAGTATATATGACCACCTTGATCCATCCAATTTGTTAATTTTAGGTCTCATAGGTTCTTAGTCTATTTAACGGAATTTGTTTCTGATTTAAATTCATTTTATGAATATGAATAATTTTCATTAGTTTTTCAGAGGAATATACTAATAAAAAATTTTGTCAAAGCATTTTTTAGTGTGCAAAAGGGAAAAATTACAGAGAGATAACAGTAATTTATCTCATTAAGCATAATTATATATTTTTTAATTCTAACAAGTTTAGTTTCTTATACAATTCTTGGTTTTTTGTATATTTAATGATTTTATTCAATTCATAATAAAAACTATTAAGTTGCTGAATTGAAGGAAAGGTTTATATTTTAAATGGAAAAGATTGCCCCAAATTAAAGATTTTCAGCTTAAAACATATCCATAGGAAGCTAAAACCTCATTTTAGTGTTAATTATTTCATTCAGATTATCTAACAACTTGTTAATGATTGCCAAAATTGGGAGAGAAAGAGGTCAGAGGAGTCATTGTGAAGCATAGACACCTAAGTCCCTATCTATTGCCATGGCAGAGGATTTCCATTATCCAGAGACTAGTATGAGGGGCCTAAGAGCCAAGATTACAAGAATGGAAAAGAGGGAGGTATCTGTGAAGTGGGACAATGATGAAGGAAAGAAGGTAGGAGTATTGGTGCCAGCAGCTGCTGATGTGCCACTAAAAATGATCTCATGAACACCTTTGGGCCCACTACTGTAACTGGCCAATACATAGAAAGCACGTTATCTTAGAAAAGGAAAAAGGTATTCATTTGAAACATTAATCACATTATTATTCCTATTGATGATAGGCTTTCCCCTTTCCCTTCACAAAACCATCTTTCTCTTTCAAAATGTCACTCACAAATCATTTCTTTCATGAATCCCTTGAGAATAACTATCCAGTTTAGGTTACTCTTAATAATAATTAACATCTGTCAAATGTTATGACCAAATGTAGATTCCTACACAAATTTGATATGTTATTGTTTTTAAGGAGACGAAGGTAGCTGACAAGTATCATTTAATATTTTAATGGACTTAATACAGTCTTACTTAATAATGGGGTCCCTCATTCAGTGCAGCTCATTATATCCATATCTTGCAGCCTGTGCAGCCTTCATCAATGTCCTCAAAATTTTTCCATTGCCCCCTAACATGCTAGAGCCCTATTTAATGCCATTAAACATTATTTTAATACTATTGCAGCACTCAAGCTATCCAATCATTTTCCCTTGATTTTGCTATATAACCAGCCCGCCTCTTTTTCTTAAAATACATCTAGATGATCCTTTTAATGTCATTTCTTGCTTAGAAGCCATCACTGGTAAAATGCTGTAGCCTCTGTGTGCCCGCCATCTTTGGCCATTTGGTTCTCTGCAACCTTTAGGTTTATTCACAATTTTATTTCTTCTGAGATCCTGGTTTTCTATCATTTATAGCTAAAAAAAAAAATGAGGTTTTGTCTCGGGGAATAGCTTAGTGTCTCATATTGCCCAGGTCCTTCCCTCATATGGCTATTCTGAGGAGCAGGAGTCTCTGTTTGCCAGGACATGAGGTTGAGACCCTCAGCCCTTGCATTCACATCCTAAATCGCAGAACCATGTTCATCAGGATAGTAGAGTGACTCCTGAGGGCCTAGCAGTACCACACATATGTTAGGAATACTGCCCGCCACTAGTCTGTACCTGGTTCACTGGGTACCAGAACATCTATGAGAAGCCTTTCCCAATTGCCTTTAATGTTAGTGCCTTCTCTCTAAGATTATCTCCAATTTATCCTATGTGTATCTTATTTGTTCGTAGTTCTTTGCATGTTGTTTCCCCATTAGACTGTGAACTCCTTGAGAAAAAAGGGATTGTTTTTCCTTTTTTTTTTGTATCCCTAGCATTTAGCACAAGGCCTTCTCATATAGTAAAGACATAATAAATGCTATTGACTTGATTTACCTAAGGTAGGCCTCAGAAGAAGATAATAATGTAAGTAGGATTGTAATCCAAACCTTTCAAACTTTTACTCCACTGGCCCAACCTTCAAGAAGCCGAACTTACCTCCATATCAACATGAAGCACCAAAGTGGGACTTCTTGTGAAGATATGATGGCCAGTTTCCAAACAAAAACTCTGTATTGGGTGGAGCGAAGATGGCAGATTAGAGGCAGCAATCCAGCCAAACAATTTCAATAGTCCTCTCTAGAAAACTTTAAAATAATGCCTCAACTTGAATTTTAGCGGGACAGAGTCCATAGTCAGAGTGAGATATTATTCCAGACTTAAAACAACTTAGAAGGCCAGCAGAAAAAGTCTGTGACACCAGTGGGAGCCTACCCAGAGCAGAGCAGCAGCAGCAGCAGTGGGCCTTGGAGGTGACTACATCAGTGGCAGCAGCAGCTTCAGGAGTTCTCAAACCAGTGAGGGTAAATGGGTTGGACATCTGTTCAGAAAGATTATAGGGGATCCTGCATTGGCAATGGGTGTAGGGCCTGGGATTGTTTGGCAACTCTGTTATCCATACACAGTTCTGGATCACAGTTCCAAGGCTAAGAAGAGCACTAGCACAGGGGAGCAAGGACCCTTCCTGTGTAAAGACCAGATCACAGACCAGGGGTACAGTGACCACATCTCTCCCCAGAACACATCACTTTGGAAGCACTAAAACTTGCAGACTTTCAGAACTAGCTCTGAAAACAGCAGCACAAAAGTCTGAAGCTTACCTCCAGGTGAGCAGAGCCCAACTTTAACTTAAAGTTCAAAGCCAAGAAATCAGTTGGAAAAATGAGTAAACAGCAACAAAAAAATAATTTGACCATAAAAAGCTATTACAGTGGCAGAGAAGACCAAAACACAAACTCAGAAGAGGACAACAAAGTGAAAACAGCTACAACCAAAGCCTCAAAGAAAAATGCTAATTGGACACAAGCCTAACAAGAATTTCTAGAAGAATTAAAGAAAGAAATGAGTGGTAGAGGAAAAATTAGGAAAAGAAATGAGAATGACGCAAGAAAAGAGAATTAACACCTTGGTAAAAAAAAAAAAAAAGGCACCAAAAAAACCCCACTTTTAAAAAAAATGTAAAAAACGAAGTAGGCCAAATGGAAAAATAGATACAGAAATCCACTAAAGAAAAGAACACAGAATTGATTGAATAGGAAAAAAAAGGTACAAAAGCTTATGGAAGAAAATAATTCCTTAAAAATTAGAACTGGGCAAATAGAAGCTACTGACTTAATGATACATCAGAAAACAATAAAACAAAGTCAAAAGAATGAAAAAAAAAAAAAAGAAATGTGAGATATCCTAATTAGAAAAACAACTGACCTAGACAATAGATGAGGAAAGATCATTTAAGAATTATTGAACTACCTGAAAACCATGATTAAAAAAGAACCTAGACATCATATTTCAAGACATTGTAAAGGAAAACTGCCCCCAAATCTTAAACCCAGGGAGTAAAATAGAAATTGAAAGAATCAACTGATCACACCCTGAAAGAGACCCTAGAGTGAAAACTCCCAGGAATATTATGGGCAAATTCCAAAGCTCCCATATCAAGGAGAAAGCAGCCAGAAAGAAACTATTCAAATATGGAGCCATAGTCAGGATCATACAAGATTTAGCAGCTTCCATGTTGAAGGAACAGAGGGCATGGGGTGTGATTTCAGAAAAACTTGGAAAGACCTATATGAAATGATGCAAAATGAAGTGAACAGAACTGGGAGATCGTTGTACGTAGTCGCAGCAATATTATAATGATGATCAACTGTGAAAAAATTAGCTACTCTATCAATACAATGATCCAAGAAAAGTCCTAAAGACTATGATGAAAAATGCTACCTCCAGAGAAATAACTGATGAACTGAGTGCAAACTGAAGTAGTTTTCCCTTTATTTTTCTTGCTTTTTTTCTTTGCACTATGTGACTAATAGGGTAATGTGTTTTGCATGTTTTCACATGTATGGTTGATATATTGCTTCCCTTCTCAGTGGGTGGAGCAGGGTTGGGAGGGAGAGAGAATTTGGAATTCAATTTTTAAAAAGAATGTGAAAAATAAAATTTTTTAAAACTTAAAAAAACCTTAAGAATATAAAAAATTCCGTATTAAACCAAGCCAGATTTTAAGTGGTTTATAATCCTTTGAGTAGATCACAAAATATTTTTCAGTCCCCACTCTCTCTTTTTGCTGTCTTATACCCTTTTCCTTAAATGTCTTAAATAATTAATTAATTATACTTACTGATATTTGGTGCTAAGACATTCAAAGAAGAGAAATATAAGAACATTTTAAAAAAGCAAAGTTGGGGCTGAAAAACAGTGTTATATACTTTTCTGAGAATTTTATAGACATAAAAACTTATTTATTCTAATGCTAATTCCCCTCATCACTGGACAGCATCTTGTATAATTAAGGAACTTGCAAAGCCATCCAGATAGTCTGAATAATAGCTGTACAGGCTTCAGATTTTTTCATTGCTTTAGAAAAATCTCAGTTGGTCCTTGCAACAGTCCTGTAAGATTGGTTCTACAGATTTTGTTATACCCTTTTAACAGCTGAGAAAATAGAAGTAGGTTAAATGATTTGCCCAAGTTCACACAACTAGCTAGTGTGAGAAGCAGGATTCCAACCCAAGTCCTTCCTGAAGCCATTTCTCTTTTCCTATTATGCCACACTGCCTATCACCCAAACCCAATGCAAACAATAGAAATTCAAATTTGAAGTCGATTTTGTAAAGGAGCATAGATCTCAAATCCTTTCCTACACTTAACCTATCTTAGAGTTGGGGCAAAGAATATGCTTTGTATGCAGCAAAATATCATAAACGTGAAGTTATTCTTATAGTCAGGAAAGCTCTAAAAATGAAAAGTAAACAGTTTGAAGACAGTGGGGTCTCCTCTTCATTGGAGGACTTCTAATAAAGGTAGACTACCACTTATTTGGCCAATTGAAATGGGAATTCGTTTTCAGTTATAGGATGATCTAAATGGCCTCTATGGTTTCTTCACTCCATAACGTGTGTGTGTGTGTGTGTGTGTGTGTGTGTGTGTGTGTGTGTGTGTGTGTGTGTGTGTGTGTGTGTGTAATAATATGGGGGGCTCGGAGTGGTGGAAAAGGCAGGGAAAGAAAATTACAAACCAAATTCCAACAAAGGTTGCCAAGAATAGTAGTTCTCCCTTCTTTCACCTTCTCAATGACTCAGGATCCAGAGACAGTTCCACCATAACACATCATGAAGCCCTAACAGTTTTTGGATGGACCGAGGCCCCACCGCAACAAAATGATCTGCTAAGAAAAGAATCAGGAAAAACTTGATGGAAGGGATGAATATTTTTTTTCCTTGCTTTTTAGAGGGGGGAAGGCAGGGCAATTGGGGGCAAGTGACTTGCCCAAGGTCACATGACTAGTAAGTGTTAAGTGTATAAGGTCAGATTTGAACTCACATCCTCCTGACTACAGGGCAGATGGCTCTGTTCACTGCAGCACCTAGCCACCTCGAAGAGATGAATATTTCAATGGCATTCTAAAGAAGGACATCAATGGCAATTCACTTCTAGGGAGCTCAAGCTGAAGGATATATGTACATCAGTGTGTTCTTAAGCCAATGAAAAATTTTACAAATTCCCAAAATAGTGAATGTATATGGCCACACGTAAAACATAAACAAAACAATGACAAAATTTTAAAAATAACATTAATAAATAAACTAGTCCAGTATACATCTACAGAAATTCAGCATATTTTATTACTTTTTTTCTCCATTATTTGTCAAGACTAATGTCTGATCAATTTCACCATTTTTCATATTTGTTTTAATAAACTGAGTTCCCTTCTGTTATTCTTCTTAAATAATACTACATGATTCCTATGATAACACTACATGATAGTCTGTGATCCTAAGGATCTCCAGATTCCCAGCGGAGGGGCAAGCAGAACCAAAATGTTGAAAAAGAAACAAAAGCCATTTCCTATTTCTGTAGCTACTCTCACTTTTACGAGTCCCATTGCTGCTATAACTCTTCATTCTTATGATAAGAACTTTCCATAGAGCCTCTTGCCTTGAAATGTCAGGTTCCAACTCCTTTTTTTTAATTTTGAGTAAAAACAAGCCTTCAAAATGAGTACAGGACTTGTGTTCCCATATACAATCTTTTGGCAACATAATAGGGAGTTGTAACCTACAGTTGAGGAATCATCACACTAAGTATTCAGTAAGTGCCCAACTTGTCTTTCTTAAAATAAAAGATGTATTGCTCAATTCTGCCAAATTCATGCCCTAATCAGACTGGGCCAGATTCTCACTCTCCCACAGAATTAGGTAGTATGAGATTTTGGCCCAATAATGTTTTCGACTATGGTTACCTTTCTCTTCCCACTAATGGATTATGCAAGGAGAAACTGAATTGCATTTAAAATTTAAAACCCTGAGTCTTCTACAAACTCTAACAAATTATTTTGACCTATGAGACTTGCACATTCACTGCACAATTACAGATTCTCAAACACCACCAAACCTTTTCCCCCTTTGGTTGTTTATTTTTTGTCCACTATAAATTGTTCATTTTATTTAATAAAGGATAAGCTTAAATAGTAATAGGAAATCAATTCCATTTTTGTTAGATGGAGGTAGTAAAGAAATATCTGCTTCAAACTAATTTAATTATTTCAGCATACTGTATTTTATATTAATGGCAACAGGGCATAATGGAGTGGGTGCTGTTTAAGAATTTTAAAATCTGGGTACTAGTTATGGTTCTTCTGTTTACTGGTCATGTGACTTTGGGCAAGACAGTCTCCATGAAACTCAGTTTATTTCTTTAGTGAGGATAATAATACTGGACCAGGAGTCAGGAAGACCTAATTCAGATTGTTTTAGAAGCTTACTAGCTGTAAGATCCTGGGCAAGTCATTTAATATCCCCTTGCTTGGATTTCCTAATCTGTAAAAGAGGGATCATAATACCATTTACTGTCAAGGATTGTTATAAGAGTTGTTAAAAGTGCTTAGAACAGTGCCTAACATATATGGAGCACTTAATAAATTTCTTGACATTTGTTATTGAGGGAAAAATGAGATAGTATTTGTAAAGCCCTTTGTAAATCTTAAAGCATTATATAAATGTTAGCTTTTGTAAGGTGTGTAAAAATCTGATACGTTGTAAAATAGAAGGCATTACTTTAGTATCTAGTGACATGTTGAACTCTGGTCGATTTTGGAAGTTTTTCTATATTTAATATACAAAATTAACCTTTCACAGAAAAGGAAAAGCAAAACATCAGATTCTGTCTTCTCTCCTGCTGAAGCAAGAATAGAATTATCACTCATTCTATGATGTTAGGATGGATGGTAGTCAGCAAGGAAGAAAAAAGGTTAGATTTTACTGTCTCCATGTTGTGAAACCATTGGGAATGAACACCACTTTTCTTTAGAAATATACTTGCCATTTCACCACTTCAAGTGGCTCTTAAAAGTGGCGGTGTTATGCTGTCTAAGAAGTTATCCCTGACACATATATAGATGGCCTTCAAGAATACTTTATGGAATAAAAAGGTCTGATAAGTTTTATGAGTATCCATGAAGAAGCTGGGAGTTCAGAGGGTAGTTAAAGAGCCGGATCCTATTCTTCACTCAGATTGTTAGCAGTGTGAAACATAAATCTGTCTGCTGCCTGGCTAGTCAACAAAGAAGGAGGGGGTTGGTACTTTTAAACTTCAGCCAGTGCTGCTAATCTGAAGGAAAAACTCTCTTCCTTACCTATTTGGGTCAAGGGTAAAAACTTTAAATTAATTGAGTTTACCTCTGTTACCAGTAATTTCCAGCTGGATACCACAGAGCAGTAGTGACCTCTATCAAGCCTATTAAAAAATTCTGCACTCAGAGTCAACATTAATTCTCTAAAATTTTAAAAACCAGATTGGGGAGGGCGGGGTGCAAAAACCATTGTTGGGGTAGAGAGGAAGTTCTGTTGGAGATTGGATATCAGAAAATCAGACAAAGATTTGCAACTCCCCAAAATTAGTGATCATTGTTCTACCTGCAACCAGTTTAACCATTTAGCCAAATCTAATTAAAAACAAATCAAGCCTATTTTAAGCAAAGCAAATTCCTCATTTCCACAATTTCCACAGTTTGATGCATCTTGAGATCCAGGGTCAAGAAGGAAGCTAGAGATCATCTAATTCAACTCTCTCATTCTACATATGAGGAATCCAAGGCCCAGAGATTGGGGAGGAAGTAGGATAATACTCAGTCAGACCGAAAGTAAATGGCAGAGCTGTCATTTCAAATTCAAGTCCTCTGATACCAAACCCAGTACAACTACCACTGTTCTGAGTACTTGTCAATGTACTTTGTTTCTGTAGACCCTAGGCCAACCTTCCCTTCTAGGAGTGTACATGAATGTCTATCTGTCCTCAATCTCTGTTCTTTGGGTTCTTTCCTTGAGTTTGGCCACTGAATACAAGCACTGAATGTAGTGATCTAATCTGACAAGAAATATGTGACATAAACCATAGTGTGCCTTCTCTAGCATGCCAAAGGATATGTGGATGAATTTTCCAGATTCCTGGTGGTGGGTAAAGCAATGAATTTCAGCAAAAGGTTTGGAAGAGTCCTCAGAAACAGAAGAAACAAGCATCAGGGGATAGGTGGAGTAAAAAGAAACAAGGATACATTTCCGTTTTGTGGATTTTACGTTAGATATCTTCTTTTCAAGCAGCAAATGTGCTTCTACTCCATGTTGGCTATCTAATAATGCAACCCCACATAGAGGTAAACATAAAGCCTCATCCCATTCCTGTTATAGGGGCTAAGTGCTGTGCTTGTCACTACCCTCTCATTTACTCAATTCCATTGCTAGACCAACTCCATCTTCACTTCCCCATCAGATCCATAACAAAGGGCCACCAAACAAAAGCAGACAAAACAGAACAGGTGATTTGGTTTGGATTTAATGAAAAGGTATCTATTATAGTAGGAAGAATACTTTGTTACTTTTGAATCAACAAATTTAAATGTTAATATTGAAGATATTTAAAGAGCTAAACTATTTTTTTAAACATACATCTGTTTACCACCATTTGGTACAATTTTTTCTTAGAAATCACATCCTGTAATTAAATACGTTTTTATTGTTTACAATAAGCTTGCAACAAATTATTGTATGAGCAACTAAGATGTTAGTTTTCAATGTAGGATGCTTTTAAATTGTCATAATTATGTGGCTTCTAAATGCTTAATTACTTGATTCAAACAAAAGAAATATCACAAAGTTTGACCTCCAGTATATCACCAAGAAAGGCCTAGCTTTAGGATTTATTTTTAGTTCAATTTGTTCTACTTTTACATTATCTCCAATTAGCTGGTACACAAAAGTGACAAATGTAGAAGCTTGGATGTCCATCAATGTGAATGAAGGAATGATGTCTGTTCCCAGAACTTCATTGGCAGATCCTGAGTTAATATAGAATTTATTTTCTTGTTCAAAGGCCTCAAATTTGTGTGCTCAAAGAAGAATATCCATAACAAACTGCTTTTGTAGCAGGAGTAAACTGACCATATTGCCCTATGGAATAACTTGATGTCCATGGATTAGTTCCATTTTGAAATGCCCAACACTTACAACCTTCTGTTCTGGATTAATCAGATTCTCATCAAAATCTCCTTTAACAATGTGAACCTCGTTAGCCAGAGGCTTGAGCTAGTCATAACTTTCTTTGATGCAAAGGTTTCTGGTGCAGAAAATGTACTGAATTTTTCCAGGTGCTGCCATTATTATTTTTTTTTTTTAATTCACCAGCAGATTTTTGCAGTGGTGGGGGATATGCAGGTTTCTTGCTACTAACACCAATATCCTGTCACCAGCCTCCCACTCAACAACATTAACTATCAGAGCTGCCTTCTTCTTCCTCTTATCAAGTGGGGTTCAATAAATCCATTACCTACCTCATAGGGTTCTTATGAGTATCAAAAGAGACAATGCATGGAAGGCATTTTGTAATGTCAACTATTCTTATTTTGAAATTATCAAAAGTTGGTTACCAGAAGTAAATATTGACATACATTTCTTTCTCTTAATTAGTTACACTCTTGAATTCTGGTGTGAGGTAGCCATCCTTGAGATCCATCAGTTTGTTCTTCTTTTCCCTTTCTGGTAAATCTTAAGATCCACCATTTTATTTTCTGTTTGTTCGTTTGTTTGGGGTTTTTTTTGGCTTTTTGGAAGGGAGGAAGGCTGGGCAATTGGGGTTAAGTGACTTGCCCAAGGTCACACAGCTAGTTAGTGTTAAGTGTCTGAGGCTGAGTTTGAACACAGATCCGCCTGACTCCAGGGCCGGTGCTGTATTCACTGTGCCACCTAACCACTGCCAGATCCATTTTAAATGGATTTTAAATCAGGTAGTAAATGTTATTGGTTCAAACTGAATCTTAAATTGGTGGCTCATACGTGATCAAAAGACTTCTTTTATTTAAATCCCAATTTTCCTACTAGTTTTGTGTCTTTTCCTTTACTCAATAAATAGGTATTCATTTAAGCCCAGTTATAGATAAAATGTTATGTTAGATGCTGTAGGAGAGCAAAGAGAAATTTAAGTCCCAATTAAGTTGGGAAGGGAAGAAAAACTGGTGTGTGGAGGAAGATGAGTTGCATTTTGGACACAATGAGTTTAAGATGACAACAGAATGCCCAAGGTGATACCCTATAGGAAATTGAAGATCAGGAACTAGCATTTCAGAGGAGAGGCTGGAGTAAGAAAGATACAGTTGAAATTAGTATAACCCAGAGGCAGGATCAGTTCATTAAGAAAAATACCAGGAGACAGAATCAGTCGACTAGGAGAAGAAATATAGAAAGAAAATAATAGATGACAGCTACTATGTTTTAAAAAGGAGGGGAAAGTGATAGTCTCTATTAAAAAATATTTATTGAGTGTGGGACTGTAATGATACTAGGATTTGAAGATCTTCCACGCCCCTTGAGCTTGCTGACGTAGCAGGAAGGAGTGGAGCAAGAGAATGCCGGAACCAAGCTAGTCTCCCTGCGGTGCAGACTGGAAGCGGCGTCAGAGGCAGTGGC
>CM053588.1:82347716-82373590 GCA_028646515.1 Pseudochirops corinnae | reverse complement strand
GGGAGGATGGAGGGAAGGACAGGTTGGGGGGGATGGTTGTTAGAAGCACACACTTTTGTAAAGGGACAGGGACAAAGTAGAGAACAGAACAAGTGGGGGAGGAGTGGAATAGGAAGGAGGGAAATATACAGGCAGTGGGGTAGGGAGATCCATCTTGCCCTACCAGAAAGTCAGAGGGGTGATGGGGGAGGATTTAGGAGAGAGCTGATTGGGGGAGGGGGTATACAGTGGGATCGCTGTTTTGGGGTGGTGTCTAGGGGAAAGACGGGGAGAAAATTTGTAAATTGAAATCTCATGGAAATGAATGATGTAAACTAAAAATAAACAAAAGTTAAAAAAAAGAAAATATGTCAACAGAATAAAAAATGTAAAGAGTCAATACATAACCAATGAAGATGAAATTAAAACAATTAGTAGGAGCTATTTTGCCCAATTATATACCAATAAAACTGACAACCTAAATGAAATGGATATACATTTCCAAAAATTTAAGTTTCCCATGTTAACAAAAGAGAAAATAGAATATTTAAATAATCATATCTTGGAAAAAGAAATTAGACAAACCATAAGTAGGCTCCCCAAGAAAAAAAAATCCCCAGGACCAGATGGATTTGTTAGTGAATTCTGCTAAAAATTTAAAAAACAGTTAGCTCCATTTTTATATATATAAATTATTTGAAAAATAGGTAAGGAAGGAGTCCTACCAAATTCCTTATATGACACAAATATGGCTTTAATACCTAAGCCACAGAGAGTAAAAACAGAAAAAAGATAACTATAGACCAGTTTCCCTAATGAATATTGATGCAAAAATTAATTTAAATAAAATAATAGCAAGGTGGTTATCGGAATATATCACAAAGATCATATACTATGATCAGGTTGGGTTTATAGCAAGGATGTAGGACTGGTGCAGTATTAAAAATTATAAACATAATTGACCACATCAATAACAAAAATAGTAAAATATGTATTGATATATTTTGTATATCACCTTCCTTTCTAAAATATATCTTTCCTCCCTCTCCAGGGAGGAAATATTTCTTATAACAAATGGTTGAATGAATGAATGAACAAAACCTATGCGGATACAAATACAAAAGCGAATATAGTAGAACTTATATGTTCTAAATTATTCATAGTAGCCCCTCTTTGTGGGGTCAAGGAATGAAAATTGAGGGGATGCCTGTCCATTAGGGAATGGCTAAACGAGTTGTTGTAAATGATTGTGATAGAATACTCCTGTGCTATAAGAAATGATGAACTGGTTGATCTTAGAAAAACATGGAAAGACTTGCGTGAAATAATGAAGAGTGAAATGAGCAGGAACAAGAGAACATCGTACATAGTAACAACAATATTGTTCTAAGAATAACTTTGAACGACTGAATAATTTTGATTATTATAAATAGTCAAATCAACTACAAAGGCCCTATGAAGGAAGATGCTCTCCACCTCCAGAGAAAGCACTGATAACTAGAAGTATGTATAATATGGTTTTACACACACACACACACACACACACAAACATTTATGTCTAATAGTAGCCTTCCCTAGGGGTGGGTTAGGGACGGGGGGAGAAAAAAAATTAAAGGTGCACAACAAAGCACACAAGAAAACTTTAGAAAGATGCAAAGAAAAGCAAAGTAGCTTTGGAAACCATGTGTGGTATTTATTACATAGTTTTCTAAAAGAAAGTAAACAATGTGAAATGGAAATTCATGGTTTTATATTGAATCCTCTTTATGTTGTGCTGTATACATGGAAATGTTCTCTCTTTTTTTGTCTTTTTGTATTTAAGTTCAAAATGGAAAAAAAGAAAAAAAATTAAAAACTAACATAATCCTTGACCTCAGGGAGATAACATTGTAAAGGGGATACAACATACAAAGGGCTGTTGAGTGAGGCCCTAGGGAAATAATACTCCTTCCCAACCATAGTTGGGTTGATCTGAACATGGTTTGTGGTTCCAAAACTAGAAGTGGGGAATATAACAAAATGGTGGTAGAGAAGCTAAGGAGGAAAATGGTCGGACAGAAGGGAATGGAATGAAGTGTGACTGGAGCTTTCCTGAAATAGTGATCTGGGAGAGACAGTCACCTATCAGGATAGTTGGGACCCACAGCATGAGTTCCTCAAGGGCAGAGTCCTTTGCATGGGCAGCAAGGTGGTTGGTAAAACTTGTAGGTGGCTAGAGAGAAAGAAGTGCATTGAAGAATGACTGAGACTTTCTTGGAATAATGTTTCAGAGAGAGATTTGCCAGTCAGGACAGGAGGACCCCTATAGTAGGGGGCAAAAGCAGAAATATAAAAAAATAATGAGAGAGAGAGGGAGGGAAGGAGAGAAAGAGGAGTAAGAGAGAGGCACACACACGTACAGAGGAGAGAGAAAGAGAGAGTGAGGGAGAGAGAGATAGAAAGAGAGAGAGAGAGAGAGAAAGAGAGAGAGAAAGAGAGAGAAGAGAAAGAGAGAGCGAGGGAGAGAGAGATAGAAAGAGAGAGAGAGAAAGAGAGAGAAGAGAAAGAGAGAGTGAGAGAGAGAGAGAGAGAGAGAGAGAGAGAGAGAGAAGAGCAATTTGGTTAAATACACATCAACCAAGTCTGAGAGTATATGCGATGTTCTATACTCACAGACTCCCACCTCTGCAAAGAACACAGAGGAAAGGGGCATTCCCACCTTTTTCAAGGTCTGCTTTGATCAGTATAATTGCACAGTTCATTTTCATTTTTTAAAATTCTTTTCATTTACATTGATCAAAGTAAATAGTCATTGTCTATGTACTGTCACACTGGTTCTATTTGTTTCAGTTTACACTAGGTCATATGTCTCACCATGTTTCTCTATGATCAGGAAGTGAGTTTCAAAGAGTATGTTTTCAACAATATCAGATGGAAAAATGGTAGCATGGTGTAGGGGTCTAGCGATCTGAGTTGTAGTCCCCTGGGCAAATCAATTCCCCACGCAGAGCCTGTGTCTTCATTTATAAGACAAAGAGGTAGGATTAAATGATAGATCCTTTCCCCTAGATCACTTCTATGATTCCATATTTGTTGAAATGATTTCATATTAAGGTCATTAATGACCTTGAAAGTACAGTTTCAGCTGAGCAAAGACCTTTTTAATAGAGTAGGTAATAGGGTGCGACATTAGAAATTTGGTCATGGGAGCTACCTAGGTGGTGCAGTGAATAGAGCCCTGGCCCTGGAATCAGGAGGACCTGAGTTCAAATCCAACCTCAAATACTTGACACTTTACTAGTTGTGTGACCTTGGGCAAGTCACTTAACCCCAATTGCCTTGCCTTCTTCTCTCAAAAAAGAGAAATTCAATCATGAAAGTAAAACCAAAATTATAGGATAGAGTCAACCAAATCAAACCAAGATTTTTTGGTTTTTGTTTTTCCCAAGAGGGTATATCCGACTGAGTTAGAGGCAGAGGAAAGTCAAAGACAGGAAGTTAGGTGATAGTTGATTTAATGTCCTGGAGGAGATGAGGAAGCTATGACTTAAAAGTTCTCTTTCTGCCATTCTCTCTGTGGTAGGCTCTTTGCTGACTACTTTTATATCTTAAGAATCAGGTCTTGTATCTTTTTTTTTCCCCTCTAACTACAATTGCTTCCTTAGAAATGTCATAATAGGGATGGCTAGGTGGCGTAGTGAATAGAGTGCTGGTCCTGGAGTCAGGAGGACCTGAGTTCAAATGCGGCCTCAGACACTTACTAGCTGTGTGACCTTGGGCAAGTCACTTAACCCCAACTGCCCTGTCCTCTCCCCTCCAAAAAGCAAAAACAAAAAAAACAAAAGAAAACAAAAAAGAAAAGAAAATGTTAATAGTGCAGATTAAGCTGAAAAAAAAAAAAAGAAATCTCATTATACTCATGGCTTCAAATATCCCTTCTATGCAAATAAGTCCTAATATACATCTCTAGCTTGATCTCTCACTCATCTGTAATTCCATTTTTCTGCCTATCAGATATTTCTACTTTTATATCCCACTGTCACCCTAAGTTCAACATGTCTAAACTTGAATTCTTAAGCAAATCATAGATTTAGACCTAGAATTCATTATTTTTGCCTCCAAATTAGTTCTTCCTCCTGTCTTCCCTATTTCCTTTAATGGTAATATTATTCTTCCAGTTGGTTTGGCCTGAAACCATAGAATCATTCTCCCTATCTCTCTTGCTCCTTCTCCTGTCCCCTTAACCCTTGCCAGTACTTGTTCACATACCACCAACTGGTCACTCTGCCAAGTCTTGTATATTCTTTTTAAATGTCTCTCAAATCTATTGTTTCTTCTCATTCCTTCAGTCACCACCTTAGTGCAGAGCCTTTGGTACATTCTGCCTAGAACCTGTAGTGATCTATTAATTGATATCTGTTTCCAATCTCATTTCATTTTAATCCATCCTATACTCTACTTCCAGACGGCTGTTGTTGTCGTTCAGTCTTTTCAGTCATGTCTGACTTTCATAATCCCGTTTGCTGTTTTCTTAGCAAATATGGTGGAGTGGCTTAATATTTATTTCTTCATTTCATTTTCCATATAGAGAACTGAGGCAAACAGAGTTAAGTGACTTGCCTGGAGTCACATGGCTAGTAACTGTCTGAGGTCAGATTTGAACTTAGGAAGATGCGCTCTATCCTCTGTGCTACCTAACTGCCCTTACTTCCAGATTACTCTTCCTAAAAAAAAAAACCAAACATATCTTTGCAAATGTACTTATAGATATGATCCTTGGCCACTGATCTAATCCTGGCTCAGAAAATCATTGTAAGTGCCTCACTATTGCCCATAAAACAAAGGCAAAGCTTGCTACCATAGTTGGGAGAGCATCACTCTTTCAATCATATCCACGTTTAAACAGTAGTATCTTTTTTGGGGGAAGCATGGTAGGAGAGTGGAAAGTACATTGACTTTGGAGACAGAAGGCAGAGTCAAATCTTCTCTCCAATACTTATTATCTGTGTGACCTTAAGCAAGTTAACTTACATTTCTAGGCCTCAACTCATCTGGAAAATGAAGGGGTTGAACTAGCTGACTTCTGAGGTCACTTCCAGATCTAAATTTATGATCCTAAGTCCTTTCATGATCTTGACAAAGCCTATCTATATAGCTTTATTTACTATGGGAACCTCTGTTCCAATCAAACTGATCTAGACACTTAGTAGACTTAGTTTATAAAAAAAAAACTATATAAAAACCCTTAATTTATAAAAAAAAATGGTAGATTCCTCTAAAGATTTTTTAAAAAATAATTGTTGGGGTTTTTTGTTATTTTCTATTCAAAACTAATTAACACAAGTGTTTCCATATTTTAAAAAATAGGGAGAAAAGGGAGATTGCATGTGCAACTTCAAGTTTTTATAAACCACTTTCCTCTTTTTTAAAAAGCATATATTAAATTTAGCATGCTATTCCTACAATAACTTTGTGAGGTTGAAAGAGCAAGTGTTATTGTCCCTATTTTAAAGGTAAGGAAATGGGCTCAGAGAGGCTATCATTTGTCTGTTAGAAAGTATTGAGGCTGTAACTCAAACCAAGATCCTTTGACTCCAAGTCTAATACTCTGTTCAATCATGTGCTCCTTCTTCTCTGTTATGGATATTATGAACACTATTATGAACTTTGAGGGCACTTTTTTCCTTACATGGAATGTCCTCCTTCCTCTGCTAGGTCAAACTCTACCTATAAGGCCCACCCACCTCAAATGCTGCTTGCCGGGTAGTCTTTCCCATGATGCTTTTCCCTCTTCTCAATTAATTGCAACATTCGTTTATATTCAACATTTTATAGTTATTTTTCTTTTTACATACACACCATCTCCCAAATCAAATTATAAGATCCTCGAGCAGGGATCCCATTGTGGGTCCTTAATATATTCTTGTAATGATTGCTCTCAGAGAAAAGTCTAGCAGAAAGGGAGGAAAATGGAGAGAGTTAGGACACAGAAATAAGCTTAATGTTTCACCCCCTCCAAAAAAAAAAAAACCAAACCCAAAACCTTCCTCATAATTAGAGCTATTCAAAAGTGGAGTACACTGCCCTGGGAGGGAGTGAAGGCTCCCTCATTGGAAATTTTCAAGATGAGGTTGGATGATCACTTGCTGGGAAGTCCTTAACGGTAGTGGATTAGCTTGCTTCATCTAATCAATCAATCAACAACCAATCACTTAATTGGCAAACATTTCAATGCCTTCTTAATTGGAGAGACTGAAAGACTGAGTGAAAATAGTATTGGCTTTGGAGGACCTGGATTCCGATTCTACTTCCTGTCCCACATGTATGACCTTGGGCAAATCCCTTTATATTCCTGGGGTTGTTCCTTCATCTGTAAAATGAGAAAATTGGAGTAAATGGCCTCTAAATTCCCTTTCAGTCCTAAATCTGTGAATTTTCTAGTCCTACCTTGCGCCAGGCACTCTGCTAGGAACTGGAGATGCCCAGACAAAAAGACTGCTAAACTTTCTTCCAACTCCGAGGTTCCATGAGTGTGAAATTTGGTAGTAGGGCTAGTGTTTGGGGATAGAGGAAGAATGAGAACTATCTAAGCGCAAATATTCTCAGGACACATCAATCTGAAGCTTTTACAGAGGGTTAAGGGTGTTAGACCAAATGAAATAATTTTACGTGAACATACTGCAGAAACTATAAAATGTTAAGCACATGTAATGCATTACTACTACCATTACTATTACTACTACTACTACTATTACTACTACTACTATTACTACTACTACTATATTACTACTACTACTATTACTACTACTACTACTACTACTACTACTACTACTACCACTTACTATTATTATTATAGCTCTTAGGATAGCAACAAGGCCATGTGTAATACACATAGCAACTGTATCAAACTGGCCCATTTGGAAGCAAAGCCAAGTATATTTCCTTCTGTGGTTTTATAATCCTGAGTATTCAGTACTCAGCATTTTTTTTTTAATTTTGTCCTTAGTGAAGAGTAAAAAGAGCTAGCAGAGACTAGTGGATAGAATTTTAAACTTGGAGTCAGGAAGCCATGGATTCAAATCCGGCCTCAAATGGATCGATTGATTTTGGATGAGACATTTCCTTTTTATGGGCCTCAGTTTCCTCATCTGAAAATGAGGCAATTGGATGCAGTGATCTCTAAGGTCCCTCCTGGCCCTAAATCCATGGTCCTATGATATATGATCTTTTGAGATCCCTAGTAGTTGAAATTCCCAAGTGGAATTTTAGCCAATAGTTTACTGTCTAGGCCTTAATTTCTTCCTGTCTATAATGAGAAGTAGTCTCATCCAGATCCCAATTGTACGAATCTATGATTCCAGACATTCATCTACCTAACCAAAGTTTTAAAACAAGGTACTAGGAAATGCCAAAATGTGATTATTTTTTAGTTTCATCTCTATTATTCCTTAAAATTTTCAGACTTTGGCTAATAAGCAGTGAGATGACTAAAAAGTAAGCAAATAGAGTTGAAAGGTGAAGCAAAGAAGTCTGGGTAATTTAGAAACTGAACAATGAAGGACAACCCACACTCACTGCTAGTGCAATAATCACACTGGACTACCCTCAGCAGCCTGTGCACACTGAACCTTCTTCCCTGAATGTGGAATTTCCTGGTTCCTTCCTAAGCACCCACCATATCTCAGTGTACTTTTAAATACATTCTATTTGTATAAAATAATGATTGGAAGGGAATAGTGAATAGAGGCTAACTTCTAAAAGGAGGTAAGGATCATATCTGTAAGTACAAATATTTACCAGTAAGGAAACAGGGAGTATACAGAAAGAGCAAGCTGCGAGCACTCAAAGAATTTGTAAATCCAGGTCCTGCGAGAGACGATGAAAGAATTCTGAGAACGTAAAAAGTTTGTGCCAAAATCACAAGTAGCCACCACCACACAGAGTTTATACTTTCTTAGCTTTAAATCCTATATATATGATGTCCATACAAGATAAAAATTAAAATACAATTTAATATTTTTTATTTAAATTTTTTTTTCTTAACTAAACCAGAGGTCTTTTTGCTACTTTCACCTTTAAATTCCTGATACATGTATTCAATGCTGTCAAATCAAAATAAATTTTTTAAAAAATTATTGATGTCTTGTGCTTTTGTACCATAATCATTTCTAGATATACTACCCTCTGTTCCCCCATTCTTGAATCCTTCCTTCCAAGAAAATAATAGAAAAAAAAATTCAAGCAAAAACAACTGATCCAATGACCTTAGCCAAAAATATATTTGACATTCTACTTTGGTAGTTCCCCACTTCTCTGAGAGGAAGTAGGTACATTTTTAAAATCTGCTCTCCAGGACCCTTGTCTGTTTTTTAATCGCTTAGAGTCTTTTCCTTTAGTGATCTTGTATGTTACATTGTTGTAGCCATAAAATCACAAATATAGAGAGGAAAAGGACCTCAGGGGCCACCTATTCCAATTTCCTGATTTTACAGATATGGAACCCGAGGACCATGGAGGTTAAGTGACTACCCCAAGCCTACTTGGGTAGTAAATTTATGTCAGTGGGAGATACTTAAACCCAAGTTCTCTTAACTCCAGAGCCAGTGCTGATACATTGTACCACAGGATTGTAACTATGACTGGTTCTCCTTGTCTCACTCACACTGATCCATACAAATCTTTCCACATTTCTATTAATTTCTCACATTCATCTCTTCTTACTGAATAATAATATTCCATTACTCTGATATAGTAGTTTGTTTGGACTTCATTTCCATCTACCTGCTTTGTTGCTGGACTTTTGTTTTTGCCGCAACAGAAGATGTTGGTATTAATACTTTGGTTCTTTGGTTTTTTTTTTTTCTTTTACTTCTTGAAGGAGTAGTTGGACTGAATTCTGCTGAATTTTAACACCTGATGTAAAATTTTAGCAACTCAGGAACTGGGGCCAGTTCAAGTTGAAAGCAAGAAT
The DNA here is from genome assembly GCA_028646515.1 of Pseudochirops corinnae. Lineage (NCBI taxonomy): Eukaryota > Metazoa > Chordata > Mammalia > Diprotodontia > Pseudocheiridae > Pseudochirops > Pseudochirops corinnae. Next base: position 82,364,661 of record CM053588.1, on the reverse strand, counting down.
TTGCTAAGAATATTATAGCGTTTGGAAATCAGAAGACGTTTACTGCCACAGTAGCAGGTTTTGTTTCTGATACGGAACAGGTACAATTTGATAGACCACAACATCTGCCAGTGGTAGGAAAGTGCAGCCCCATTTCTAGGGCACTAAAAGCCAGCAGGCACATTATATCTAAATATTTTGAAGGGTCTGTGATCTCATCAGGTTGGACATTATCTCACCCACTACTGATTACACTCCCTCCATGCCTTTTTCCAACAAGTGTGATTTTTGTTCAAGCCTTTGTAAATCCTTCACAAAGTTACCCACTCAGTGTCCTAGAGGCCTTCACTTCCCATCGAACTGTCCTATCAAAATGTAAGTTTGAGAGTGAGAATTGTCTCACTGTTATATTTATCTCCCCAGTGCTTAGTGCTGCCTCTGACACATCCTACACATCTGTCAATATATTTTACATTTGTTCATTCACTCATTCATTCATGCTTTTTTTTCATATCTTGAAGTTGCCAGTATAGAATCTCATTATCCATCTCTTGTTTTTCATCCTTGTCACATGATCAGCCCAATTTCTTTTTTGATACCACATGATCTTTAGTAAGACATTTCTCCTTTACTGGGAACATGTTCACTTATACTCATAACATATCTTTCTATTGCTCTTTGGATGACCCATGGTCTTGATTCTTCAGAGAATAATGTGCTAAAATATGGCATATTTGAAAATAATTTGCATTAAAAAAGATAGACTTTTGGGGCAGCTAGGTGGCACAGTGAATAGAGCACCAGCCCTGGAGTCAGGAGGACCTGAGTTCAAATACGACCTCAGACATTTAACACTTACTAGCCATGACCTTGAACAAGTCACTTAACCCCAATTGCCCTGCCTTCCTCCCTCCAAAAAAAAAAAAGCAAAAAAAAAAATGATAGACTTTTGCAACAAGAAATTATTTGGTGTCATTGAAAGCATCATTCAGTTCCCCAGGTAGGAAATGGCTTGATATCCTTCTCAGTTCCGGTTTGTTTTATTTTCTGTTTTTAATACCCACCCAAGATTGGGATTATCATGAGTTAACTCAATGAACTTGTTAGCTCAACTATGTGTTATAAGCCTCTTGGCGTGATGGAAAGGGTTCTGGTTTTGGAGTTCAAAGGATCTTGGTTCAAATCTTAGCTTTCAACGACCCTTACTAATTTGGTGACCTTGGAAGATCAATCTTTCTGGCTGTCAGTTTTTTCATCCAATGCTAGAGGGTTGGATGATTTCTTAGGTCTGTTCTAGGTCTGTTCTAGGTCTGTTCTAAATCTATGATCATATGATATTAGGAATGTTTTGTTTCCCCCCACCCTTATTGTGTTTGTGGTGTGGATGATTAAACTGGTCTCTTTCAAAAATTATAAATTTCACTGTGGAGGCTTTGTTGTGTGTCTGGGCTCAGTGCAATTAGTACCATGCTGTTTATTAACAGTAGCATCATTTGGGGAGTTCAAATCTGGCCTAAGACACTTACTAGTTGTGTGATCCTGGGCAAATCATTTAACCCATTTGCCTCAGTTTCCTCATCTGTAAAAAGAGCTGGAGAAGGAAATGACAAACCATTCGAGTATCTCTGCCAAGAAAACTCCAAATGGGGTCACAAAGGGTTAGACTGAAATGACTGAAAGACAAAAGCATTTGGAGAATCTTGTCATCAATAGGAAATCCATCTCTCATTGTTAGTATATTTGAACAAGTTGTCAAAATATATTGAGTTAAGTCTTTTTTTTTTTTTGCTACAGATTAATGGTTTTTTTTCATGTAGGAAATTCCACCTGAAAAAACTCCTCAACTAATGCAGACTAAGAATTTAGAATTTTATAGAGTTGCATTGGAAAGTGAGAAGTTCAATTTCATACATCACTCAATCAGTCTGTATCTGAAAGGGGTACTTGAATTCCTGTTTTTAAGAAATCAGTAAATTTTGGGTTGATGTCAGGGAAAACAGTCCCTAACAATGAGAGCTGTTCAAAAGTGCAATAGGCTGCCTCTGAAGGCGATGGATTCCCCTTGGTTGTAGATGTTAGATGCTAGATGACCATTTGTAGGCTATGTTATAGTCGGGAATCCTCATAGGTGATGCTAGACAGCTGCCGAGGGCTTTCCTGCTCTTATACTCCGTGATTCTGTGATTTCTACTCAGATTAGACAAGTTAACTGACCTTTTCCAGTGAGGCCTAATTCTCATTACTGACGCCCTCAACGTGCTTTCAATGAAAAGCTACCTTGTTGGCTTCAACTAGAATGGAGCGGGGGCAAGAACTAGAGGCCAGCAGTGTGTACCCTCACTAGCGATATCATTCAGGGGTATAGTTCTAGGTGGCAGCCTGTGAGTTTGAAAAGTCAAGTTGCAGAGCAAGCCGGTTGTACATTAACGCAGCCAGGGTGCATATAAGGTTGTAGCTTTATTAGATTAGCTAGTATTACATATTATATGCTTGTTAAGTAAATAAATACACTTAAGAGAAATCTCAAGCCACATAATTATACGACTAGTTTTAACCACTGCACAACACTCAGAGTGATTAGATTTTCTTTTGCTTGCGCCAATGCAAAGCAGTTGGGTGGGGGTGGGGGTGAGGTGGAGGGGAATGGGTTCTTTTTCTAGGACTTTACTGCTCTCCTTTTCTTTGCAAAACCCAATAAGGAACCAATGGCAAGTAACAGTAATGACTCTGAAGAACAACTCAGCACCTGGAGACCCTGCGGTTCCCAAGTGAATGTTCCAGTATTGAATATTTGCTAACAAATAACCTCCCAGCTTATCTTAGGTTCCAGGTAGAAAGAACAAAGGAGATATCAGAGAAAAGGAGAAAGAGGTAGGGTTGGTTAGGAAAAGAAATGAGGAACTCGGAGACTGAACTAATATTTCCTAGTATTTCGATTGTGGCGCTCCGGCTGGGTTTCGATTAAGAAGAACGAAGAGGAGTTGAAACAGGGCTAGGCACCACTGGGGCACCTAGAAGGAAAGAGCCAGTTGCGGTGATGGCACATTGAAGAGGCGGCGAAGGGAGAAAGAAGGGTCAGGAACCAGGTTTGCGAAAAGTCTCTCCAGGCGCACCCCTGCACCCCCTACCCCCACCGTCTTTTGCTCCCCTAAACAGCCGAACACGTGCAAAAGCAGCCTGGGTAGGGATTTGTTGTTGTTTTCACTGCCAGGCCGTCCCCCAAGGCTGGTCAGCCCTCCTTCTTGGTTCCTGCCTCCCTTCCATCTCCTCCGGGCTCCCCCGCGGGCGCGGGCAGGGAGCGCGCGGAGCCTCGGTGGGGGCGGGGGCAGGACACAGCTAGAAAGGATCGCTGGCCGCTTTCCAGGTCGGCGCACTAATACGGGCGATGAGGCTTCGAGGCTCCAGCCTGACTGACGCCGGTCGGGGCTGCTGGGGCTGCTGCTGCTGCTGCTGCTGCTGTTGTTGCTGCCGCCGCCGCCGATGCCTCTGCAGCCGCTGCCCTGCCGCTGTCTGTGTCTGAGCTGCCGCCGCCGCCGCCGCCAGGCAGTCAGTCCTCACGCCTAGGGGCAGGCGGTAAGAAGCGCTTCAGCGAGGGGGGCACGCACGGGGCACCCACCAGAAAGGAGGGGGCAGCAAGAAGAGGGTGGGGGTGGGGGAGTGGCATCACCAGGGACAGACAGGTAAGAGACTCCCTCCGTACAAATATCTAGAAGTTATGCGCAGTGCCTAAGCTTCGAGTGTCGGTGTGCGCGTGTGTGTTGTGTGTGCGCGCGCGTGTTTATGGGTGGGGGAAACGCTTAAGTTTTCCTAAAGCTAGGAACGAGCATGCTTTGTCATTTTGCTCTAGAGTCTTTGAGTCTTTTGGGTGGATGTTTGGGGGTGGGGAGGGGAATGCAGGGTGGGGAGGAAGGGTGAGGGGCACTACCCCGTTATGGGGTGCCTTCTTTCAGACGGGGAGTTACAAACTTCGCCTCTGTCCCTGGGTCTTCGGACCTGATGGTGTTCCCTTCTGCACCGCGCATCTTCCTAACTCCTCAAATTTGGCAAATGGCAGCCACTTGGTCCTCACCAGACCTTGTACTTTTAGAGGATGCTTCCTTCGCGGGATCGCTTGCCAGGAATCCGGAGTGGTGGACGTCGGGGGCGGTTTGCCAGCCCCAGGAGGGTGGGCGTCGATTCGGGGTGGGTTGGCTGTTGATGAGGTAGCTAGTTAGCTGTCTCCTAAGCCCCTGCTCTGGCCAAGGGGTTGTGCGAGGATGCTCACTTTCTTTCCCGCCACTATCGGGCACCTCGCTGATGCCTTGCACATCGGGCAGATTGCTGAACTAAACCTGGAGCTAAGTAACCTTCCATGTGACTGAGTGTAAAGGAAAGGGAAAGAGATAATTTCGGAGCGAGAGCGGGGTCGTGTGTGTGTTGCGGTGGGGGTGATTAATTGTAACTCTTTGGCATGATTAAAGAAATCTCGAGGGCAGGTGGGCCACCCCCACGTACGGTCCGTTTTGCAGGCTATTTACTGCCCTTACCTTTCAGTCACTCAGAGAAAAAAAGTGAGGAATGTTTTTCAAGTGGGCCTGAGCTAGCCCTTGGATTCGTTTTACTGGCTGGTGTATTTGCCTTTCCCCTTGCCTTTGCAGTTCCTTGCCAGGTCTCTCTTTGGGGGTGTGGGGGGGAGGGAGGTGAGGAGGGAGAACAGATACATGAGACAAACTGACGCCAGTATTGTGATCGAAAGGAGAAACACAAGGGAAAACATTTTTATGGATGGCTAATCGCTGACAAGTCTTCCCGTTATTATCCCCCCCCCCCAAGAGGAAATTCGACATGACAGCTTAGAAATACTCCGTTGGCTCAGAGTTATTTTCTTTGCTTAAAATGGGACCTCTGAGAAATAGCCTACAAATGAAATAGATTAAATTTTGCTGTAAAATTATATTTAAGTCATCCCTGACCCCATAATTCACAAGTTGATGTAAACAGATAGTGTTGGGTGCATTCCTCTTAATGGGCCCAATTTACGGCTACCATTTTAGTGGTTTACTGAATTTCTCAGATGGTTTTGGGAATGTGGTTTACCAAGAATAATGGTAGTGGAGATAATTAATAATGTCACCTGCTGCAAGTTTAGGCACCATTCCATGTTAATATGGTAGTCCTGTCTTGCTTAAGGAGATATCATTTTGAGAGGATAAAATCAGATGTTTACATTTTAAAAATAGATATTCTATATTTAAAAAGGAACTAAAAATAAAACCAAAGTAATTTTTGGCCCAAAATAGAAAACTTCTCAATGAATGAATTTTCCTTTGCTTGAAGAAGTAGGAAATCATGAACAAGATTTTGAAACATGTTCAAGCTGCAGCTGTTTGAGAAGGCCACTACAGATAAGAAAATGATGAGATAGTTTATAAATAATAGCCACCTAAAAATATTCATGACAAATTCATTTTGGTGCCATCAAAACAATTTTAAAATATAATCAAAGAAATGTAGACCTTTAGGAGGTAAACATCTCATCTTTGGTGGCAAGACAATGTCTGCACCCAATGATCATTTTATTAGTCTGCTGTGATAGAGAAGCTCCTTTCTGACTGGCTAAGTGAATTTGTCAGATGCATAAAGATTAGCACTGATAAGGTTTAGAGGACGCCAGTGATTCTTGACATGAATAAACATATTTTAAAGCAATGGTATCATATACTTAACAAAATCATTTGTATCTATATAATATATAGACAATATAATTCCAGGTTAATTCTTGAAATGCCAAACAATTATCTTTTCTTAGTTGTCATGTGATGTCAGTAGAAGCTGGCTTGGTTTCTTTTCCTTTATTCTGTTTTTCTTTAATTTTAAGAATTTCAAACTAACTATAGATTAAAGAGCCCCAGGTACTGAATTCAATAAAAGTATTTTGACTAGTAAAAACAATGATGTTTGCAAAGCAAGATTCCATTAGAGACTGTTTCAAAAACAACAAAATGATAAGTCAGTTTGTTTAATTTAGTCTAGCAGGTGGTCAGTTCAGCCATTTCAGAAAACATTTATTTATGAAGTACCTTCTCCACAAAGAGCAATTGCTAGGAGAGAGATAAGAATCAAATCAGACTGTTTGTGTAGGGGACAGAGCATTGAATTTATAATCAGAGGAAGCAGGTTCAGTTATTAGCACTGCCGATTACTTGGACAGTCACTTCCTAACTTGGCCCCCTTCCTACCTTTCCATGATTCAGTGGCATTGGTCTCTGCTGTCATTCACATAAGATACTCCATCTCCTGAATCAATAAATTTTCCCTAGATGTTCCCCATGGCAGGAATCCTCTCTCTTTTTACTCTTATCTCCTGGCTTTCCTGATTTTCTTAAAGTTTTAGGTAAAATTCTACTGTCTGCAAGAAGCCTTTCCCAGTCTTCCTCAATGCTTAGTGCTTTCCCTATGAGGCTATCTCCAATTTCTCTGTCTCTTTCTCTCTTGTTTTCTCTAGCTCTCACTCACTTTCTCTCCCTCTATATACATAGGTGTTTGGATGTTATCTCCCCCTTTAGAATCTGAGGTCCTTGAAGGAAGGGACTATTTTTCTCTTTCTTTGTGTCCCCATTTGTTACCACAGCACCTGGAGAAAAAAAAGAGTGCTTAATAAATGTTGGTTGACTGACAAGACTTATTTAACATCTGTAGGTCTTCAGTCCTTCGTATGTAAAATGGGAGACTTGGACTAGATGATCTCAAAGGTTCTTTCTAGTTCTAAATCCTCTGATTTATGTTTTCATAGAGCATTCAGTCTAATAATACATATACAAAGAATTGAAATACAAAACCTTACATAATTAGTTCATAAGTTCTTATGGGATGCTTATGGAATAGGAGGGGAATGGGAGGTCAGGAAAGTAAAGCTTTATGGTGGAAGTATTTGAATCGAGTTTTAAAATCAGTAGGATTTTAATAGTAGTGATGGAAGTGATGACAAGTAAGTTGTCGAGGGCAAATCAATTGAAATACTAACAACAAAAAGGATTATTTTCACTTTACTGATCCAACTCCAATCTGTAAAAGTTTATCAGTTGCCAATCTGAAGGAGTAGCATTTACTAAGCAGTAACTATAGCACCGAGGTAGGTTATTTATATCTGTCAAAATTCCTTCTATGATTAATAAAAAAGCAATTTCTCTTGTCTGTTTTCTATGCTACTACTAATAATTATAATAATATATTCCACCAAAGTTTTCTGATGCCTCATGATGTGGAAGTAAGTAGTTTATTGAAGAGTATGCAAGTGAAGCACAAGTTCTGCCTCATCCTACTTATCTAAAGACTTCAAGGAAGAGATGATGATGATTATGGTGATGATGGTGATGATGATGATGATGGTGAGGGTGATGATGATGATGGTGAGGGTGATGATGATGATGGTGATGGTGATGATGATGATTTCATCAGTCATCTGAGGACCAGTGTTGCCAGTCTCTGAAAAGTTCATCACACGTTTGGCCACAAGGGGATGAACTATTTGGCTCTAACAACTCTCATTACCTCCCTAACAGACTTGCTGAGAAGAAAGTACTTTGCAAACATGAAAGTGATATATTGTTAGTAAATCCATCATTTAATAATTAAGTGTTATTATTAATAATAACAAATGCATGTAATCTTTGCCTTTCTTTTAAAAAAGAGTTAGACAGATGTAGTGACATGCCCAGGTTAAAATTTTTAAAGAATAAAGATGAAGAATTTTTTGTTTTATGCTATGCTGTTGTCCCTCATAGCTTATGCATAAGCTATGATCTCTGTTGGTGGGAGTAACCAAAATGCTGAAATCGTGGATTCTTGAAGAATTCAAGTAAATAACAATAACTTATGTAATATAGTCTGAATTTTAAAAGCTTATAATAAATGAAGAAATGATCCTAGTCACATTATAGAATACTAGAACTGGGTAAGATGTCAGAAATCACTTTGTTAAAACACCTGCTTCTGGGATGGCTAGGAGGCACAGTGAATAGAGCACCTGCCCTGGAGTCAGGAGGACCTGAGTTCAAACGTGGCCTCAGACACTCAACACACACAAAAACTAGCTGTGTGACCTTGGGCAAGTCACTTAACCCCAACTGCCCTACCTTCCCTCGTACAAAAAAAAAATCACCTGCTTTTACAGTTGAGGGAAGTGACGATCCGAAGATGAAATGATTTGGCCAAAGTTACAAAACTGGTTAGTGGAAGAGCCAATATTTAGACTACCAGTTATCTGACTCCCTATCCGATGCTCTTCACCTTATACTATGAAGACTCTTTCTTGAAAGTAAAATTGTTTCATTTCTAAATTAGCAAAATGTTTACTGAAAAACACTGAACTTCTACTGCATTAGTAAAGTAGATAGAAAACTTGTGGTTAATTGTTTTATACCTTGAGAGACATTCAGAAAAAGGAAGTATTCTGAATTTAAAAAAAAGTAAATATAGCAAAACTATGAAAATGTGTATCTCTACAAATAATTGTAATCCTAAACTGTCAGATTTATTTTTTCTTGGTGTTACTAGTGAGTTAAACACATCATTATTAAAGTTAGCCTACAATAACAGTGAAATTCACAACTCTCCTATTATGACAATGTGAAAGCTTTTGTGAATGTTTTAATGTCAATCCTGTGAAGGTCCATGTCATGGACGCTGGCATAAAGAAAAATATACAAATATTTCCTGGCAATAAACTAATCTTTTAAAATAAATATTCCTGTAAGTTATGCTTCTTTAGAAACTTCTTGCCAAGGCAAATTGTTAAGATCTCAAGATATTTTGTTAGTATTAGTATTCATAGACATAAAAATATGGATGTTAATCTTTCCTAGTAGTTTGCCTCCAGACTCTCCTCTCTCCAATCCATTCTACATACCATTGCCAGATTAATCTTTCTAAAGAACTACTTTGTACGTCACTACCCTGCTAAAAAAATTTTGATGACTCTCGTTGGACTACCACACAAAGTCCAAACTCCTTATTCTGGCACTCAAAATCCTCCATAATCCATCCCAACCTATATTTCCAACCTTTCTTCCATTTACTCCCTGTGTACCCCGTGTTCCAGCTAAATTGCCTCTTCCTGAACATACCACCTTCCATTTTTCTGCCTTTCTTACATTAAGCTTGGAATGCCCTTCCCTCATCTATACCTGTTAGATGATAGGATCATACATATAGACCTTAAATGGACTTTTAGGTCATCTTAGTCCAACTTTTTCATTTTAAAGATGAGGACATTGAGGGTCAGAGGGTGAAGGTCATGTTCAAAGTTATGCAGGTCATGACTATTAATGATAGTGTCAGGATTTGAACTCAGATTTTATAACTCTAAATTAAATTCTTTTACCAAGGCTTCATAGATTCTACCCATCCTTCAGAACCCAAATCGCATGCCTCCTCTTCCGTGATACCTTCCACAAGCAGACAGTTTTTCTCTTTCCTCTGAACTCATCAGGTACTTAGGTATGTACATGTTTTATGTCCCTTACTAGAACATAGGATCCTTGAAGGCAAGAACCATGTTTAAAAAAAAAAAAAGTCTTTCGGTTACCCTCATAACACTATGCCAGAGTTCTACTTTGATGCTTCACTTTGGGATGGAATTGACCCTGAGCTTCTGAATTCTTTACTCGCTGAATGCTAGCTTTGAAAGGCATTAATGTAGTCAAACTGAAAGTGTTTGGGTCAGCTTATGGCTTATGTAAGACGTCTGAAGGTCAGACATAAGAGTAGAAGCATATCACCAGGAAGCTGGCTAACAGATAATTAAGTTTTTGGACAGAGTAACTCTTAGAGAAGGTTGAGGTTTGTGTGGGTGGAGATGAAATCCACACTAGTGAAATCACAGATAATTCTAAGTATCCAAGTATCTCCTACAGCATTTGGCACAGTGCCTTGTACCTGATTGTGTTAAATACATATTTGCTAAATGAACTAATCTTTTTTTTTTTTTTTACTGAACAAATGATCCCTTCCCAAAGCAAAACTCATGAGGGTTCCCCCCCTACAATAATTCAGTCTTAATGGACCTCAAGAAGATACAGTGTCATATTGTGAAACCATCGCTTTGAGGTCACAGTTACATACTTTATTGTCTGAGCAAGAACCCTCATATCACTTCAGCACCTAAGGTCTCTTCCATTTTGATCTCATAAATATTATTGTAGGGGATCACAGCAAGGTAAGCTTATATGATGCTTTTATTGCATTAGCAGTTTTCCATATCAGATTCATTAAATACACAATGGAAGCTATTTAACAAAAATCCACTTTAGTTTGATATGACTAACAAAGACACTTGAATATGATTCCATGGAAAACTGCTAATATAATACCTTGAGCTTTCTCCTTTCCCCATAAAAATAGATAAATAAAAATTGATACTGTTTTCTGTGTGTCTAATACAACTTTTTACACAAAAGAGAAAGTAGTATATTATTACTGGGGAACTTTTTTTTGTTAGTTTAGGGCTATTTCTAAGAGATCTTGGCACCATCAGGTCTATTTTTGAGGAATGGAATCTATACTTAATTTGCTTCTCATCTTTTGATTAGCACAGCAGGTAGTGGGTTCAGTAGACAGAATGCTGGACTTAGAGTCAGAAAGACTTGAGTTCAAGTCCAGCCTCAGACACTACCTTTGTGACCCTAGGCAGGTCACTGTCCATTTTAGTTTCTTCATCTTTAAAATGGGGATAACAATAGTACCCACTTCCCACACTTTACAAATGTTAAAGCACTATATAAATGCTCTTCTTTTTCTCTTCTTCCTCCTCTTCTTTTTCCTTTTCTTCCTCTTCTTTTATTAGATCCAGCAGACCACAGCACTAGGTGCACATGTATATGAAATGTTGAGATACAACAGAGTTCCTGTTGTTATGAAGCTTTTAGTAGTACAATCATAACACATTCACATGAATAGCTGTAAAACATGATGTTAAGTTCATTAGAGAGCTGCAAAACCAAATGCTATGTAAGATTCAGGGGACAAGTTCATGACATGTCAAGAGTAATCAAAGAAGGCTTCATGATGCTAGCGGTAGGCCCTTGGAGTGGAACTTCAGGGGATGGAGAGAGAAAATATTAGAGGTATAGGGCATAGAGAACAAGGACACAGAAGTCAGGAGAGTGATCTAGAGCATGGAGTGTGTAGAGGGGAGTCATGAGAGAAGGCTGGGAGAGGTAGGGTGGTTTTAGATTATGGAGGACCTTGAATGCCTGGCAAGGGAGTTTGAACTTTACTTGCTAGGCACTGAAGATTTCTGAAGAATGGTGTGACATAACCAGATCTCTGAGTAAGAAAGATTATTTTTTTTATCTATGCAAAAGAAAGACTATTTAGTATTGAATAAAATTGGATAAACTAGCATCTGAAACTAGCCTTAAATATATTAGGAATTTAATAGACTTTTGTTGAATTGAGAGAAGAGTTTTATAATTAGCATCATAAAAATAGTGCTTTTGTGATGTACTTACTTCCTTTCAAGTATCTGTGAAGTCATCCCTGTGGACATTTCCTCTGCCAAAGCAGGTATTAACCCTTTCATGCCTTGAGAAGTAGGCTTTGTTAGGGCATTGCTGTGGTTGAAAAAATCATCAGGGGTTGTCCACTATTTTAAGGATAAGCTTCTCTGTGGTTGACTGGTCTGATTCTTGAATGAAAAACTAGCTTTCCTCTGCCTCCTTTTCCCAGTTCCTTGTTTCTGGTGACATTAAGAGTCTCATAATTGACTTGAGCTTGTGAACAGCCATCCCAGTTGTGTCATCTAAGTGAGGCACCAACCATAGAACAAAGTGCAAACTCTTGGGGGAGGGAGAATTCCCAGGAATACTCTCTTAGTAACAATCTTAGGGCTTTCTAGAATTCAGGAGAAGGAGTTAATAGACTTGAGTGAAATCCCTACTGCTAAGGGATTCTGCTAGTGTTATGAGCAGGTGTGCAAACTGCAAGGATCTGCCTTCCTTCACTTGGGAAGTCTGGCCCAGCCTTCTTCCCCTCACTCAGGCAAGTGAGTGGCAAGAGAGAAGCCATTGCTACTGCTTCTGATGCTATCTAAGGCACTAAAAAACATGATTATAGGGGCAGCTAGGTGGCGCAGTGAATACAGCACCCACCCTGGAGTCAGGAGGACCTGAGTTCAAATGTAGCCTCAGATACGTGACCCAAAACTAGTCATGTGACCTTGGGCAAGTCACTTAACCCCAATTGCCCTGCCTTCCCCCCTCCAAAAAAGAAAAAAATAAAAAAAAAAACCATGATTATAGACCACACTTATATTTTATGCAATCCGTATTTAATGAAAAAAACGGGGCCTTTATTTGGATCAGTAGAGCACAAATCCTTCTGAAACAACTTTTGAGGAATCTTTGGGATTCTGACATGAAAGCAAGGAAGATGTTGTGAAGAGCACATATCACATGGCTTGTGGTGACTAAAGGGCAGGCTCCCAAACAGAAGAGAGGGAACCAATAAAGGATCCTTTCCTAACCAAAAATTTTTCTTATGATTTCCAAAAATTAATTTCAGTTTGTTACACTAAAACATTATTAATTAGATATTTATTTGAGTTAATGAGTATACTTTTTAAAATATGCAAAGACATAGAAAGATTAAGGTAATTTATATCTTTGGGTGGATTCATTTCATCACATTATTTTCCTTTTAATACCTGGCTAAGTACAAATAGACCTGGAAAATGAGAATTTTGATTAGGGAGGAGGTAAATTTTTGTGCAGTATTTTGGAGCCATGGAAGCTATGGCGGGGTACAAGGATGCTAAAAGAGAGGCAAGAGTCAGCATGGACCAAGAAAGTCAAATAACTATCACCATCTTGATCTCTGTTCTCTTCTTATCCTACCTGATAGAGGTATCCTAGGACCCTGAACCCAATAGACTTGAACCCTGCTTCAGGCTCTGGCCCTGCAGCCATCATTGAGGGGAACAGTCATTGTGGAGAAGGGATGTACCTTCCTTGCCATCACCAACACTTAACTACTGACTAGTACCCACGAAGGGACAGATATTCTCAAGATCCCTAGGAGTGGAAGCACCCTTAAAATCACTAGTCTTGTATCCAGCCTAACTTCTGCAGCCATCATTCTGGGAAATGCCTTAGTAGGGCTTTGGCTTGGCAATTCCTTCTGCAGCTACTGAAGAGCCAAAAAAGAAGATTCTTGTCACTGAAGCCCTTGGCACTGTCAGATAGTTCAGTATCAGACACTAATAGGATTTTTTCCATGGAAATACCATCTCATTGCCACTGTACCCTAAGGACAATGGGACCTTTCCATCTGACCTGCAAATGAACCCTTTAACGTATGGTCTTCTCCATTAATATATGAATTCCTAAAAAACAGATACTTGTCTTACTTTTCTATTTGTATCCCCAGAATTTAGCACAAACCTTGGCCTATAGTAAGTGCTTAATAAATGACTTTTAAACTCATTTACCCAAAAATTATGGAAGGCCTAAAAGGAAGGGGACACAGAAGAGGAGTCAGGAAAGTGCCAAAGACAAATTTCCCCTGAGTTAGTACTGTTGATATCATGGGCTTAAGTAAGATAAATGTGCGCTGACCTAGGGAACTAACCAACACTCATGATGTTTTTCCCTGGGAAAATATTTTCTGACTTGCCAAAAAACCTAACTCACATGGCTGATGTTCCAAACTAATGAAGACGGTAACAATTGTCGTAAGTTTAAGAGTTGATGAGAACCTGAACTGTTGGGGGAAAGTTGTATGATCTTAATTGCTTTGGCAATGCTGAGTAATTTTGTGCTTCTCCTTTATTACATTTCTATTTTTATATGTATTAAATGGACATGGAGTACTAGAAGAATTCCATCTTCAAGAGATAAGCAGCATCAGACAACAGTAAGAGATTAATAAATGTTTACATTCACAAAATGTGCATAGTAGTATCTAAATAAATGCCTTTGTGTGCGGCAATAATAGGTGTATTTTTTATATTGCTTATTTTTGTTGTCATTTAGTCATTTGTCAGTTGTTTCTGACTCTTTATGGCTCCTTTTTGGGGGGTTTTCTTGGCAAAGATACTGGAGTGGTTTGCCATTTCCTTCTCGAGCTCCTTTTACAGATGAGGAAACTGAGGCAAACAAGATTAATGACTTGTCCAGGGTCACCCAGCTAGTAATTATCAGAGGATGGATTTGAATTCAGGTCTTTCTGACTCTGACCTGATGCTCTACGCACTGCACCACCCCACTGCCTACTGTTTATTTATACAGTTTAGCAAACAACAACATGGTGGTGTGCAGGATGCTTTGGGAGATGGCGACTTTACGATGAAGAGTTCCAGGTTAAGCCATTCCAGTGCACGAGAAGTATTAGGTGCTTTAGATCTGTGACTTTTGGTTTGAACTGTTGTGGTAATCTCCTAATCTGTGCATCTACCCTCTTTACCTCTACTCTAGCCCCTGCACAGCTGTTAAACTGATTGCTAAAGCTTGGATCTGACCACATTCTGCTCCTACTTGAGAAGTTTCTCTGGCTCTGTATTGTTCCTAGGATTAAGTATAGATTCATTTTGATATTTAAACACTCTCATAATCTGATTTTAGCCTATATTGCCAGACACATTCCATATTTTCCTTCTTTATTCATTCTATATTACAGCCACACTGGCCTATTTCCTTTCATTACTGTCCATCTTCTATACTTTACCTTGATATAGAATGTCCTCCATGCTTCTTTCAATGTTTTCCCTCCTCCCTTCCACCTTTTGGAACCCCCAATTCTCAGTTCTCTTCAAGAGCTACTTCTTTCAGGAAGTCTTTCTTGACCTTCCCAGTTGTTTGTATCTCTCCCCCATCAGACTATGTTTATTTTGCAAGAATCTTACATTGACTTCTCTGTGTATGCATTGTATTGCCTCAGCAGAATGTAAACTTCTCATTGGCAAAGACTTTCTCGCTTCTGTATTTGTATCACCAGCCCCTAGTACAGGCTTACATGCCTGCTCTATGCAAAGCTCTGTTCTAGGCACTGTGGGAACTATAAAGAGATGTTAGACTGTCATTAGTCTTTAGGATGTTAAAGTTTCTTTGGAGGTAAACAAATAGCTGTAATATCGGACATATGTGAATGGATCATATAATCATATATATAGAACTAAAAAGGACTTTAGAAGCCACTGAGTTCAGTTTTATAGATGAAGAAGCTGAGTTGCAGATAGGTTATGCATCTTGCCCAAGATCACACAGCGATGATAAATGGTAGGGTTACAGTTAGAAGTTTATGACTCTGTAGAGTTCATTCCCCGTTTATATAAAAGCATACTGAGATCCTCCTAGAAGGGAGAAGGGAGGCTTTTGCAAATCATATTTTATGGTGTCACATTATCACATTTTTAATATCACACAATTGAATGAAAAACGAGGAGAATATCATAATCTATTTGCTTATTGTTCATTGACCATAATTGATTGGGTAGAGGAAAATACAATATTAAAAGCTTTCTTCCCCTGAAATTGTGACTCCCTTTCATATGTCAAAAGTGTACACAAAAGTGTGCAGACATCATCTTGTTCTAAAGAGCTTGGCCTAACTGCCCACATAGGAAAACCCAAGAAAACAAGGAAGAATACCCATTATTTAGATCTAATAGGCAGTTGGTACCTTATATGTCAGTAAACATCTTTAACAAACATACACGTGGACAATGAGCGGGCCCAGAGCTATACAGGAAGTGGTGAGTGGACTGAATTGCTTTTGAGAAATGGTGAGATCCATTTAATGACTCCAGCTTCTCCTGGAAGCAAAGACCCCATTAAAAAAAATCAGTATTCTTTTGGTGGTGGTATATGACTTTAAGTCATGGAACACTATGGTCTCTGAAGAACTAAAGTAAAGCATCACCCAAAAGATAATGGAGATCTACAGAATAGGTGTGAGGATGTCATAGAGAAGGAATTATGAAGGGGAAGGAGAGAAAAGGATGTCATCAAGGAAATATGTGATTTAAAGGAAGATGAGTTGGTCACATGGAATTATTGAGGGATAACCCAAATGCCACAGTCATAGCCCTGGGTTATAGGTAGAACTTAGGAAAAGACCCGCAAGGGATCTCTGTAATCACTTGTACTAGGACATGGACATGAGTCCCATAAGATGGTCATGCATGAATTAGATGCTGTTTCTATCGCTGGATCAAATATTCATATTGGATCACAGATCCATTTGGGTAAAGACCTGACCTGACTATTTAGACTTTCAGTAAACTTACCGAGGAAATTAAACTCTTGACAGTGTTCCTGTTTCCCCAAATTCCATTTCAGTGCTCTAACTTTTTATTTTGGCTTCCTTTCACCAACTAATGGCTTGAATGAAATACTAGAGAGACAGTGAAAGAAAAAAAACTGTTCCCCAAACAAATGACACTGAAACATATTTCAGTGTCTTAATTTTCTTTCCCCATTAGGTACCCTGTTATCTATGGCAATTTAGGAAATGATGGGTAATCAACTTTTACATTTCGGTTGGAAAATCAAACCAAAGGTATGGCCCAAAGAGAGTTCTGAATCTCAGGGAACTAAATACAATTAGGTTGGGACTTCCCAAATGGCTTATTAGGTATAAATTCCATGGACACCAGCTTCCCTGAGAGGTTGGTGTTCTAGTACACAGTTGCTTAGTATAGTCCATGAACTTTCATTAAGATTAGGAAGACATTCTACTTACAGATAGATGCCTTTGTTACTAATATTCAGCATTGATTCTTAAAATAAATCAGGCTAGTTTTTCTTAGTTTTTATATCCTGAAATTATATATGTGTGTGTATATATAATAAGACAATTATTATTGTTATAACATAATATTTTATATTTATATTATTATAATTATACTGTTATACAATATTTAATATAATAGATAATAAGCATATGACGTCTATTAAAATTATATTGCTATACATGAAACTTCAGGATATAA
>CM053588.1:82321349-82347216 GCA_028646515.1 Pseudochirops corinnae | reverse complement strand
GACTAAGACAAACAAAATTCATTTGCCTCCGGGAATCTTTTAAGAGGATTTAGAAAAATTCTCATTTTAAATTCCTCAATGAAGAATCTGTTTTTAATTCAGCAGACTGCTCCAACATAAAATTCACATTTAAACTGATAGTACTCTTGTGCAGTAGGCTCAATTATATCTCTTTTGTGGGGCAGGGAAATCCAGTCTTCTATACTACTATGAGAAAAAGGATCTAATCTTCTATGATAAAACCAAAGTGATTTCTTCTTAAGTTCAGATCAGAATGTGTTACTCTGCTACACAATAAATACTAGTGGCAGCCTATTGGCTCTAAGATTAAATATAAATAAAGATAAATATATTTTGCTTCTAAAGCCCTTCACCACCTTGTCCCAACCTGTTTCCAAGTCTCTTTGCTCATTACTTCCCTTCCCTCATTCAGCAATCCAGCCAAAATGACCTTCTCTCTGTTCCTTAAATATGACACTCCATTCTTTGTCTTCATATCTCCCTCCTTTCTGTCCTTTTTGTCCCATATAGGGAATCATCCCCTTACCTGTGGGTGCTCTGCCCAAATAATTACAAATTGTAATTTTTGAAACCTCACAAGATATTTGGGGTTTATGGGCTAGATTTCTTTCTTAAGGACCATGTCTTAAATCCAAATCACTCTGGCTCTCCCTGATTGGCCAACGATAAATCCCAGCCCGAGCTTTAAATTGTTTGGGTCCTGATGGCTCAGAATGAGTGTAATAGTGATTGTTTCTGTTTTAGCCAGAAAGTCTTCTCTTTCCTGACTGATTTTTTTTTTTAAATTTAGAGTAGGTAAAAGAGGCCTAATTTCTTACCTAGCCTTAATCAGTAAATGGATGCTGCCTTAGTCAAACTGAGACGTGGAAAGACCCTAGCTTGAAAAGGCCAATGTCTCCCATGCAGTCAGGGCCATCTACGGGCATCCTGATCTTTATCTTGCAACTGGATCCAGATGGCTCAAGAGGAGAGAGTGATGCTGGTGACTTTGTATAGCCCTCCCTCACTTAAAATCAATTCATTTGCGAGTCATGGCATCTCCTTCCTGAAGTCTTGGTCCTCTTTCTTCACAAAGAAAGTGATTCTTTCATGTTTTCTCTTTTTCACAGTGTAGAAGCAAATGGTATTTCTAAAACATTATTCAGAGAAGATTGATGAATATGGGTGGAAGGGGAAGAAAATAAGCTACATGGTACCTATTATGTGCCAGGCACTGTGCTAAGTGATTTCCCCCAATATTATCTCATTTAGAATTAAGCAGAAGATAAGATAGGAAACTAGAAACTATGGAGGTAGGACATCAAAGTTGTTAGAAAATTCTAGCCACCCATTTTTAGACTTTAAGCTATATGGAAAGATGTAGGTATAGCCTATAAAGGTATGGACAGCAGTGGGCACGAGCATTTTCTGAAGGCCTTATTGTGATTAAGAGGCTAATTTCTACTAAGGCTTTGTAGAAAAGATAAACAACCAAAAAAAACGGATAAACAACAACAATCATATCTTCATACCAGCCTTCTTTCCTACTCGTGGAATCCTCATAGAATCCCTTCAAAATACAGCTTAAGCATCACCTTCTTTCTACATGAAGCCTTTCCTGTTCTGTCTATATATCTATACATACACATGTACACTCACATAAAACTTTAATAGTTTAAAACTGCATTGACTTTTGGAACACCCTGTATGTGTGTATGTATGTCTGTACACACACACACACACACACACACACACACACATATCTATTCACGTACACACGTATATATGTGTATATTTATTTTTCTCATTAGAATGTAAGCTCATTTTAAATAGGGATTCTTTCATTCATTACATTTGTATCTCTAGCACCTAATATAGTGACTAGAACATAATAAGCATTTAATAAATACTGGTTGATTGCTTGATTGATGAGGTCATTCTTTATAAATGGAGTTCAGCTTCTAATCTTATGAGCAGTCATGAAATGCTGATCCTATCTGACTTCTGGGATGTCATGAAAATTTAAAGTGAGTTCTAATGACCTGATTGGTAGGTAAGTCACTTGAAATCTTTATTGCTTTGTTCTCTTTTGAAGGCTTTATATTGTAGGATATAGGAACACTTTTTGATAACTAAAGTAATTTTGTACTTTAGGAGATCAAAGCAGTTGACTTAAACAAACCTGTTTGTAATTTATTTCTGAAGCACAAAACTGCTCTCTTATGGTATAAAATAATAAGCTTAATTTCAGCATAAGGTCTCAAGTGATTCTTTCATGTTTTCTCTTTTTCACAGTGTAGAAGCAAATGGTATTTCTAAAACATTATTCAGAGAAGATTGATGAATATGGGTGGAAGGGGAAGAAAATAAGCATTTACATGGTACCTATTATGTGCCAGGCACTGTGCTAAGTGATTTCCCCCAATATTATCTCATTTAGAATTAAGCAGAAGATAAGATAGGAAACTAGAAACTATGGAGGAAGGACATCAAAGTTGTTAGAAAATTCTAGCCACCCATTTTTAGACTTTAAGCTATATGGAAAGATGTAGGTATAGCCTATAAAGGTATGGTCAGCAGTGGGCACGAGCATTTTCTGAAGGCCTTATTGTGATTAAGAGGCTAATTTCTACTAAGGCTTTGTAGAAACCATTGTTCCTTAATTTCCCTATCTGTGAAGTGGAGAACCTAATGCAAATTCAACCCAGAAGGACCATCAATCTAGGTAGTTGGATGGGAGCTCCGAGGCAATTTAGTCCAACTTCATCATTTTCTAGATGATTTTACAGAAACTAAGAATGCAGAGGTTAAATGACTTGATATTCATACCAAAGCATTGTGGTAGGAGGAAAAAAATGATTTCATTTTTAAAATCAGTGAAGATTAGTAGAAGAGAAGACTACTATAACAGAACTTCTGGATGGAGTTTTTAAAGGAAAAGTATTGAAGACTATGTTTCCTGCAAATCATTCAGAACTTCCACATTAAAAAATTATTCACCTAGGCTCATAACATTTGGACAAGCAAACAACAGGGAGTCATATGTTTTAAAATGCCCTGTTATCAAAAACCTCCAATCTTAGGTCATTTACTCTCAACAAATCAGTGCTAGATTAAAGGGTATGGGTCTAGTTTAAGTGATAACATTGTAGCCTGTGATATAGTTTACAGTGACGCAGCATTTCTCAGAATAAAATGAAAAGGGTCATTTGATCTTTTTAGATTCAGAAATGTGGAACATTAGAGAAAAATTTACTACCATTCTTCAGATGCTTTGTGTTTTTCCTCATCTGTTCTTTCCACTAGTGTGGAAAAGCTTGGGAGTGGATTTTAAAAGTTGTTAAGGAAAGATTAGGAATCAGGATTTCAGAGACAATTTCTAGTTCTTTAACATTTGTTAGGATACTAATCCGATGAACTCAAATGCATGTTTTATAAACAAAACTGTAAGTTTTGTAAGTATTTTTTTTAAAGTGTAAGATATAGTTCTTTTCTCTAAAATGTTTACACTCTAGGTGGGGAAAAAAATCCTAATACATACGAAATAATTAAAGAGCAAATAAGTACCCATGACCTGGTATTTATAATACATATGACAAGAGTTTAGAAAAGCAGGAGACCAACATGATCAAGAATAATACTAAAGGAATCCTAAGTTAATTAGACTGAAGTGCAACTAACCATATGACTACTCTAATCCAATAATTATTAAGATTTACATGTATATGTTATGTTGTCATACTAGGCATATACTATAAACAGTCCTTATCCATTAGCTTATCCCTCCTACCAGGAGTCTCTTAATCTACCATATTCTGAGAAACCAGCAGGCTGCCTGCCCTTGGAAAATTTATCCCTCTCAAAGGATGAACTTTGAAGGATGAAAAAGATTCCAAAAATTGAAGGGAAGTGGGGACCCAGGTTGAGGCAAAAGTGTGAACAAGGGACACAGTCAGGAATGAGCATGATGTGTAACAACAAGAATAAAACTTTATTAAGAGCCTACTATGTGCCAGGCACAGTGCTAGTGATTGAACATACAAAGACAAAACAAAAACCTACTCCAGCCTCCAAGGAGCTTATATGTTATTGGATAAAAAACCAGGGACAGAGAAAAATCAAATACAAAATACATATATAAAGTAGAAACAAAGTAATTTCTAACAAATGGGGATGATCAGAAGGAAACCAGAGATTCCACAGGGTAGAGGTGAGAAGGTAGTGAATTCTAGACGTAAGGAAAGCCTTGTGAAAGGGCACTGAGTTGGGAGAGGGCAAGTCGCTTGGCCCCTTTTCCCTTCAATTCCTTATCTGTAAAATGAAGAGGGAAATAGCAAACCACTTCAGTGTAGACAATTAGGTGGTCATTACAATAGTCTAGGCCAGTGGTTCTCAACCTGTGGGTCGTGACCCCTTTGGGGGTCGCCTAAGACCATTGGAAAACACATATTTCTGATGGTCTTAGGAACTGAGACACAGCTCCTCTATCTGTCTTCAGGTGGGTCTGCCCACATACAGATATGCCCACATACGAGTATTAAAGGGTGAGGCCTTAGGAAGGTTGAGAACCACTGGTCTAGGTGAAAGATGGCGATGGCCTGAACCAGGGTGTAAGTCTGTGTAAGTGAAGGGAAAAGAATGGATGGATTTAAGGGGAAGAGGGAATGTTGAGGAAAGCTACTTGGAAGAGGGTTGTATATTGGGGTTTAGTGGGAAACAGAGTTGAATAGATAGAATGCGCCTGTTTGAATAAATGTGGAGGGCCTGCCTTAAAAAACATTCAGAGTTTGCCTTTGATCTTGAGGTGATCAGGTGGATAGAGCATCAGGAAGATCTGAGTTCAAATCCAGAATCAGACATTGCTTAGTGATGGCATGTCACCTAACCCCTATTTACATCAGTTTCTCATCTGTAAAGTATGGCAACGCTGGAGAAGAAAACAGCAAACCCCTCCAGTATCTTTGCCAAGAAAACCCCATGGACTTTGTCACCTAGTTGGACATAACTAAAAAACAACTGGACAATAAAAGTAGATTTTAAAGCTGGGGAGTGATATGAGAAAAGTAATCTTTTAGAAAGATTCATTTGACATAAATATGCAGAATGAATTAGAGGGGAGAAGGAATGGAGGTAAGGGATACAAGCTAAGAGAATGTTTAAAGTAGTCTAGGAGTGAGGTAATAAAAACAGGAACGAGGATCCTGGGAGTAGAAATGGAAAAAGTGCATCTGAGAGATGTTTTGAAGGAAGATTGATAAGACTTGGTGACAGCTTGGATATAAGAAGTGGGGTGACAAGATGAAAGTAAAGGTTCCAGCACAAGGGGCTAGAATAATAGCGACAATGCTAGGGGGAAGGAGATGGATTTGGGAGGGAGAGGATCTGTTCAGTGTGGACGTGACCACTTTGTTGGGGCATCAAGATAGCCAAATGGAGATATTCTGTGACATTTAAAGTGTTTCTATACTAGCCAATAAAAGACAATTAAAATGATTCACCTCATAGGTTTCATTCTTCAGTGATTGTAAAATATTTTCAATTCCTTTGGCAAATCCATTACATAACAGGAAAGTATCTCCTACACTTCCACATAGAGGCAAGTAAGGTGGTGCAGTGGATACAGCGCTGGGCCTACAGTTAGGAAGAGCAGAGTTTAAATCTAGCCCCAGACATGTTAGCTGTGTGACCTTGGGCAAGTCACTTAACCTCCGTTTGCCTCACTTTCCTCAGTTATAAAATGGGGATAATAATAGCACCTACTTCCCAAGGTGGTTGTAAGGATCAAGTGAGAGAATATTTGTAAAGCATTTAACACAGTGCCTGGCGCATAACAGGTGGCATATAAATGCTACATATTGTTATTATTACACAGCTTCCTTTATTAAGAGCTTATAGGTATAATGGAGCTAGCTTGAACCAGATAATGAGTTGATTGTTAAATTATCAGTGTCTAGATTTAAAAATTTAATTTAATCTACATTAAGATTTAATGTAGAAAATGTTAATGTAGAGTAAATTAAAAATATGTCCTGGTGTATCCTTCCCTGCTCCTCAGGAGCCAGTTGTTAAACATTTACTAACATACCCCCTGGCTCATCTTCAATTTTTCTTCTTTTTTTTTTTTCCAATTAACTTTTGTTTATTTTTAGTTTACATCATTGATTTCCATGAGATTTTGAGTTACAAATTTTCTACCTGTCTTTTCCTACCCACCACTCCAAAACAGCAATCTCACTGTATTTCCCCTCCCCCAGTCTACTCTCTCCTATGTCCTCCCCCATCACCCTCTGACTTTCCAGTAGGGCGAAATGGATCTCCGTCCCCCAGTGCCTGTGTATCTTATTTCCCAGTTGCTTGTAAATAATAATAATAATAATAATAATAATAATAATAATATGTATATATATACACATATAAATATTTTTAACATTTGATTTTAGAACTTTAAATTCTAGATTCCCTCTCATCTTGAATTTCTATAAATATCTATGTTAAAGAAATTATTCTAAAATGTTATGGCTCATGGCTAATATAAAAATATACTTTACGTGTTAGCACATGTATAAACGGTATATATATTGCTTGTCTCTCCGTGGGTGGTGGAGGGATGGAAGGAGGAAATTAGTTTTTGAAAATGCTGTGGCCTAATTGCGTTCCCTCTGTTGTCCTGACTGTTACTTCCCTTTCTCACTTGCCTTTGTTGCTTCTTCACCCTCAGTTGCTGATTCTTTGGATGTGGTAGCCTCCAGGCCATTGATGCCACATGGGTGGCAAATGTGTGATGTGAAGCTTTTCTCTCTCTGCCTGGGGAATCAGTCCAGAAACAGCAATTAAACTTGGAGTGAGCGCATAGGGGCAATTTTGCATTTCCCCTAGGCCTTAGTCTAATGATTAACACCTGGTTTATCCCAGAGCTAGGCAATTTCAGCAAAAGTTTACATACTTTGTTTGTTCTTTTAAATCATTATCAGTCAGGTCTGGAGAATCACCAGACGCTTATCTAACTCTTGAGTTTTTCTTAGGGTGCAGCTCTGAGACACTGGTAAGTGCCATTTGGTCCATACTCATACAATGCTCATTTTGAAATATTTCTGTATTAACCAGGAGCAGGTGCAACATTGCAATGGAGCATCTAAACAGATGGGACCATATGGTTTAATTTGCTGAGTGGCAAAATATTGTGTAATTCTAATATCAGTTCACCGTTCTATAAGGGTAATGTAATTATTAAATTGAAAATTATAGGATTCACATCTGAGGATCATAGATGTATCTAGAACTGTAAGGAACCTCTTTAGTAATTTAATTCACGGCCTCCTTCTTTCTCTCCTCTCCCCCATCAATTCGAGGAAATTAAGGTCCAGAGAAGTTTGTGACTTGCTCAGGGTCACACAGGTAGTTAAGTGGAACTGGGATTTGAACTCAGGTCCAAGTTGAGTGCTTTTTCTCAGTTTTTTTTGTTGCCTTTTATGCTTACAGTAGAAATATTATTTAATATCATTCAATATCCTACGTTAGGGATCTCATAATAACGTGGTGATGACTCTCACTTCTTGAAATTTACGTGAAAGGACCAGCCCAAATGACGTTCCAGTTCATTTGGGAAGGTTTTCGGTAGAGGTCTAGTGATAGACTTAATATCTATCACTTGAGAACTAACCAGTTTAGGGAAGATAATCACTAGAAGATGGGTCTCTAAATGATCATTTTTTTTTGGAGGGGAGTTCAACACTATCCACAAAGACAAGGAGGGGCTGAAATCTTTCTTGGCCAAGGGAGCACCCACACCAATGAAATCTTGTGTCTTGGAGACGTTTAAGGATCTCGTGCAACTTTGAGAACAGAAAGGCTATTTACATTTTAACGATCATTTGTGTTTTAAAAATCCTGCACTGAAAAAGAAAGTAATGAAAATTAAAGGTAATTGCTTAATACATTTATCTTAAATTACATCCCATGTTCTTCAGTGTTCTGCTTTTTTCTTTGGCGGATACTACTGGCCTCTTTCCAATGAACAACAATAATGGTCTGACTCTTGCTGATGTCACTGCTGAGTTATTTAATTTGACTGAAAGAGATAAATGTGTTTATTTAAAACTAGGTTCAGAATTTTTTTTTAAGGTCAGTATGGCACTTGTACATTGCAGAGTATGTTTTCTGATATGATCATAAAATTACATTAGTCTAGCCCAAGAGTAATTATTTATACATACTAAAAACTGTGGAGACCCTTGAAATTAGAAAGCATAGGCTATTTTTTCTCTCCCTCCAGAACAAGAACAGAACATTTCACTGTTTTGTATGCTTTTTCATCTTATCTAATCATTCCCACGTATTTGATGTTTTCTTTTCCTTGAAACAAAACCAAAAAAAGTACAGTGCTCAAAATAATAGTTTGAAAGTGATTTTGAGAGTACAAGCAGCCCCTGACTTAGAAACATTTTATTTGTGAATAGCATGTACAATGTCAATACTGTCACCCAAGATGCTATTCAGCTCCCATGTAGCTTCCAGACTTTTGCCAGAAAGCATGCTACTGGAGTCCTCTGTCCCAAATTCTATTTTAGGAACTACCCCATGTTCTAGAGACTATGTCTAGCACAGGGGCAGGGAACCTGCAGCCTTGAGGCCACATGTGGCCCAAGTCCTGAAATGGGTCCTTTTGACTGAATCCTAACTTCACACAATAAATCCCAGTAATAAAAGGATTTGTTCTGTAAAACTTGGACTCAGTCAAAAGGCCACACTCCCAAACCCAGAAGGTCACATGTTGCCTCAAGGCCACAAGTTCCCCACCCCTGGAGCACATTCCCTACAACCTAGACTGAGTTCAGGGGGGCCTCTGGGAGCCTAAAGAACTGTCCAAAATTCATTGAATTTGAAGATGAAAAGTATATTAGAGATTATCTAGTCTTTTTAAACTTTTCCCATGCAGGACCTCTTTCCAAGGTTGATGTTGCATGGCCTGAGAGCAAGCACAGTGCAGATTGTATCTACTTTGTGTACAGAACTGAGGTTGCAGTGAAGTTACTAGCTGCAACCTGGGTAAGTGCTATGAGAAACACCTTAAATTCATTATGCATTTGATTTTTTTTTTTATTTGCTCATTTACTTTTAATTTACAAGATTCAGTTCCACAATCACTTGAGTTTCAGATTTTTTCCCCTCCCTCCCCCCCCCCATGGTGGCGTGCAATCATGTATAGGATCTATGCATTTGATTTTGAATCAATTTTTGGTCGTTGTGCATCCAGTAACCTTTTACTGATGTCAAATTTTTCACAACCCGCAACCGACAGTTTAAGAAGTGCATCTAGGGGTGGCTAGGTGGCACGGTTAATAGAGCCCCCAGACCTGGAGTCAGGAGGACCTGAGTTCAAATAAGGCCTCAGACACTTAACACAAAAAAACTAGCCATGTGACCTTGGGCAAGTCACTTAACCCCAATTGTCCTGCCATCCCCCCTCCAAAAAGAAAGCAAAAAAATAAATAAAATAAACTTTAAAAAAAAAAGTGCATTTAGTCCAACCCCCTTATGTTACAGAAAAGAAAACTGAAGCCCGTGGGGAGGGTCGAATGATTTGCTCTAGAGTCACACAACTATTAAGTAAAAGGGCTCATATTTAAACCCATGTCTGTTTCAGTTTCATTATGGGTTAAATTGACTTTAGTGGGTTTGTTTAGGAACTAACCACCATTTACAATGTCATTTTGGACATGTGTTTTCCAAATTCCTTACAATGGACTTTTGGACTATGCCCCATATGTATGAGTTGAGGACTATTTGTATTGGGCACATATAGTTGAAATCTAGTAATCCTGGGTAGCCTCTCTCCTCAATTAACAAATGTTTAAAAATCCAAATAACGAATTTCTTAAGTTGTGAATCTGCCTACTGGCTATCCAATTATACATCATTCTTATTTTTCTGTATAGTTTATTCTTTCGATGTTGCCCATTCTGACCACAAATTTGTAAAAAGTGTTCACACCAATATATCTCAGAATCACTACATTGTGATGTAACATTTTGCCTGTTAGGCTTGAGTTCTGTGGAGAAAGGGGATTCTAAGATTCATGACTGAAAGGGAAATCTCTAGACTTTACAGAAATGACTTTGAGGCGTTTGAAAAAGTCTGTGTAATATGCACTAAACCACACTAGATAAGTATGGTTTTAAAATCATGATTGTCATTCAGTTGATGTGGGGGTCTCCAAGTGGTCTGATGGCTAGTTTCTTTTGATGCTAATTTTTATAATATAATAACTATACTTTTTCTGATAGAAGTTTTCTTTACTTGTCCTCATTCAGGTCTCATAAAGCTTCGGGCAGTGATGATGTCTTTAGTATAAAAAGCCCAACTGAGGCATGATTATTGTTGCCCAGCCAAAATCAGCACTCATCACTAATGTTAGTCATTTACTCTAGTATGATCTGTGAATGATTATCACCACAGTAAAAACTCAAGTTCTAACTTTAAGCCTTCTTAGTGATCATTATTTTTTATGTCTCATGCTCATCTCCACCCAGAGAATTTGTATGGGAACATCATGCTCTGACTTATTTTAGTTCCTCCTAGGGGTATTCAATTTATCTCTTGGAAGCATTTGAACTTAAAGAAGTTTTATGACAAGGGAGGTAAAGAGGAGGAAAGGGAATGACTATGGGTAGTCCCCCTCATGCTGAGGTCTTTATAACTCTCCCCTTTGCAATTTAAGTTATAGTCTCCACAAGTCTTATAACATCAGTAAGTGAAGTCATAAAAACCTGAATGGACTACTAACATAGGTCCCTGGACTGTTTGACACAGGTTGCTTTTTTGTTTTCTTTTTCTTTCTCGTGGGGGATGGGGGTGAGGGTGTTGGCAATCAGGGTTAAGTGAATTACCCAGGGTCACACAACTACTAAGTGTCTGAGGCTGGATTTGAACTCAGATCTCCTGACTCCAGAGCAGGTGCTCTATATACTGCCCCTCCTGGCTGCCCCTTCAGTTGCTTTCCCCGTTCTCCCCCAGTCACTGAAATTTTGCCACAACTTATTCCATATTGCTGCTTCCTCCACCTGAGGGTTTGGAAGAAAAGATAACAAGTTCTATTTTGTACACGTTAACTTTGAGATTCCTGTGGGACATCCAGTTTTAAATGTCACATAGGAAGATGGTGATAGAGAACTGGAGTCTGGAGAAGAACTGAGAAATTTCATTTCTTACCAACTGCTTTGCTTGATTTCAGCTCCATGTGTCTCTAGGATAGGCTCATCACAAGGAAACACAGTCATGGAAATTGCTTCAGCTTTGGTCCATCAGTAACCATAGCTGCCTCTGTCCCTCTGATTGGAGCGCTAGTGGGCAAGAATAAAAAACTCCTCCCCAATCTTCTCTTTAAAGAGGGCCTAAAAACTCGTTCAGTGTTACTGTCATCATTGCTCCCTGCCCCCCACGGCAGATACCCTCTGCGCTTTAGCTTCCTTTGGTGTCTTGTATTTACCCATTAGACCATAAGCTCCTTGGGGACAGGGACTGCTTAGCACAGCACCTGGCACAAAGGTGCTTGATAAATATTATATTATATTGTGTTGTGTTGTGTTGTGTTGTGTTGTGTGCACTGTGTGAGTCATCTACATAGAGGTGATAATGTTACCAAGAAATAAGAATCTAGGGCAGTGGTTCTCAACCTTCCTAATGCCGAGACCCTTTAATACTCGTCTGTGGGCGTATCTACATGTGGGCGGACTGCCTGGAGACAGATAGAGGAGCCGTGTTTCGGTTCCTAAGACCATCGGAAATAGGTGTTTTCCGATGGTCTTAGACAGCCCCTGTGAGCCCTGTGAAAGGGTCGTTTGACCCCCAAAGGGGTCACGACCCACAGGTTGAGAACTGCTGATCTAGAGTAGAGGGTCCAGAACAGAACCTTGGGATTTGCTTATATATAAAGAGCACGGTATAGAGGAATCCTTAGAGAAGCCCCATAAATCAGATAGGTAAAAGGAGAACCAGGAGAGAACAGCATCATAAACACCCAAAGAAGACAGAATCTCCAGGTGGAGACAGTGCTTAAGCAGTGTTTAAAGCTGCAGAAAGGTCAAGGAGGATGAGAATGAAGAAAAAGTCATGGGATCTGGCAAGTAGGAGATTCTTGATAACTTTGGAGAGTAGCTTCAGTGATGAAATTGGAAGCCAGATTTCAGTGGGTTGAGTGAGGGGGAGGAAGTGGAGGCAAGGAATGGAGACAGGTTTTGTTTTTTGTTCTTTTAGGAGTTTGGCTGTAAAATGGAGGAGAGATATAGGATGATAGCTTGAGGAAATAATAGTGTTAAGTGGAATTCTCCAAGGAAGAGGGGCTTGGTATGTTTACAAGCAGCAGGGAATAAGCCAGTTGATAGGGAGAAATAGAGAAGTAAAATGACAGGGGATGACTGAGGACAATCTCCTTGTGGAATCAGGAGAGTAGAGGATCAAGAGTACAAGTAAAGATTGTGACCTTCATGAATAGAAGGTCCATCTTTTCATCAGAGACTGGAGTAAAAGAGGAGAAAGTGGTAGATGATGTAACGCAATTTTGTGATTTAGAAATGGGGAGAAGAAGGTATTAATGGAAAATGGTTTGTTTTCTCAATAAAGCATGTGGAGGGGTCTTGAGAGAGTGGGAAGAGGAACTCCTTTAGGAAGTCTGAGAAGAAAAGAAAAAGTTTGTAATAGTCATTGTGGGGAGTAGGATAAAGTATAATTTAGAAAGGGGTTAAAAGGATTGATTTGCTGCAATTAAGGCACAGTTGAGATTAGATGATATAAATTAGCAGTGAACCCAGTCACCATGATTGCATGGCTCTTTCCAGTTCCACTCAGGATCATATGTATAGGTAGGAAGGAGGTGGATAGTGGGAGTAATCCAGCGGTGGGTTTTGGTAAGCCGTGAGCAGATACAGAATGAGTGTGAAAGGGCTTCAGTAGTAGAGTACAGCATAATAGTAGAGGAAAACAATCTTATGAGATCAAGATTGGGAAAGAAAAAAGGTGAAGATAGGGCATTGGGTGAATACTAGAGTGTGGAGGGACTGGTCAGAGAGAGAGTGGGAGTTGACTTGCCCTAGGGGGATATATGGTAGAAAGGCAATGGAATTTGGAGGCAGTGGTCTTACATTTGAATCCCATCTTTTATTGCCTGTATGACCTTGGATAAGATGGATCTTTTGGTTGTGGTTCACATCTCTGTCTCTCCAAGTCAGATTGAGCCTTTCACTGTAATCTAAACATAACCCTAAGTATTGTGGACCCCAAGGTCTTGCTCATGCTATTTACTTCCTCAACATGAGATGTTATCACTTCTCTCTCCAATCTCATTGCCTCCCATCCTTCAAGACCTGGCTAAAGTGAAAATAATCTCTTTCTCTTATGATAGTGAGTTATGTGATTTTCCACCTCTCTACCTAGTGGAGAAATGAAACATTATTACTTGTCTGTTTCATGTGTGTTAGGGCCAGGCTCCACATGCTCCTGGAGGAAGTGGTTGGGCCATAGTTGGTCTGGTTTTGTGTCCTCTTGGGTCTTGATGCTGCTTTTTCACAATATTGAGTGTTGTGTTATTTTGGGATCTCAAGGACAACTGAGCCTGGGATCTTGCAGATTTTCAGTACACCAGTAGGGCTCAGATCTAGGGCAAAATCTGAGTGCTATTTCTTTAGTCTGAGCTCTGAAAGTTTCTGATCCGAATTTGGGTCTGACCTACATAGCTGTAAGCTTGTCTTTGATGGGAACTCCAATAGACTGCTACTGAACTCAGCCACCATTAGCCATCTGAAAAGCTCTTCAGTTTCAGAGTAACAAAACTGTGGATTTTCCTTTGGTCCAGGCTTTCTATGCTGGTTATGTCACTGCAGGGTCCGTACTAGTCTGGGAGCTGGCATCAGACTGGATTGGCTTCATTCCTAGGGTCACAGCCCTGCAGCTACTACTTGCTTCTGTACTAATTCCTTAGTCAACACACAACCTAAAACCAATGACCGCTCTTTATCCTGGACCACTACCCTGAGAAGGTGCAGGTTCCCTTCCCAGGCTTCACTAGATCTATGTCCCAGAACTGGAGAGTGAGTGACAGAGCTACCAGTTGGTACTTATTCTTGCAGCCTGAACAAGGTCAGGTCGCTTTGTACTGGATCTTGACCTCTTCTTGCCTTGAAGTTCAGTTGCAGGCAGTCCCTCATAATTTCACATAGCTAGTCCTCTAGATCCCCTCCCATTGTCCTCAGCTGTAAATCTTATGCTGACCTGGGCTAGCAAAATTAACTTACTGTGCTTTTTTTTTCCTTGAATTTCTCAACCAAGACTCAGTCTGGTATATTTTTCTAGTGAACAAGTTGTCTTGGAGAGCTAAGCTATCTTTTCTATTCTATCATTTTGACTTATCAGCTCAATAAAAACTTTTGAATGAATTTCTTTATGTTTATGTGGTTTAAAAAAATAATAGTAATTGAGAATTCTTACAATAATAACTCCCATTAATTTTGTAAGATGTGAGTAGCATAAATGTTGTTATCCTCATCTTACAGACGAGAAATCTGTACAGAAGTGGAATGACTTACACAGAGTAACAAAACTGGCAAGTAAGTGCAGAGGCAGAATTCAGATCGGAGTCTTTGGGTCAGTGCTCTTGCCATTAAATCCTGCTAGCAGTTGCCACATATATTATGACAGCAAAGTTGAAAATTCTGAAGTGTGAAACCAAATTTTCAATTTTCTAGGCAGTTGGAGACATAAAACTTCTCTTGTGCCATATGGAACAAAGCTATTTGTTTATATGATGTGTACAATTCAAATACTTGCCAGATTATGTACCTCCTCTATGTCAATGAGGTGATTGTAATGCTTAATGATTTTTTTCCTATTCACATGTTTCAGCTATTTGATCAATTCTGTAAAGGTATAGATAGCTATGCCAGTGCTTTCAGCCTGCTTATGTTTTTTGACTCCCTCTTGTCTGTTGGACAAAATCCGAATTTGTTATTCTAGCATTAAATATTCTCCACAGTGGATCTATTTTTTTCTATCTATAAAATGGGGACAGTAAGGCTTGCATTACCCATCTCACAGGTGAACAAAAGCTTTTGTATACAGTAATTAAGTTTTTTTAAAAAATATTTTTGCTATTGTTATAATCATTTAGCCCCATATTCCATTGACAAACATTTTTCACTGCTTCCCTACATAGACCCTCTCTTCTCACCAGACTGGTTTACCTACTGTTCCTCGAACATTCTTTGCACATTCCTAAGCCTACATCTTAGATTACATCATTCCCTGCCTGGAATCTGGAATGACCTCCCTTCCCTATCTGTCTGTCCTTTCTGTTATAATTAAAGTCCTGCCTCTTGAATGAAGACTTCCAAGATGACCAAAAACAACAATGATTTTTCCTTTCTCTAAACTTCCATGGTATTTGTTACCATTAAAAATTTAGTGACATATTAGAAGTTTTAAAAATTATATGTAATAAAAAATACAATGTGTGATATTATCTATAATTATAGATAATATAGATATTTTAAATATAGATATTTATAAATATTTATATAAATATTTTAAAATAATATGTACCATGTTTCTTCACACAGGCTCTAAAATCTTTGAAGACAGGGAATATGTATTCTTTATATCTCTCATAAATGATGGCACCTTTTCCTTAAGAAGCACTAAAAACGTTGAATGATTTGAGTGGAAGGAGACTGAGCCAGGATGTCAGAGTGAAAAAGATTTAAGGGAGTGAAGCTCCCTAATCTCCACTTTCTAGAAAAACAAAATAATAATGCCAAAACAAGAAATAGAAATATCAAAGGGAAGCACACAAGTAAACAAAAAAGCACTCAAGTAAACAAAAATGAGTACATATCAGCCAGCATTTATTAAGCACTTATTTTGTGCCAGGCATGTTGCTAGGTACTGAAGAAACAAAGAGAAAAATAAAATAGTCCTTGCCCTAAATGGGCTTTTATTCCAGTGGGGTTACCAACATATGCATATACATGCATGCATACACAAAATATATATAAGATAATTGTGAGGGATCAGTCATTATGAAGATTTAGAAATGCTTCATGTAGAAGGTGGTACTTGAGCTGATCTTTTTTTTTTTTGCAATGGCTCTAGGTGGGACTCATTTAATTGGTATAGGGAACTTCCAGCAGAAACTTTTTTTTGCCATTGCAGGTTGGCACTTGCTTATAGTATTAATGAGCTGCCTAGGACATAGAAGAGTGCAGTGACTTTCCCAGGGTCATACAGCCCTATGTGTAAGAGACAAGATATGAACCCAGGTTTTTCTGTTTCCAAGTCTAGCTTTCTATTCACTACACCATGTTGCCTCTGAATGAAGCTTAAGATTTCTAAGAGGTAATGGTTAGGTACAAAGCAAAGAGTCATTACACAATTAAAATAAATACTATGCAGGAACTGCACTAGAAACACTGGAGATGTTAAAAAAAACATGCAAGGTATCTTGAGAGATATTCTCAAATAGCTAAATGAAGCATTCAGAGAAATTAAGCAAGAATTAAAATTCTAAGAGAATCACAAAACCATATTTAAAAGAACTTAAAGCAAAGGAAAATCAAATTGAGGATTAAAAGATCTTTTTAAAAGAAAAAATGAAGAAAATGACTTAATATGGATAAAACAAGAGAAAACTTTAAAAAGGAAATATATAGGAGCAATCAAAGATTTATAATAGTGGAAAATTGAATTATACATACACATACAGAGTAACCTAAAATACAAGCTCTCCAAATTACTGAATTGTCAAAACTATTGGAAAATGCGCAGAACCAAGAGACAGACCAGGTAAAGAAATAGCTATACTGCAGTTTCATGGTTATTTATATCCCAGAGAACTTAGAAAGACAAAAGAATCAAAATATCATGTTTTTAAAAATTTTGAAAGAAAAATGTCCAGAAATGGCAAATAAACAAACAAACCAAAAAACAATCCACACATAACATCAAACTAAGGATTAGGGTAAAAAATCCACAGGATGCCAGGAAGGAAAAACCAAAGATTGAACACACCCACACAAATCATAATTAAACTCCAACATTCCATTGATTTTTTTAAAATGCTACTAGTTTCCAGAAGCATAATTATTACTTATGGAGGAAAAATAATTAGTATCACGGATAATTGTCAAGGAAGATAAGAGAGCATCACAGAAAATAGAATATGAAGTAGTATTTACGTTGATCGTGCACTCATGTGATCTGTCAAACAAAGTTCAAGAAGTTCTATAAAGGCAGAGAAATGGTTACATGAAAAAGGAACAGATTTAGGAAAGTTTGCAGAGATAGATCCACCTTCAAGAAAGTCTTCAAAAACCAAACAAATTCCTTAGTGGAAATACATACATATACATGCATATATGTAGAATTCAAAACAATTTAAACTCAAATCAAAATAAACCTGTTGTTAATGAAATGTGTGAGCTATCCGAATATTATATTGGCTAGATAAGAAGATTTTACAGGATATTTTGAAGACATAGGAGTGAAAGGAGGGGAAAAAAAGGAAAGAAAGGAGGGAGGAGGGTCATCCCAAAGTGAAGAAACACACAGACACACACAGACACACACAGACACACACACACAGCCCCTAAGAATTCTCCAATGAAATCCATAAAGGAAGATCTTTCAGTTGAAGAAAATAAAATTAACACTACTTTGATTCCTAACGTTACCTTTCCATGTCCTTGAGTTGCACTAAGGAATTCAGTTTTCCCTCTGAGTTAGTTTAAAGTAATTAAAAGAAAAGTTATTATCGCTCATACCAGTAGCCGTTGGGATACTTCCAGGACATCTTATTTGTTATCTTTAAACCCCACAAGTTACCTTGTATTCTGTTCCCAAAAGATATTTCATCTGTCCTTGTACAACTGGAGTTTTTATCTCTTCCAAGGAGACAGCAAGTCTGGTAGTTTTAATCCCCTAGCAAAGATTATAAGATGCAGATGAGTCCCATAAAACAATTAACATTCTTTAATAGATAGAGAGGGGGTGGTGATTAGCCTTATGTGAATGCCAGCCCACTTTTATTAGTACAGTCAATCATAATGTTACTGTTCTAACCATTCAACCTATCACTTTTTCTCTGTGATTACCAAGATCACACCTTCTTTGGTGTATGTCAGGTAAAAGTGTCCCCTCCTTCTCACTGGGGTTTCTGGGTTTAGAGAGAGATTGCCAGCCTAACCCACTTTGTTAACAGATAAATGTGTCACTGTTAATAAACTGATTTTGCTCAGAGCTCTGTACCTCAATTTACCTTTATAAGTTTTATTTGCCACACAGTCATACAAAAAAAAAGATATTAAAATAATAGGGGGAAATTTTAACAGCAAATTTAACAATTTGTCAAAATATGACAAATTAAACAAAAATATATGAATAAAAAGATAAACCGCATATTAAACACCCTATAGCTAATAAGTTATAAAGATATCTCAATGGGAAAAAATAGTATTTCTTTTTTTCTAATCTTCATGGAATTTACACTAAAATAGACAAATATAGATCAGAGAGATAAACCATAATGCAGTAAAACTAGTAGCAAATAATGATGCAATGAGTAAAATCAGAGGCCCATAGTAAAGGAAAAACTACTTTGAGTGAAACAAAGTCATTAAAACGGTAGATTACACCATTAACTATACAGGCAATAAATATTAAAACCTAAAGGATGCATGCTAGCAGCACCCAGAGGCAGATTCTTAGTGCTGAATATATTGATAAGGGAGAACATTAATTGATTAATTGGCTATTCATGCAAACACTTGGAAAAGGAACAAAGCAGCAAATCAATAGAAAACAAAAATGAGAGATATAATCAGTATCACAGAGGCAACCTAGTGGGAAGAGAGGTGACTCTCAATCCAGGAAGATCTGGGTTCAGGTCCTAAGTATTATATGACCCTGAGCAAGTCATGTAACCACTCAGTGTTCTGAGCAACTCCCTGAGACCATATGAGTCACAGAACTCTAGGATACTATGTCTCACTTAAGTGGGATTTTACAGGGAACTATTTATTAATCTATCATAGTAGCTTTTCTTCAATTATTATGGTCTGTCAGTTGTTAAAATTTATATAAATTCTTTGTATACTTATTTCCTATGTTAACACTAAATAGTTTTGTGCTTTTTGTGAATTTAAATGTGACGCAATGGTTGCAAATATTGTTTAACAGAAATATTTCATTACCTTTCATAGATTTATCCAAAAAAAAGGAAGAAAGACATGATCGTGACCTGCATGGGGAGTCCCCTGACTTGGGAGTTCTTTATGCTAATGCAATCACAATTGCAGTCCCTAACCTTTAATAAATATCAGTCACACTCAGTACATGTGAAAATAAGAAAACAATTGGAATGATTAATCTAAAACTTTTTTTTAAAGACTTCTACATTTGACAAAATTAGTTCAGTCAAGAAAAGAGATCAAACCTGAATTTTAAAAAAATAAATGAGGGAGATTATAACACTGGCAAAAAAAATTATCCAAGTTATCTCTACGCTAATAAATTCAAGAATCTAAAAGATTCTTGCTTCCAATAAAAGACACCAAATTCCAATCTCTAATCTCCACTACTTTTCAGACATCTAGAACTAGATGTCCATTATGCATCTTAAACTTAACATGTCCAAAACTGAGCTCATTTTCTTTCTCTCAAATCCCCCTTTCCCTCCTAATTTCCCTATTACTGTAGAGGGCAATGCCGTCTTCTCTGTCCCTCAAATTCTCAACCTAGTGTCATCCTTGTCTATTCACTATCTCTCCCTCCTCATATATCCAATCTGTTGCCAGACCTGTAGATTTCACCTTTGCAAAATCTCTCAAATAGACCCCCTTCTCCACCACCCTAGTTCAGACCCACATCACCTTATGCCTGTACTATTGAAATAACCTGCTGGTGGGTCTGCCTGCCTTAAATCCCTCCCTACTCTACTCCAACCTCTATTCAGCCACCAAAGTGATTTTCCTGAAGTTCAGGTCCAACTATGTCACTACCCCCCACCCCCACTCAGTAATCCTAGTTGGCCCCCTATTGCTTCCAGGATCAAATACAAAATCCTCTATTTAGAGTTCAAAGAGTTTCAAAACCAAGCCTTCTCCTGCCTTTTCAGTTTTCTTAGTCCTTGTGTACTCTTTGATCCAGTGACTCATGTCTCCTTGTTGTTCCAGGAACAAGACATTGAATCTCTTGACTGGGTACTTTCTCTAACTGTTCCCAATGCATGGAATGCATTCCTGCCTCATCTCCACCCACTGGCTTCCTTTAAGGCCCAACTAATATTCCATCTTCCATAGGGAGCCTTTTCCAACCCTCTTAATTCTAACACCTTCCTTTGTTTAATTAGTTTTTATTTATCTTGTATATAGCATGAACGTATTTGCTAGTTTATTGAGACAGCTAGGTCATGCAGTGAATTGAGTTCTGGGTCTGGCATTAGCAAGACCTGTGGTAAAATCCAGTCTCAGACACTTAATGGTTGTGTGGCAAGTTACTTAACCTGGTTGCTTCAGTTTCATCATCTGTGAAATGAGTGTCATAATAGCACCTACTTACCAGGGTTGGTGTGAGGATCCAGTGAGATAAGGTTTGTAAAGTACGTAGAGCACCATGTCTGGCATGGAGTAAGTACTATAAAAGTACTGTCATCATCATCAATAAGCGTCATCATTATCTCCCCTATTAGATTTTGAGCCCCTTGAGGTCAGGGATTGTCTTTTGCTCTTATTGTATCTCAGCGCCTAGCCTGGTTTCTGGCTAAGCTTAAGTGCTTCATAGATGCTTATTGATCAACAAATACTGATACCTTCCTTTTTAGAATCTGTGCACAGAATCATGCACATAATTTTCTTGAATTTTCTCATTTCCTAAAGTCTAGATGTTGAGGTCAGATTTGGGGGAGCAGTTCAATTTCTCTTAACCAATGGGGGCTTTCTTACATGAGAGCTTAACCGACCTGATTAGTGAGAAGCTAATGAAAGGCCCCGATATTTGGAAGGACCAGGCTTGTATAGACAGAAAGCCTGAAGATGTTCGGCATGATGTAGTTTTAAGGTTTTATGGTGGTTGAAGATTAAGGATAAGGAAGAATTTATGGTATAGGGTGAGGGAGATGGCTTATGAGGTAAGAAGGAATTTATGACATGGGGTGAAGGGGTAAAGGACTTTATACATCACCCTCAAGTTACAGGATGGACTAGAGAATGAAACCCAGCCTCTCCCCCTCCCCCCAGGAGGGTCTTCACAAAGTATTAGAAAAACAACCCTTAATCTTCTTTTTAATCTGAAGGGCACTATATGCTATACTGACATCATAGGGTCTAGATATATAGAACTGCAGATTTAGACTGTACTCAGAGATCATCTTGTCCAACTTAAATCTTCATATGACTCTTCTTAGTGTAATAATCTTTGGAGACATATTTCAACAGGTAGAAGAAGTCTTCATGGACTTCTGGTAAATATAGCCCAGTATCTCAGATAATGTTATATTCCTAGACCCAGGAGATTGGGAACCTTTGTATGACTAATGTTATATGTTGTTGTTTGGAGATGGAGAAGAGTGTTGTCAAATATGCCTAGGCTCCATCAGGGTGGCTAATATCTTTTTCTTCTGGAGGTAAACACAAGAGTAGTGACTAGAGTCAGAGATATTCCTGATCATGAGTGAACTTTTCTTGGGTTTGAAAAGCCAGGCTGAGTGCTATGTCAACTTTAAAATTTCTCTCCCCTTTCCCATTTCTGTCTGATTGGAGGCTTAAATTCATGCTTCCTCTTGCCTTTTAAAAGCATTCTTTTTTTATTTAAATAGTACTTTAAATCTGTCTTTGTCTTTGATCTTGATCTTAATTGTTTTAGTGTGTTTGGCTTTGAGTTCAGAGAGGACAAACAGGGAAGGCTTTGGTTGTCCTCAGACAGAGGATTGAATTGATTGGGAAGTTTCTTTTCAAATTTGGCAGCTATATGCCACCTAGGGATATGGTGAGCTATTTTTGCCCATTTCCTTACCAGAAGGACAGAGTAAAAGAAGGTAGTTGCCTGCCAACCAGTTTTGCTTTCCACAGTGACATCAGGTTATACTAGTATTCAGTTTTTTCCCCATCATGGACTCTAGATTAATATGGACATTTTTTGTCCAAGGTCAATTTGATTGTGTTCTTTGATTATTAGATCCAGAGTAGCAGTTCCTCTCATTATTTTATTTCTTCCTTAAATTTCCAAAAGATGAAATTTTTCAGCAAAATAGGTCAGGAATTTATGAGGTGTTCCATTTTTTGTAAAATAGTTTTTCTGTTGGGACCAGCTTAGCCAAAGTCCCCAGAGGATTGTATAGTGAAGAAGGTACTGGATTTGGTGTGTTGAACTGGGCTTAAGAAATGAATGCCCTAAAAAATGCAAAATCATTTAAGTAGACTAGTTTGTCTGAAATCAGTGATCTGCCTTTTCTTATATCTTTAATTTATTCTTTTGCATCCATTTTGTTCTTCAGGTAGATTTAATTTGGCTGAAGTGATTGATGTTAAAAGTTCATAAACATCAAAAGAAATGATGTATCTATAACTACTTGGTTGGTTGGTGTTAACATTCTTGATAGCGTTCTATGTTATTCACTTTGAAGTTGACTCATTTTTAAAATTTCACCTGCTAGAGTGGTATGCATAATTTTGAAATGCTTTCATCAATAATCTTAATACTACGTTTAATGGAAAGTGGTTCTCATTTTTTCTGGTGTAATTTTGTCTTTAGTCATCATTGCTCTGTTTATCACCTCTTTCTTCTCCTTTTTCTCATTAGCTCTATTCTGTAGTCTATAGGTCTCTTGTAGAAGTTATTTCTAAATTTCAACATAATTTCACATTGTAATGATGTCCTTTCCTTGCTTTCTTTATGAGAAAAGTGATATATATGTATATATATAAAATATGTATGCATTTATGTATTGTAGATATATATGCACAGATATATGAAATTAAGCAAAATGAGCTATCATAAATGATTATTCCATTGGTGCAAATCACGACCCTAAATATTGGAGATTTTCTTCTAGGGATTATTCAGTAATATTCTATGAATACCAGTGTTGCACTTGGGTTGTTATCAGTTACTTTTAACATTTTACCTTCCCACTTCCTTTTCTCTCCAATATTTCCTAGACAATATTTATTTACATTACCTTTCCATGTAGGCCCATATTGATTATATACCGCACACTTCTTTTTCCCACCGTACACCTACTTATAATAGTACATAAGATTTACATAGCAC
The DNA here is from genome assembly GCA_028646515.1 of Pseudochirops corinnae. Taxonomy (NCBI): domain Eukaryota; kingdom Metazoa; phylum Chordata; class Mammalia; order Diprotodontia; family Pseudocheiridae; genus Pseudochirops; species Pseudochirops corinnae. The sequence goes on along the minus strand of CM053588.1, from coordinate 82,323,909 downwards.
TTACTATGTGCTACCCAGGGCTTCTTAAACTTTTTCCACTTGCAACCTCTTTTCATATGACTGAGGAAGGTGCTGTGGAGTGCTTAGAGCTTGGTCAGACCCTGGAGATGCCAACGTCATCCACTGCATCCCAAGCCATCGCCAGTCCTCCTGACTTTTGTCCTGCCTCTGGACTTGAGTGACTTGAAGAGAGAGTGAGGCTGATGATTTTGTGCAGCTCTGTCTCACTTAAATCCAATTCATGTGCAGGTCAAGATGTTGCTTCATGATATCAAACAAAGGATGAACAACAGCAATAACAAGCTAGAAAGGCTCTTGAAAATTTTTCTGTAGGTGACCAAATTGTTACATTTACATAATGGATTTTAAAAGTGCGCAGAATAAACTACTGTGTTCTTCTGATGTTTTTATGGTTTGCTGGATATCTATGTATCCATCCATCTGTGCTAAATAGAGAATATAGAGATATTTTCCAATACGGCGTTTCCCATACATATGCTAAGGTACGTGATCATCCTGTTGCTAGTCCCCTCTTGTCCCAAATCCTTGTGTTTATTTTAAATAACATATGTCTGGGTATATGTGTATATAAATAGGCACAGAATATGTAACGTGATGGAAGGGACAATTTACTTTTCTCTTTGTGTCTTCAGCCCCAATGATGGTAACTGGCATGTAGAGCATGATTAATATATGCTCATGGTCTTATTTTTTAAAAATAGGAAACTGACTGTGATTTTTTTTTTCTTATCATTTGGTATCTTTCCTTTTTTCAGGTATCTTGAAAGTTTATTCCTGTGTTTTCAACATGATGGTGCCTCTAGTATCCATTTCTTCTGTGTATACTTGGTCTTTTTATACTTTTTATACTTTTTAATAGGGCAAGATGGATTTCTATACCCCACTGCCTGTGTATCTTATTTCCCAGTTGCATGTAAAGAAAAAATTTTTTTAACATTTGTTTTGAAAACTTTGATTTCCAGATTCTTTCCCTTCTTCCCTCCTCACCCACCTCCACTGGGAAGACAAGCAATTCAATATAGGTTGTACATGTGTAGTTATGCAAAATGTTTCCATAATAGTTATATTGTGAAAGACTAACTATCTTTCCCTTTATCCTATCCCAACCCCCGCTTATTCTATTTTCTACTTTGACCCTGTCCCTTTTCAAAAGTGTTTGCTTCTAACTACCCTCTCCCCCAATCTTCTCTCTCTTCTATCAGCCCTGTTCTTATCCCGTTCCCCTCTGCTTTCCTGTAGGGTAAGATACCCGATAGAGTGTGTATGTTATTCCCTCCTTAAGTCAAATTCAATGACAGTAAGGTTAACCCATTCCCTTTCACCTTCCTGCTCTTACCCTTCATTGGAACAGTTTTCTATTGACTCTTTTATATGAGATAGTTTACTCTATTCTATCTCTTCATTTCTCCTTCTCCCAATATATTCCTCTCTCACCTATTAATTTTATTTTTCAGATATCCCTTCATATTTAACTGATCCTGTGCCCTCTATGTATACATGTACATACATATACACACATTGACATATATTTTTATACACATATGCACCCTCCTATACATACATATATGTGTGTGTGTGTGTATTCCCTTCAAATTTCCTCATACTGAGAAAAGTCTCATGAGTTGCAATTATCATTTTTCCATGTAGGAATGTAAATAGTTCAACTTTAATAAGTTCCTTATGATTTCTTTTTCCTGTTTACCTTCTTTTGCTTTTCTTGCTTTTTGTATTTGAAAGTCAAATTTTCTTTTCAGCTGTTTTTTTTTTTCATCAAGAATGCTTGAAAGTCCTCTATTTCATTGAATGACCATATTTTCTCCTGAAGCATTATACTCAGTTTTGCTGGATAGGTGATTCTTGGTTTTAATCCTAGTTCCTTTGACTTCCGGAATATCATATTCCAAGCCCTTTGATCCCTTAACGTAGAAGCTTGCTAGATCTTGTGTTATCCTGATTGTGTTTTCACAATACACAAATTGTTTCTTCCTGGCTGCTTGCAGTATTTTCTTCTTGACCTGGAAACTCTGGAATTTGGCTATAATATTCCTAGGAGTTTTCTTTTGGGGATTTTTTTCCAAGAGGATATCGGCAAATTCTTTCAGTTTCTATTTTGCTCTCTAGTTCTAGAATATCAGGGCAATTTTCCTTGAAGGAGGATTTCTAGGCTCTTTTTTTTTTTTATCATGGCCTTCAGGTAGTCCAGTAATTTTTAAATGATCTCTCCTGGATCTATTTTTCAGGTCAGTGATTTTTCCAATGAAATGTTTCACATTGCCTTCTATTTTTTTCATTTGTTTGGATCTGTTTTATAGTATCTTGATTTCTCATAAAGTCATTAGCTTCCATTTGCTCTAATCTAATTTTGAAGGAATTATTCTCTTCAGTGAGTTTTTGAAATTCCTTTTCCATCTAGCCAATTTTGCTTTTTAAGGCATTCTTCTCCTCATTGGCTTTTTGGACCTCTTTTGCCATTTGAGTTAGTCTGTTTTTTAAGGTGTTATTTTCTTCAGTCAAAGCTGTTGACTCATTTTTCATGGTT
>CM053588.1:82303831-82320849 GCA_028646515.1 Pseudochirops corinnae | reverse complement strand
TTGGACCTCTTTTGCCATTTGAGTTAGTCTGTTTTTTAAGGTGTTATTTTCTTCAGTCAAAGCTGTTGACTCATTTTTCATGGTTTTCTTGCATCATTCTCATTTCTCTTCCCAATTTTTCCTCTACTTCTCTTAGTTGATTTTCAAAATCCTTCTTGAGCTCCTCCATGGCCTGTGAGCAGTTCATATTTTTTCTTGGAGGCTTTTGATGCAGGAGTTTTGACTTTGTTGTCTTCCGGTTCCATGTTTTGATCCTTTTTGCCCTCCAAAAAAGATTCTCTGGTCTGATTGTTCTTCCTCTGTTCATCTTGCCAGTCAATTACTTGACTTTTGAGCTCTTTGCCAAGGTAGAACTCTTCTTCCAGAGTGGAGAGAGCTGTGTCCCAAATTACTGGGGTTTTTGCTCTTCTCAGAGCTGTTGTCAGAGCTATGAGGAGGGTGCCCTCTCTGCAGCCACCACAAGCTCTGACACACTGGTGTTCCTCACCCCAGGACCACCACCTAAGACTGTGACCCAGATCCAAGTAGGTCAAAGCAAGAGTGATTACCCTCTGAATGGTCGCTTGGTCCCCCTACAGTCTGCAGGCCAGGAACTCTGGAGGCAGCTATGTAGCAGCAGTTGCAGCTGCTGGGCTTACACCACCTCTGCTGGTAAGGGGGCAGGGGCCAGACCATGCTCTTCTCTCACCCAGTTCCAACAGAGTTTCCTATTGACCTTTTACTTTATCTTTGGCGTTTGTGGATTGAGAAGTCTGGAAACCATCACAGCTGCTGGTGATTTACTCTCCTGAAGTCTACTCTGGGCCATGAGTCTGGGCCTGCATGACTCAAGTGGGACTGTGCTCAGCTCCCCGCCTGTTGCAATAGACCCTTCCTGTTGGCCTGCCCAGTTGCCTTCAGTGGGAGATTTGTTTCTCTCTGTCACTTTTTGGGTTCTGTAGCTCTAAAATTTGTTTAAAGTCATTTTTTTTTACAAGTATTGGAGGTGGTTGGAGCGGGAACTCAGACAAGTTCCTGCTTTTACTCTGCCATCTTGGCTCTGCCCTCCCCAACTTAATTAAGTGCTATTTCTACTTTCTGATACAGTATATCATAGCTTGAGATTTGGACAGCTAGGTGATGCAATTGATAGAGCACTAGGCCTGGAATCAGGAACACCTGCGGTCAAATGCAGCCTCAGACACTTAACCCTGTTTGCCTCAGTTTTCTCACCTGTAAAATGACCTGGAGACAGAAATGGCAAACCACTCCAGTATCTTTGCCTAGAAAACCCCAAATGGGATCATGAAGAGTTGGACCCAATTAAAACAACTCGATGGTCTTGAGATACGAGAGTATTGATGAGGTGATTTCAAAAATGCTTACTTGTCTCCTGCATATTTTCCCCATCTATTTATTCTTCTCTTGGTTTCATCACTTACGTGCTTCTGAGATGATCTAGCATAGTTTGGTCCTCTGCCAGGCTTTCTGCAAACTTATTTTTAAGGAAAAATGATAAATGGCGTCATATCACAAAACAGCAAGGGTCAGTGAAGTGGAAAATAAGACTGTAGTAGGTGAGATGAAACACGTAAACAAATAATGGCAATACAGTGGAGTGCATGGAGAGTGCCAAATAAACAATCCAGGTGCTTAAGAAATTTGGAGAAGGGAGAGATCACTTTTGTGTATAGTCACCAGAAAATGGTATTGTGGGATCCGTGTCTAGGATGGAGTGGGGAACCTGTGGCTAAGGCCACATGTGACCTTCTAGGTCCTTGGGTGCAGCCTTTTGACAGAGTCCAAATTTTACAGGACAAATCCTTTTGTTAAGGGGATTTGTTCTGTGAAGTTTGAATTCAGTCAAAGGGCCACACTTGAGGACCTAGAAGGCCACCTATGACTTTGAGGCCATATATAGGTTCCCCACCCTAGTCTATGATGTTGGAAGAGGATACTTTAACAAAACAGCAAGGATTTTGATAGGTAGAATTTAGGAAGGGGAATGAAGTAGAGTTCATGAAAAAAAAGATGTGGAGGCAGAAAATCACACTTTTAATTTAAGTCTTAATTGTATAATTTCATCCTATTGTTCAGTTGTCTCATATATATTAATTAATTTTGTGTTCCCAGTGGAGGCGAGGACCATATTCTATAGCTCCTTTGCATAGCAGATATTTAGACAGTGCTTATTAATTATTTTGTGGCTTTCCTTACCACCCTTTTTGGCATCTGTGCATCGTAGGCTGTGGTATCTATTTCTGCTTGATTGTGTTTTTCTAAAGTTACCAGGCTGGTATTTGTTGGTTTTAGGTTTCTTTGCTTTGGCCCCCAGATAACATTGTTCATATAGCAATAGATACTATGTGACAGGTGTCTTCTGAGGATTTGCTTCATTTTATGTGGTCAATGAGAACACTGTCCATTAAATTAATTATATGTAGAAGTCCTTATGATATTTAATTACATAGTGCCTTCAGAGTTGGAAATTATTGACCAAATGGAATGCATGCATTTTTAATGAGAAAACTGATAATTTCTGAAGCATCCTTTATTTGAGTATTTTGCCTTGTCTTCTTTGAGCTCTAACATAGGAGCCTTACTACTGCTAAACCTTTACTAGCTTTACAGTAATACTAGTTATAGTATTTTTATTTGAATTTCCATAAATTTCTGAGGTAGGTAGTACAAGTAACATTGGCTGGAGTGTAGCCCATATCTCCAAAATGAAATATCTTGGAAAGAGGATACACATACATAGATATGTGTATATATTTTATATATGTATATATATATATATATATATATTTATATGCACATGTATACATTCCAAAACCAAAACTAATTATAAGCCGCACTCAGGTTTTATATAATTCATATTTGGGAAAGGGAAAGGAATAAATACATTTATATAGCACCTATAACGTGCTAGTTCCACTGTGCAAAGTGCTTTTTACAAATATTGTCTCATTTTATCCTCACAACAACCTCGAGAGTTATTATTCCCATTTTACAGTTGAAGAAAGAGGCAGAGGATAAGTGATTTGCCCAGGATCACACAGCTAGTGTAGTGTCTGAATCTGAATTTGAATTCAGGTCTTCCAGACTCCAGACCCAGCACTTTATCCACTGTACCCCTAACCTGTCTTTTTTGGGGGATGGATAGTGCAGTCTTTATTTGGACTAGCATAATATTATCATTTTATAAATGAGGAAAGTTAGAGTCAGAGAAATGAAATGACTTCTACGGGCACACAACTTATCAGTGTCCAGGTCTGGATTCAAACTCGGATCTTCTACTTCCCAAGTCACATAGACTTTTTAGGATATAATGCAGCCTCTTGAAATACATCTCACTCGTTATGCTGTTTATTTTGTTGATATGGAAGTAATGTGGCAGAGTGGAAAGGGTCCTATCTCTGAAGTCAAAGGGTCTGGATTCAATAACCATTTTTAAGGCTCACTATTGATGGATCATTGGTTAAGTCTTTTAATTTTCCTTGACCTTAGTTTCAGAAAAATTACGGGATTAAACTAGATGATGTCGGAAGCCTCTTCCATCTCTAGATAAATGCTATTATTTTTATCTCAGTTACAACCTTTTGGCATCTATAGAAATACTGGAACCTGGTGAAAAGACCTCTGTTCTGTCACTGAGACAATGCGACAGAATTCTCACTAATTGGAATGGAATCATTGTTGATAGTTGGCCTTACAAATTTCAGAGCACCTAATATTTAGGTAAGACTATGTTTATATGAACAAATTGCTTTACTGAGCCATTTAGGACAAGATAGTAGATCCAGTAACCTCATGCACAGTAAGGATAGTTATTTTAGCTGTTCTTTGATTAATTTTGTTTACTTAACTTTATTTTTTTTAAGCTTTAGAATTACTCTGTCTAGAATTAGATGCCATCTTTACTCTTATCATAGTAGTCCTATCTGAAAGGGTTGTTGTGAGGAAAGAACTTAAGTTAAAAATTCCGGTGTTAAAATAAAAACTGATTACCCCAGCAGAGATTAGTGCTCATTCACACATAAGTAGTTTGTTTGCTTAAAGGATCAGATAGACAGCGACTAATAGCAGTAGTAATCAAATCATACAATTCAAATTGAGCAGAAAGAGAGAAAGTAGAATTGCGGTTGAAAGGCAGACTTTGGTTTGGTGGAGGATTTTGCTTCATGAAGATACTGTCTATTTGAGGAACAAGAGAGAGGAGGAAGTAAGAGGAAGATCATATAATGACAGTCTTTGGATCATCGGATTCAGTGCTGGTAGAGACCTTGGAAATCATTTAGTTCAATCTCCCTCATTTATAATCAAGATATTTGAAGTCCAGAAAGGAAAGCTGTTTTGCCAAAGGCAACTTAGATTGTCTAGTTTCATTTTCACCAGGGGTCTTGGGGTGACTATGTGTCATTTAAAAAAATACCTGTTATTAAGATGTTAACATATTGAAACGTGTCTGGAATGCTGCAATTTTAGCTTCCCTAATTTAGTTAGTCTCTCCAGTCCAGGTCAGTACAGATGAATATCTTTCTTCAGTTAGAATTCTTTCCAGCTTAACCATGGATGCATACTATAGTATTCGAGCTTAACCATCCCCAAAGGCTCCTTTACTTTTTATTATCATTATTACTTTTGTTGATGTTAACCTATTTCTAGTTTGATTATTTTTTTGGTTTCACTTATGTTAGGCATGTATTCTTTTCTGGCAATGTACAGACCTTATTACCCTGTTTGAACTCTTTCTTTTGTTGCAGATTGACTTTGGGTTATCAACTCCTATTAAAGTATTTTGTTTCTGAATAGAGACAATCATAACTAGGTCCAAAGGATCATTTGCAATATTGTGGGGGTGGTAAAGTTACTAGATGCCAAATGGAGGGAATGAAGTTGATAAAATTACAGTACTTTAATATTCTTGGAATTCTGTTTATCAATCTTATTAGATTTACCCCACTAACCACTCCTAGTTATTATATTTTCTGAAATAGCTCAGTGTGAAAGATCTGAAACAACACTACCAACACTTCCACAGAAACTTGTGCTGTTCTAGGAGTGGGGACATAAGATAGACTCTGTTGGGGGGGGGAAGGGCTGCTCCAGTTGAAAACAATTTCAGATAGACCGATCTGACCATGGGTCACCTACAATTCAGGGGAAATGCCAGAGTGACTGCATTGATTCCTGAGCACTTGAGAAAATTACTCTGATGTCTCCTGGATTTGGTTGAGTGTAACTCCTCCTTTGAGCAGCTTTGCAAGGTTGACTAAAGGTTGTCCCAATTTTATCTTCATTCTTTATTTTTAAGAATCAGGAAATGTTGGAAATAGTTTGATTTGGTTGTTCATCATACATCTTTTCTTGGTGGATGATCAATATTCCTTAGGCAAGGAATAATTTGTATCTTGTAAGTTATTAGGCAGGTTGTCAACTGTATGTCAAGCAATGAGTTAAGGATTGAGAAAAAGAATTTCAACATTAAAAAAATCTTGATAATTTTAAGTCATGTAGTCATAGCCCCATACTAGAATTACACCTAAGAAAGGACAACCATTTTGTGACATCATCAGAGAAATGACTATTAGTCTCACTTGAATAATGGACTTTCTACAACAGTAAAAGATAAAAAGTCATAAATCATTTGTTTTATATAATGTAGAATGACAGCAGTTGGAGTTCAATGGAAAAATTAAGATGCATATTTTCATGCCCTTTGAGACAGCTGTACTCAGTGGAAGAAGTGTCCCATGAAAGCTTATAGTAGTTGTTATAAGCCAGAGGCACCAACAAATATTATAATGAGAGTAGGAGAGAGAGGAGAAAGGATGGGAGAGAGGATGCTCTGTGGGCGATTTCAAAATAAATTTTCTATGCTTTAGGAAGTTATCTTTGACTACTTTGACAGCTGGCATGGATCACATTATTATGTGTCTTCTCTGTGTTATGTACCTTCAGCCTGTAGCTCCTAGTTCAGTGAATGCTTTATGAGCACTTAATAATTGTTAATTTAATAAATTTCAGTACTTGCTGGAGTAGTATCAAGTGAAAGCGAATTCTACCAGCTCTCACTACTTTGACTCATAGACTCATGTAATTCTGGATTTGCAATAATCCCAGCACATATTTCTAGTGCTGTGTGATTTTAAAATGTGCTTTTCTCATGACAGAGCTAAAAAGTGAGTAGTGACAGTGTTATTTCCATTTTGTGAAAGAGGAAACTGATTCAGAGAAATTGAGTAAGGCTCACCAATGGTTATACGTCTTGTAAGGGGTTTGGATCAATAAATCAGTTATTTTTTTAAACTTTTAATTCCTTTGCTCTTTTTTCACCATACCATGTTGCCTTTCTTAGGGCCTTAGAGATTATCTAGTTCAACTTTAAATAATGATCTCTTCTAAAATATCTGCAACAAATAGTCATTCAGTGTCTGTGGGGACATATTTAGTGATAGAGAACTCACTACCTACTAAGGGTGCTCATTTTATTTTTGGAGAATGCTTAATTATTAGACAATTCTTTTTAGCTTTGAACAAAAATCAGGATCCCAATAACTTCTATGTATTCATTCTAGTTCTGCCCACAGGGATCAAGCAGAATAAATCCAGTTTTATTTTCACAGTGTGATGTAGTCAAGGCCTCTTTGCTAGGTTAAATGCCCCCAGTTTCTTTAACTGATCCTCATGTGAAATAGTTTCAGGTTCAATCATCGTATTGGGAAATGCAAGGTAATTTCAGGAGGAGTGGTGCTCGTAATTGGGTAGGATCAGGAAAGGTCTCACTCATGTAGGAGCAGGGACCCAGAAACAGTCTTGACCCTTTCAGGATGTGCTTTAATTTGTCATTGTTATTCCTAAAATAGGGCATCTATAATTGTATACTTTACTCCAGAAATGAACTGATCAGTACAAAGTAGAGTGGGAATATAACCGTTCTCATTCTGGACCCTGTTAGTTCTGTTAAGTTTATGGTATGACAGAGCACAAGATTTCACTAATCTAGGTCAAACCAAAGACCTATGTTTGAATTTTGGTTCTACTGTTTATCATCCTTGTGAGTTGAACAAGTCACTTAACCTCTTGGGGGTTTCTGCATCCTTATATGTATCTTTATAGATAATCTCTAGGGTCCTTCTCAGCTCTGAAAATAATATCCTATGATCCTTTTAATATGGCATAAGGTCACATTAGCTTTTTCTGGATGCTTTGCCATACGTTCCTTTGCTGCTTGTTGAACTAAAAGTTCACTAAATTGTCAGATTTTGTTTTATTTTATATCTACTATTTAGCTACATCTCCTCCTTCCTTTATATGGTAGCAGACCCATTCCTTTCTTTGCATGACTTTTTGTACCTGTAATGTTAATGGAATGGGAAGATCTTTCCCCCCCATTAATAGGTCTATGGGACCTGCTTTGAGCTTGGGCCTAGCTGACTGCTGTGTTGGAGCTGGAGCCATAGGGAGCCCACTGTGGGAGGAACTTGTCAAATGGGTGGAGCAAGAAGGATGGGACAGGAAGAGGAGAATGAGGCAGAGCTGGGAGAGAGCCAGGCAGAGCAGCTAGCATGAGTGAGAGAGGGAGGAATTTTGTCTAGTGGAGCTTGTTTGTGGGGAGGCCTAATGGAGGGAAGGCTTGGGGATGTCAATGCCCCCTGGACTGGTGATGTGTATAAACTTCTTTGTTACCATGGTAGAATTGGCTTTCTGGTATCTGAATAAATATCTTGGTTTTGCCTTTAAGGAAGAGAGTTATTTATATTTTGTGAATTTACCTTGGAAATACGCATGCAAATTCATAGTGGCTACTATGGGTATCACATTGGTGATAATAGAACCTAAGTTCAATATTTTACATTTATTGATTTGGTAACGTCAGCCTCAAGGGCACATTCATACATTGAGATCTATATGCAGTTTTTTGAGCAGAAAATTTCTTTTTTTTTTTTTTTTTGCTTTTTGGAGGGCAATTGGGGTTAAATGACTTGCCCATAGTCACACGGCTAGTAAATGTTTCAAGTGTCTGAGGCTGGATTTGAACTCAGGTGCTCCTGACTCAAGGGCCAGTGCTCTATTCACTGTGCCACCTAGCCACCCCAAGCAAAAAATTTCTAAACATAGGGAATCTTTCTAGAATACTTGAATGTGACTGACTAGAAAAGCAATTAACATATATCATTCTCTGGTGTACAAGGCGGCAAAAATGCTGCTGGCAACCCTCTCTTCCATTCCACTGGGGGAAAAAATGAAATGACATGGTCAGAACTGTGGCCTCATGTTGCAAGAATTGAAAGGTAGCCTAGTCTCATGTTGTGGACAGAGTGCTGGACTTAGGTTTAAATCCCAGCTTAGACTTTTTTAGTCATATGACTCATGGCAAACCAGTGAACACTATTGAATGTTAGTTTTCTTTATTGCAAAATGGGAATAATAGTAATAATAGTACCTACCTCAAAGTGCTGTGAGATTAGAATGAGATAACATACATAAAGTACTTTGTAAACCTTAAAGAACTGTATCAGTGTCAGTGATTATTTTTAGTTACCCAAATCTGAATCCCATAAGGGCCCATATTTACTTCAGTATTTTGAGGATCTGTGATTTCATCTGTGTGGGTTCTTCCACCAGTGCACATCACAACTCTTCCATGCCCAAGGAGATGTATTACTGAGTTGCTATGACCGAAACAACATTCTGGTGGCTAATTTTTCAAATTTAGCCATAAATCTTTCTATTTTGGTGGGAATTTGCATAGCTTATAATTCCGTGTCAGAACCTTTTAGAATCCAGGGTCACCTCCATGTCAAAATGAGACTTTGGACTAGCAGTTTAGTGGAGGGAGGTGACCTTGGGTCACCTTAATGTTTGCTTAAAATAATTTTTAGGCTTTGGAATGTCAGGAAGGTTCAATATCCATTTGTCTTCCTACCTCCTCTCCCAAAGACCTTCCTTCTCTTTGTGAAGGCCTGAAAGATTTATCTGTGTGCAAGAATTGAACTGTGCCTTATACTCATCTGATGAGAAAACTGAAGGTGTGTGTGACTGTATCACTCCTCATCTTCAATTGCCTTATGCCGACATACTTATCATATGTCCCACCACCATAGGCTTGTTGGATCCAAGATATTTCAACCCTCTTCTACATGAATTTCAACTTCTATAAGAAGACTTTCCTGGTTCCCCCTAATTCTAGTGCCCTTTCTCTGTTATTACCTCCAGTTTACCATATGTGTATGTATATATGTATATATACCTTGTTTGTACATAATTGTTTGCATGCTGTCTCCTCCATTATAGGGGCAGGTAGGTGGTGAATTGGATAAAGCTCTGGGCATGAGGACTCATCTTCCTGAGTTAAAATCTGGCCTTAGACACGTACTAGCTATGTGACCCTGGGAAAGTCACTTAACTCTGTTTGCCTCAATTTCCTCACATGTAAAATGAGCCAGAGAAGGAAATGGCAAACTAGTCTAGGATCTATGCCAAGAAAACGCCAAATGGGGTCACAAAGAGTTAGCTGTGGCTGAAACAACTGAACAACAACAACTCCCTCATTAGACTGTGAGCTCCTTGGAAGCAGAGACTGGTTTTTGCTTATCTCCAGAGATTAGCACAGTGCCTGGCACATAGTAGGTACTTAGATGATAGTTGACTGAATGATTCCTCTAGCGTACCCTGTAGTAAGTGCTGGTGCATTAAGCCTTCATTTGATGTCTTCCAGTCTCATTGCCATGGGAATACCCTCAGAGGAGACAGTCACTAGCTATGTGACTCCGGGCAAGTCCTTTGTACAGTAGGAACAACAACATCTATCTCTCAGTGTTGTCAGGATAAAAATGAAATAGTAATTAAGTGCTTTGCAAACCAATAAATGTCACGGTTGTGGTTGTGGTTGTTGTTCTATAAGCACATTTCTATCTGTGCCCTGAAGTGTCTCCTTCTCTCTACTGTGTTGACACATAAAGACTCCTTGGCTGTTCTTACAAAACCAGCTTGCCATCCTTTATATGTGGAAGAGCTAAATAGCTGGATAGTTAACTACAAAAACGTTTTTAAAGACTTCTTTAAAAATAAAAAAGAATATCCTTTTCCCACGTTTGAGCTGAACTGTTCTTCATGTGTATCATTTGATATTTAGACTAATAGAGCTTATCTGCTGTCTAAAAGATACACTGGGAACATTTTTTAAAATGACTCATTGACTACAAGTTGTAATTTAATATTGTAGTGCTCACAAAAAAGTTGGAACAGTTGTAAAATTCTTTAAGGTTTTTTTAAAAAATGTTTTGTGTTCTGATGGGCAAAAGGTTTTTATAAGATAAAGTTAACAGAGACTAACTTAATTTGTTACACAGTCAAACAATTGTATCCTTCACCACCCAACAAAAATCATAAAATTGCAAGATTGGCATGATATATTTTTTAGTTGGTAACATTCACATAAACTAGAAATACAAATCATTTAGTTCCAGCAAATATGCTAGATTATTTCTAACCTGAGAGCTTGATATTCCTTCTTCAGCTTTAAAGTCTTTAAACTGTCGATAAAATATGGACACTCAGTAAACAGTAAAGTGCCTAGTATTCTAAAGTAGGTAGTGGGCCTACAAAGACAAACGTGAGAGAGTCTGTACTCTGATGGAGATTGCATTTTGTTGTAGGTTACAGCATGTACATATAACAATAGCTTCTCTGGTTCCCAATGCCTAAAGGACAGATGTCCCTCCCCCAGGGTTTGGGGGGCTGGAGAGTGTCCAGTCTCTTTGCCATTGGCTCAAACATCAACTGATGGTGTTCCTCTAATTTAGGGATTCCCTGCATCCTACTTCCATTTAATCACTCGATAAGAGTAGCTTTTACAGAAGAATATTTACTTCAAAAGTCTAACAAGAATCAATCAGTAAATATTATTAAACACCTACTATGTGCTAGGTACTGTGCTAAGTACTAAGGGATATAAAAAGAGGCAAAAGGCTGTCCTTGCCCTCAAGTTGCTTACAATTTAATGAGTGAGACAATGTACAAATATGCACAAAGCAAGATATATCTATCTGTTATCCATCTGTCTATCTATCATCTATCTATCTATCTATCTATCTATCTATCTATCTATCTATCTACCTATCTATCTCTCTAAAAACTAGAAAATAACAGTGAAGGTACTGCAATTAAGAGATAATGGGAAAGACTTCCTGTAGAAAATAGGATTTTAGTTGGAACTTGAAGGGAACCAGAGAAGTTGAGGAGGGAGAACATGGACATGAAGGACAGCCAGAGAAAAATTGCCTGGAATGGAGAGATGGAGTGTCTTTTTCGTGTACTGTCAGAAGTTAGAAAAACATATAAGCACTACCCCCACCCTGCCTTACACCACTTAAATCTATCTCTGGAGAGGGAAGGGAGGATTAAGTTCATAGTTTAACTTAGTTCCTATAGGGCATGGTCCCACTAAGTTTTAAGTCCATATTCCCCATTTCTCCCCCATACATCTCAACTTTCTTCTGAGGACTTCCCTGCTGGGCTGGCAGCGGCAGCAATATCTGGCCTGGAATCCTGCCTCCAGTATCATTATGGCTCGACCTCCCGTGTCTGAAAATACTACCTGCACCTAGAAATGGAAAAGGACAAACAAAACAGACCAAGACCCTAAGGATTTATTCTCAAGGACACAGAGCTTAAGGGAAGTAGAGAGGAAGGTATCTCCCCATACCTAGTTCAATACATGGTGCCTAAGCTTCAGGTGAACAGAATTGGCACCCCTTGAATACTGTGGGGAAAAAGGAAGTGAGAGAGTGGTAGTTTTAAAGACATAGCCTGTTCTGGCTATGCAGCCAATTGAAAGAGGCTGCTCCCACCCACCTGGCATGGATGTCTTCTCCCAGAAGTAGGTCTCTGGTATCTCCTACATGGGTGCCTCCATCTTAGATGACATAGGTATACAAAAGCTTTGTTATGTTACATACCCTCCCCCCCACACACACACTAAAACATAATTTGAGGAAGTTAAAGGCACTAACAACTAGGGGATCAGGAAAGGATTTATCCAGAAAGTGATACCTGAGCTGAGCTTTGAAGGAAGCTGAAGATTTGAAGAGACAAAGGTGGGGAGATAGTACATTCCAGTCATGGGAGATAACCTCTCTGAAGGGTATGGTGCCTGGGGATGGAATGCCGAATTCAATAAACAGTTTGTAGTCCAGTTTGGCAGAAGTTTGCTATATTTGAAGGATGGTAATGTGGAATAAGTCTGGCAAGGTAGTTTGGGGACAAATTGTGTAGAGGGTCTTAAGGAATTTGGAGAGTGTTAGCCTGAGGACCATGTTTTTCTTCTCAAGGTAATAGGGAACTAAAAAAAAAATATTTTTTTAGCAGGATTGGCAACATGGTCAAACTTGTCAGGTTAAATATAGGATAGAGAAGCTACATGCACATGAACATTTTGGGGAAGAGGGAGAGCTAGACTTGGGATTTCACTCCTTCAGAGAACTCCTGTTCTCCTGTAAAATGAGAGAGGGAGTGGGGAGAGAAAGAGAGAGAGAGATCAAGAAGTGTCTTTTGCCTTTCTTTGTATTCCCAGTCTCATTAGTCCTCCCTTAATCAAATCAAAGTCAACTGCAAGTCATGTCATCATTTCCTTGATGCCATGCTATTCCCAGTGCTTAGCACAATGCCTGGGAGTTAGTAGGTGCTTTACAAAAATATATTGATTGAAGGAATAGTAAATCCACAGGTTCTCCACTCCTGTGCTAGTGAAATAACTGAAGATTTGTTCCTGCATTGATTTCATTTGTGCAAAACTTTTCATTTTTATGTAATCAAAAGTTGCATTTTATTTTCTATTTTTTTATCCCTTCATTGAATATAATTTAACATTTTCTTAGTGACTTGGTATCAGTAGCTTTGTACTGTAATAGTGTGATACAGTGATGCCCCCCAGTTGTGAAAGACACAGAACTGTTTCCTCCATAGCTTGTCTGTCTTACTGTCATTTCTTGTTGTCTCCATAGCTGTGTGTAGGGAGCTCTCCTCCTTGCCAATATAATTTGCTGCTTCTAATCTGTTGTTGGCTAGGAAACCAGATAAATATTGTTATAACTGTTTCTAAATTAAGAATAAATAGTCTCCAAGTTAGGGCTTGAGGGATTCTCCTAAGAAATAAAGTGAATAAACTTTAGTCCATGAACTTTGTGGCATTTTTATTAGTTTGATCAACAACCTTTAATGTTTTCTGATTCCTAGCTATGTTCTAAATAGGTGGGTTTTTTTGAGAATTGACGTTTGGTTAAATGAAATACAATTGTGTATCACATGATCTGTCCCCTTGGTAAGTTGAAAGTCTGGTTGGCAAGACATTGTCTTGGAAAATGACGCATTAGGTCCCATTTTTAGGCTTTGGAGGGCACTTCCTCATGTGTCTTTACTGCTTCTAATGGGCCTAGCTGAGTGTATTACAGAACAATAGCTTGTGCTCAGGTTGATCATCCTCTGGGAGAATTGAATTAATAGTAACTTTCTCTTCTTTGTAGCTAATCCCCCCAAGTCTGTGGAGATGGATGATTCTATGAAGCTCTGTCTGATTGAACACATTTTCTTTCTATACGCAGGTGCTCTGGGTCACTATTTGTACTTCTCTGTCTCAGGATACAGTGTGTTGAAAAGTCTTCCATTATAGATCTCAGCATGCTAGGCTAACCTCACTCGTGTATATGGAAGAAGAAGACACTCTTCTCTGTATGCCCTATTTATTTAGCATCTTGGAAACTTCTATTAATTACCTAATTTATGTAAGGGCCCATGCTAGATAAGAAATAGTACAGCCCTCAGGAAGCTTACAGCCTAATGCTTTAGTAGCTAGGAAGTAGGGCAGAGTTCTATTATCAGTAAGAAGTGTATTTGGTGGGGAGAGAGGGACATTTTCATTGACAGCAGGAGTGCAGGGCAAAGGTCCTCAGCTATGCCCACTCCAGTGTTGCTAGGTGTCTCCTTGTGACTCTGGAAACTTCAGGACAGTTTACATGGACTGAGCACTAGCTATCAGGAGAATTATGGGAACTGAAAAGAATTCATGTACTGGGAGTGAAGAGCTGGGAATGAAAGCTGGGTGTGGGGTGGGGGATACATGTCTTTCCCATAAGAAGTCATTGAGTTGAGAGAAAGTCTACATAGTTACCTGAGTGATCACTTTTTTGTTGGCTTGATATAATGAGACTTTCTAAGAAAAAAGCGAAAATGTGTCAATTCGATCCTAAAGGGAGTTGGCCCAGGTCAGTTTCACAGTTCAGCAATGGCACATCTTGGAAGAAGAAACTTGACAGTGGATGATAGCTTCAGCAGATGACAGCAGCCACAGCAGCAGCATCATGCAGGCAGAGAAGCTACTTTAGATGGGATGTGGGTGCATTTGTTCCTTTAGTGAATAGCTTCTTTAGAGACAAAACAGTGGTCTAATGTGAAGTTGGAAGGGAGCAGACATGGCTAGGGGATCTCTGGAATCAAGCTGAAGAGATGTGAGAGGTGGAATCAAGAAGCAGCAAGGGGCACAAGAGATTTCCGGGAGATGAACCAGTGAGTGGTGTTTTCCAGTCAGGATACAATCACCTTGGAGAGTAAGTTGTCTAAGGCATGTTCCCTCCAATGGGACCCTGGGAGATTTTACTCCATTTGTGGGGGGGATTTGAGAATGATTCTGTCATCTGATTTTTCTGTTATTTAGCTATTTTGTCCCAATCAAATGTTTTGCTACTTGCCATAAGGCTCTTGTCTGATCTCTTGATAGAGAATTTGAACCATATTAGCATGTGATTACTCAAAACTTGCTAGCCTGTACCTGAGATAGTAAGAGGTTTCAGAATCCTTTGTGTATGTGTGGCGATGTGGGTGGAGGGAACTAGCTATGATTGATTATAATCTCCATGTCCTTCTTTCTCATCTCAGTCTGTGTTCTTCCTTCTCTCATCTGGAATTAGAACACAGCTCCGGGCTTGCTTCTTATTTAAGTAGTCTCTTGTTCACATTAAAGACAAAATATTAATACTGTAGCCTGCATTTTAGGCAAAAGTCTGCCAGAAATAATTTTTAATCAATTTAACAATATTCTAAATCCAAACATTTCTAAATTACAGAGAGAGAAATTTTTAAACCAAATTAGTCCCCCAACCCCACTTTTCCTATCTCTTAGACATCTCTCTAGGTCAAGACAATTTGAGGTAAAATTTATAGGAATCCTGAATAAGGAAAAGGTCATGATATATTAATTTTCAGTTTTGGGTCAGGCATGGTGGCTCATGACCTGTAATCCCTATTACCAGGGAAGGCTGAGGTTGCTAGATTGCTTGAGTTCAGAAGTTCTGAGATATAGTGAAGCTAAAGCAGGTCATTTGTCTACACTGAATCCCACACCAATATGGTAAGTCTCTGGGGAGTTGAGGTATGGGGAGATCAGGCTGCCTAAGGAGTGGTGAAATGACCTACATCAGAAATGTGGAACAGATCAAAGCTTCTATGCAATCAGTTTTGGAATGAGTTGGGCCTGTGAGTGGTCTGTGAACTTCCAGCCTGGGTGAAAAAGGGAGATCCAGTCTCAAAAAACAACCCCAAACAGTGTTGGGGCAACATTCTAGGACAACTGTCAATTAAAATTGTTAATCTTCAACTAAAACTACTCAAACCATTCCTTGACTACACCCGTCAAGGACTGAAAGGGCTTCTTCTTTGTGATCAGTGTCTTACTCTTTAAATGGAAAAGTTTATACTACCCTTACTTAGGTGTGTCATTTCAGGGGTGGGGAAAGCAATGATCTTAACTAAACTAGAATTAAATTCGTTTGCTATTTTTCATCCCTTTTTCCAGGACTTGAGCTTTTGTTCTTACCCTTTTACATGTTTTCCCAAAGAAAAGTCTGAAAAGGATTTAGACGAGAAAAATATTTATTTGATAGTTTAAATTGAACTAAAAAGAGCATTTTTCAGTGTTTTCACATTCTTAATCTGAGAGTCTGTTTCAGGCAAGTCGGCATTGTAATGTTGATGGGCAGGGCTCTTTTCCCTCTTCTTTATCTGTTCTTCAATTTTTCATTACTGAAGTTAAGCATATTCTTTTAAGAGTCCCTCCTCCCACTCACCAATATTGTTTATTCAGTATTGGACATTTCTGTTTTATCCAGCCAAATGTTTGCTAAATTAAATACCTGCAAGTGCACCAAAGCATAAATGTGATTGGAAAGAATTGTTCTAGCCCAGGAAATCTTTGAGCAATGTGGTCTGTGTTACTATAACAAGGGTGACTTTATTTCCTTCTGTTGGTGTTTTTGTTCCTTATCATTTTCTCAGTCCTTAATAATTTCAGATGAAATCTGCCAGTCTTTAAAGGAAGTAACCCCATTTTTTTCTTTTTAGCCACTGGCTTTTTCTTCTCCTTACTCTTCTTTCCGTCCAATAACATAGATCATCTTGCAGAGCTGGAGTTAGGGAAGGAAAGTCAGAGGGAGATAGCCTTACAGCGGCTGACTAATTTGAGAACAGATATATAGGGTGATAATTTATCGATATGTGAGAACAGAACTATAGAATTATGGGCTAATAGGATTTAAAATTCAAAAAGATTTTAGAGATCATTTAGTCTAGCACCCTGTTTTATAGGTAAAGACAACTGAATTCTAGGGAGGTCAAACAACTTACCTAATTGAGTGGCAGAGCAGGGGATTGAACTATTTCTACTATACCAAGCTGATTCCTTCTCTTTCCCTAAATATGAAGTCATGGGTCCAGTGTAAGCTGCATTTTCCCTCTCCTTCCCCAAAAAACTTTTATCATCCCATATATGATAGTCATTTATAGCATAATTGAAAATAATAGTAAAACCCAATCAATTTATTATTAATAATTGGAGAGGAAAGTTTAAATTAGGAGAAAACTTCAATATCATATCCTTTACAATTTTATGTTATAAATATATACATTTCAAACTTCAAACCACCTGTAATTTCACTGATGTGGGTACTCCCTTCAGAGAAAGAGATCATGATTCCTTTATTACT
>CM053588.1:82250313-82303731 GCA_028646515.1 Pseudochirops corinnae | reverse complement strand
ATATCTATATGAAGTTGGATTGTGTTCATATACTCCAACTAAAACAACATATCACAACAAATTGAATGGAGAAGCGAATATGAGAAGCCAGCTTCCTTTTTTTTAGTAAGCCACACATTTAAAAGAGATTTACCGAAATTTGAAAAATTAATACCATTCTCATTTTTTGTTTTAGAAAATGATTATTTTTTCATAAAATGTTATTTATGTTAGGTAGTAGGTTTATTATTTTTTAAAGAATTAATAAATATGTTAAAAGTATATCAGTTTTAATTTCTAATACAGTAAATATTAATAGATATAACCCAGATTTTTAAAAAGGCTCTTTGGGGTACTCAATAATTTTCAAGAATATAAAGAGGTCTTAATACCAAAAAGTTTGGGAATTGTTGCTCCAGTGCAGGTACTCAGTGCTTTCCACCTGACATCCTTAGAGAGTTTCCTGAGACACTGAAAGGATAAGTGACTTCTTCAATGTCACACTGCTAATTTATTTCAGAAGCTGAATCACTTCTTTGCTTCTTGGCTTCTCTGGCTTCCTTAAAATCCCAAATAAAATCCCATCTTCTATAGAAAGACTTTTCTGATCCCCATGAGTTCTTGCCTTCCCTCTGTTGATTATTTCCGATTTATTCTGTATCTTGCTTCTTTGGGCATAGTGGTTTGTATTTTGTCTCTCCTGTTAGACTGTGAGCTCATTGAGAGCAGAGGTTGTCTTTTTACCTTTCTTTGTATTCCTAATGCTTAGCACAATGAATGGTATGCAGTGGGTGCTTAATAAATGTTTTTTGACTGACCAATTAAACTTTGCTCTTCCTGATCCTGGGGCTAACTTGACTATACTATCCTGCCCAGATTTAGGTGGTAAAATAATACAATATGTTAAAGTGAATGACAGTAAGTTAATATCACTATTCTGATAAATTATTAATACTGAGTTAATAATACTTCTGTGGATTCATGATTCATTGATATACATATTCCTTCTAGTAGTGCAGATTGTAACCCATGCTATTCTGATTCATCTTCTTCCATAAATCCTTCCTGGGGAGTACACTGAGCATGCAGGGAGTTTTTCTAACTCTCATGGTAGACGTGACTAGCTTGTAATATATTACCAAATGATGGATTAAGTACATGGAATGGCATAAAAGTTTTCATTAAAGAGAAGTATGATCGAAGCAAGGTTCATCAGTCATGTAGAAAAAGTTTGAGGAAATAATAGAGGGTCACCCCACATGTTGTGTGACTATCCATGTAATTTCAAGATACCTAGAATTAGTAGTATGAGTTAATAAGTACCTAGTATAATGTGACTTAATAAATGTTTGTGTTGTTGATGATTACAAATTTTGCCAAGTAGTGGGACCATTTTAATTAAAAAGAATTGTTCATACTTGTAATAATTATAATGCTGAATGGTGTGCAAAAAATACCAATAAAAAGCTTTTGGGTAAATGCTTTAGAAAATAGTTTGTTCTTGTTAAAGTGTGAGGTATATCCCCAGGGGATCTTCTTTATTCTTTTAGTTAAATCAAAAATTTGTTTTTCATGGGTGAATAAAGTTCAACTTATTCCCGGTTACATTACAGATCCAACCTGATGAGGCTTCAATGTACTTTTGAAAAGATGTTTGATATTTATGACTAATTTTCTTTTGGCTCCTAAGGCAAGGGAGGCACTGTGGCATATTTGAAAGAACAATGCGTTTGGATTCAGTGGATCTAGGGTTAAATACTGGTTCAGCTATTTATTACCTCTGTAACCTTGGGAAAACCATTATCTCTCTGGACCTCAGTTTCCTCAGCTGTAAAAATGGATGAGAATGACAGAGAGCTAAGAACTTTTCTGGCTCATAATCTTGTGATCTTACAATTTTTTGGACACCAGAGCAAGTCTCAGGGTTATCCTCTTGTGCATATATTGAAAAATTATCATATTTTTCTGTGTCAAAATGACAGACAATACCATTCAAAATTAATCAAAGCTATTCAGTGCTCATGTCTGAAGCCAAGCAGCATCCCATGTAGAACGACCTTCCTTTAATATTGGGATTGAGAGCAGCAACTCACTTTCTTAAAGGTGCCAATCAAGTAGAAATAAGTTTTAACAGCTGGTCACCTGTATTGGATTTAAACTGACCATTAGAAGTAAAAGGCTTTTTAAAAAAACCAACCATTTATTTGGCCCCAGAAAATTATATTTTTGCATGGAAAAATGCCTTCATGGAATCTGCTCTAAAGCATGTGGTCAATCTTGCTTGCCTTTCAAGCGGTCTGGTTTATTTAAAAACATGAAAATGAGAGGTTGTTTTGCTCACTTTGTTGGAACGTATTGGTTGGTTTCAGATTCCAGACTAAGAATGAAGTGCTATATTTTTGCTACAGGCTCATGGGAAGCAGACTGTGGACAGACTTTATGATAGAGAAGGGACAGTAAGAATAATGATTATTTTTTTCCCAAAGAAAGAATTGCTCTAATGGTCAACACATGGAGTTGATAGAGCTACTGGGTTATGAGAACTGGGATAATACAGTGCATTTGCTGCATCAACAAATGGTTTCACCACTCAGTCATGTCAAGAGCACATTTTTACAATTATTCCTGAGTTAACCAAAAAGGGAAAAGAAAACCACTTGAAAGAAAAGAACACCATAAGATAAAGGAAACAAAATTTTCTTAAAAGTGGTAATGGGACAGCTGTGGAAAAATAAACTGTTGTTTAGCTTTTCTAATACCCATCATTTCTGCATGATCATTTACTCACTGACGGAAATGTCTACTACTTGCATTACCCCAGTGGGCTTACAATGTAGAATTAACTTAGTATCACAAAGAATATTGTAAAATATCCTATGAATAGCACTAACAAGTCACATTTATTATTATTATCGATGTCATATATAGCCCTTATATTTATCTCAGTTGGCTCTCACAAATTAGTACCACCATGAGGTAGGTATTATTGTTATTATCTCTATAGATGATGAAACTTAGGTGAAAGAGTTTAAGTGACTTGTTCCAGGTAAACTAGCTAATAAGTGTCTGAACTGGGATTTGAATTTAGGATTTCATGAATCCATATTCAGCACTTTTAGCCACTAGTTGACTGTACCTCTTATTATCTTCTTCATCATCAAGAGAGAATGTAACAACCCCAGAAGGATTCTTATTTTAGAGTTATCTCTCATCTTTGCCCCACCTCCTAATAATTTTCTTATGGTTCATTATTACTTTTTAAACTTTAAACTCAACCTCAAAATGGATTGGACCCCTTAGAAGGAGAATCTAATCAGTCAGAAAGTGAGCACGTGGTAATATTATCAAGACAAAAGCTTTTTTTCCCAAAGGTTAAAAACAAACCCTGAAAAGGAGTCATATGAAATTTAAGCATGGGAAGTGGTCTATTAGAGATGAGGAGATGGAGAACAAGAGGCCTCTCCTTTTCTAAATGATAGAGAAATAATGCAAAATGTTAGCATAACCCCAAAAGTCACAAGTTGCTACTTCAGGAGGGACAGAGCAGGCTGGGTAATGTGTCCTGTCACTACCACTACCCAAAGATGAGACATCCTTAACTTTAATATTGTGGCTAGCCGAAAACAAATATAGGAGACTTTAGGTCCTCTGACTAAAATACTGGCAATTAAGAAGCTATAAACCAAACTGGGCCACTATGGTTAAATGAAAACCTTAATATTTTTAAATGAAACCTTAAGTGTTTTGTTGTTTGTTTGTTTGTTTTTTTAGCTTTTGAACTGTGTGCTTCTTGCCAGTCCAGTTTGATGAAAGAACCTCTGGTTAGGGGGATAGGGAAACAACATTTACAATTTAGCTCCTACCGAGTGGTCCAACTTTATTATTTATTATTCCTTTTGGCAAATTCTTCAGTCCAGCCAAACTGGCATTCTTCGCTTTCTTCACACACCATAATCTACTTCCCATCTCTGGGTTTGTGCACATGTGTCTAATGCACTCTCTCCTTGCATCTGACTCCTGTAACCCTTGCTTTCCTTCAAAGACAAGTTGGAATGCCACCTCCTATAAGACCCTCTTTGTATCTCACCATCTGCTAGTGCCTTCTTCCACCCCCAAAAATTACCTTATATTTATTTCATATGTATTTATTTTGTGTACAGGTTTCCCACTATAGAAATGTAAGCTAACTGAGGTCAGGGACTGTTTTTTGCCTTTCTTTGTATTCCCAGTATTTAGCCTGGTGTCTGACTCAAGGTAAGTGCTTAATTAATTAATTAAGTGCCTGCTTAATTCTTGCTAATTCATTGATTGGTCTACAGCAATGACATCATTGGTTTGGTATTTGATGAAGGGAGGCTGTTGAGGTTATTTGAATTTCAGAGAGGAGGTAATTGAGAGACCAGCCACCTTCATCTTTGCCCTATCACTGGAAGAACTGAAATAAAGGGTTGTGAAAGTCATCAGACTGTAGCTAGGACTATAAAACAGATGAGGAAAGTCTGATGAAATGGATACTTTGGTGAATCACTGCATTGTGTTTGTTTTTATGCCATAAAGGTTTTGTTTGGGACATGTATTTGACTTGTTCCCTGAGAAATTTAGGTTCCTGGAAATATTTTAGAACTAAGTCACTAACTTGATTTAGGGATTTATGCTATACTTGACTAATAACAAAATCCCACATTATAATAGAAATACGTAGAAATGCTAGTTGTGTTTTGATTTAAAATCTCTTTATCATGCTCAATATTATTTCCCCTGTTTTCTCCGGTATAAGTGGTTTTAAGGAAGTATGTATAAATGAAAAAAAAAATGAGTGGAAAAACTCAGTTTAATCATACTTTGTCCACATATAACTAACATTGGTTTCTAGTATCCATTATGATTTCTTTAATCACAAAATGAACCATTAAAAGCAAGAGGAATACATTAGGTTCATGCATCACCTTTTGTTCAGACAGTTCAAATAATTGGACTCAGAAATGTATATTTTGCCCTCCAATGATCTAAAGAACTTGTTTACTAAACAAATGAATTTTGGAGATGATAAGCTACTTGATTCTAATACAGTTAAATGAGCCAGCTTCTAAAATGATACCAAGTAAGCATTAATGAAGTTCTATACTCTGGAAGAGAGGAGAAGTTTTATTTAAGCCAGCAATTTTATAGGAGAGGAAACATAGTTTGATTTGGGAAAAGTGAATTTGGTTTGGGGTGCAGAATAGCTATATTCTTATACTGCTAGAAGCTTTGCACAGAGCTTCAATTTTCCTAGAGAAAGGTCTGGCAAACAAAACTAATAAAATTGACTGGACTATTTGACCCGATTATTACTAAGAATTATTGAGCCAATCATTATTAAGAATATACCCCAAGGAAGTAATTAAAAAGAAAATAAGAAGTATTTGTAGAAAAATATTTATAGAAACATTTTTCATAGTAGCCCCATAAAGGAATGGGACAATAATGTAGGGGAATAGCCAAGTTTTACTACATCAATGTAATAGTCTATTATGTTGCTATTATTTATGAAAAATATGGAGAATAAAAAGAAATGTGAAAAATCTATTTTGAAATAATGAAAAATACAAAAAAAAAAGCAGAACTTGGAGTTCAGTATATACATTAACTATATCTTCTTTGATACTTCCATGGATTTATGAGTTTATTGATGTAGGTATTCTTTCCAGTAGTACAGATTACAGTGTCTATAGTTCCTTAACCAGTGAAATTGTTCTCCATGTCCTCCTATAAGTCCCCTACAGTGGGTACATCCAAAATACAAGGATCCTTCCTATCAGTTTCTTGACATTGTACAGATACTGTTGGAGCATCTGAGCTATCCTTCAGTTATCCCTTATTACTACTACATGATATATTCGGTCTACCTCCTCTTCTAGCCATATGTTGTTCTGATTATATCCTTTATGTCATGTCTCCTCTGCAATTCTTTTTTCTTTTTTGTTATATGCTGTAGCCTGCTCATGTCCACCATGTTTATCTCCATTTCTATTGGGACGACCTCCAAGTTTAATTATTTTGGAGACTGAGGGTCCTTCTGCTTTAGGGAAAAGGGTAGAGTATTCAAAATACTGTCAAAGTCATTCCAGATCACTCTCCTATTCAATTCTGAGCTCAGTTAATTGTCCATCTTACAGTGTCTGTCCAAGATACAAGTACTGACAGACCAGTTATATAGGTTACCCATCTAATTGCATATTGTAATCTGGACATTAGTCATTTTTCATCCATTTGGTTTTCCATTTTGTTTTTTATCCATTGTGAATAGTTAGGCCAAACTCTTTTTTTTAAGTGATTATGAATGTTATTTAGGAGACTTCATAATATTCTGTGGCTTTCTGCAAACCAGCAAAATATCACCAACAAAAAAGAACTTGTGGATTACCTGTCTTTAGGGAATCCTTCTTCCTTTTGAATTCTCTACCGGGCGTCTTCTATGATAATGACAAATGCTTTTGTGAAGAAAATGTAGCTTTTTAGTGCCTCATTTGCTATAAATAATAAAAGTAATAATATAACCCATCTGTGGTACTTTAAGGCTTTCAACATTTCACATATATCATTCCATTGGATCCTCACACTAACTCCATATCATCCTTGTTTTACAATTAAGGAAGAATAATCTGACAGTCACCAAACAAAATTCTCTCTTTTTATAACTTTCAAGGATCTTGTATGATTTTAACATGTGGATGAGAGATAGTTTTTAGAAGAAAGCTTTTAAGGTGTTGTTTTGCTGTCCTGATTGAATGATTTAAAAAATATTAAATAAACAATAAAAGCAATAAATTCCTGCATTCTCTGCAATTTTCAGCCAGTTGAATGACTTTAAAGATGTAGACTGATTTAGAATATTTTTAATGAAAACCTGCCTATTTCCTTTTCATACTTTAATTAAGGATAACTTAATGTATACATAAATTACTCATAAATATTTTGTAGAGATGGAAAAGGAAATATGTGGATCAAACCTAACTGAAATTTTCTTGGTTGCTATTTTGGGAGTTGTAATATTAATGCCTGATTTTGTTCCAAGCATTTAGTATCTTCCTCTCTTTCAGATATTTTGAGATCATTATTGTGTAACACTAAAAATTGTATTACTCTAATACAACCCTCCTCTGTGTATAATCAAGTTCAGGGGTGGGGCACTTGTGATCTTGAGGCCACATGTGGCCCTCTAGGTCCTGAAGTGTGGCCCTTTGACTGAATTCGAACTTCACAGATGGATTCGGTCAAAGGTCCACCCTTTTAGGAACTAGAGGGCTACATGAGGCTTTGAGGATGCAGGTTTCCTACCCCTGGGACTCAAGTCAAATTTGTTGTTGCTGTTATTCAGTCATGTCTGACTCTTCATGATCCCATTTGATATTTTCTTAGCAAAGATACTAGAATGTTTTGCCGTTTCTTGCTCTAGTCCATTTTACAGATGAGGGAACTGAGGCAAGCAGGGTTAAGTGACTTACCTTTGGTCACATAGCTAGTAAGCATCTGAGGCCCTATTTGAATGCAGGAAAATGATGAGTCTTCTTGATTTCAAGCCTGGAACTCTATCCACTTAGCTGCTCTCCACAAGTCAAATTAATAAGCACTTACTAAATATCTGCTCTGTGCCAAGACTTATACTAAGTACTGTCTGTCTGTCTGTCTGTCTGTCTATCTATCTATCTACCCACACAATTGGAGATAATCTCATAGGGCAGTCATTACCATTGAGTAGGAATCAGAAACAAGGGTGATAGCTTATAAAACATGCTGAGACTTGAAGGAAACCTGGGAAGCCAGGAGGCAGAGATAAGCGGGGAGAGAATCCCAGCAATAGGGAACAGCCAATGAAAATTTGGAGTCAGAGATGGAGTGTCTTGGAAAGAAGAGAAATATTAATGATGCCAGTGGCACTGGATTGTAGAGTACTTGATGGGCATTAAGGAATAAAAAGACTGGAAAGGTAGCAAAAGGTAAGATTATGAAGGGCTTTGAAATTCAAAATAGGGATTTTACATTTGATCCTAGAGGTCATACAAGAGTTGATTGAATTGGGGGCAGGAAGGGGCAGGTGCCCACTGGTAGGACTTATACTAGATTACTTTGATAGCTGAGTGGAAGATGGGCTAGAGTAGGGAGAGACTTGATGCAGGAACATCAACAGCAGGCTATTAGAATAGCCCAAGTGTGAGGTGAGGGATTATGTGAGCATGTTGACAGTGTCAGAGTGGAGAGCACACATATGCGAGAAATACTGTATCAGCAGGACTTGGCAACAGATTGGATATATGGGAGTGAGGACAAGGAATTGAGGATCACAGCTGGGTTGCTAGTCTGAGTAACTGGGAGGATGATGGTGCTCTTGACAGAGATAGAGAATTAAAGAAGAGGGGAGAGTTTGGGGGGTCGTGATGATAAGTTAAATTTTAGTTATGTTGAGTTTAAAGTATCTGTGGGATATCCAGTTTGAGATGTGGGTATAGGCAGTTGGAGATGTGAGTCAGCAGAGAGGTTAGGCCTTGATATGATTAGAGAATCATTAGCATAGATATGAATATTCACAGATAAAGTGAAAGTTTTTTTGAGGATGGGGAAAACATGGGTACATTTGTAGGCAGTAAGGAAGCAGTCAGTAGTCAGGAAGAAATTGAGGATTAGTGACAGGGTGAGGATAATTGAGAGAAGATAGGATGAGGGAATGCATCAGGATGATATGAGATTAGGAAGAAAGGAGAAGGAATTCCACTAGAAGGCCTCCTTTTTTTCAGTGAAATATAAAGCAAGGTTCTTAGCTAAGAAGGTAGAGGGAAGGTTTGGAAAAATCATTGTGGTAAGTGAGATAGTGAGTTAATTAGGGAGGTATTAAAAGGATTGCATTGATGTAGTAAGAATCTAGTTGAGATTATGTAACATAAATTTGTAATGGATCCAGCTTGGCTTCATGATTTTCTCCAGCTTTGTTCAGCAGCATGTGAACAGGATCAAAGGCAGCAATGGTGGAAGTAGTTCAAAGCTGGGGCAGGGAAATATTGGCAATAGTATAAGGAGGTAATGAAATTGAGAAGAGAATAGTGTAGAGCTGAATTGCTTCACTGAGGGGATGAAATGGAGAGGGGAAAGTGTAGCCAGTGCAAGGGTGTGATAGCTTGGGAAGGAATTGAAGAGTAGAGGGATCGGAGATCACAATTAGAACAAAGAACAGGGTTAAGTGTTGTAAGGAAGAAGGAAAATAGAAATGACAACAGCTTATGATCAGATAAATGAATTTCAGAGTTCATGAACGTAGAATGGGAACATTTGTAAGTGATAGTAATATCAAGGGGATCATCATCTCTGTCTGTAGTGGAAGCATGGTGGAGGACTTGTGGGAAATGAATAAGCTGAGGAACTTGGAGGAAAGAATGTTTAAGGGAGTAGCTATAATATATATGTATATATCATATGTTCATTGGACATATATATGTAATTATATATGTATATATGTTATATATTATATTGAAGTCCCCTACTATGAAGGCAGGATTTGGAGAAGAGCAAAAGACTGTGAATCAGAGACTGAAGTCATTGAGGATGGAAGGGGAGTGTTCTGAAGGCTGAAGATTATAACCACCAAAATCTTGGTTGGGTGATAAATACAGATTGAATGAACCTCAAAAGAATACAGGTAATAGTAATGTGGGAAGAATCTGGAGAAGGAAGGAAATGAATATTTATTAAGCAGTATCAGGCACTGTGCTAAGTGCTTTACAAAAATTATCTCATTTGATTCTCACAACAACCTTGAAAACTATTATTATTTCCATTTTACAGTTAAGGAAACTGAGTCAGACAGAGGCAAGGACCTTCCTTTCATAGTCTAATCCAGTTGCTTTTCCTACTTTGTTACTTCCATTTCTGTTTTTTCATGTGGCATTTAAGAAAATGTGACATTATTTGTTCAAATATGTTGTTTCCACTGATAGTAATTTGGAAAAAAAAAAAAGGAGTTTGTTATTGAATTAGTTGGCAGCTAGATGGAACAGGGGAATCAGGAAGAGTCATTTTCATGAGTTCTCATCCAGCCTCAGATACTTACTAGCTGTGTGACCCCAGGTGGTCACTTCACCCTGTTTGCCTCAGTTTCCTCATCTGTAAAATGAGCTAGAGAAGGAAATGGCCAACCACTCTAGGGTCTTTGCCAAGGAGACCTCAAATGGGATCATGAAGTCAAGAATGACTGAAAAACAATTGAAATGGGTTATGATTCTTTTCCATTTTCAGTGGATTGCTCTCCTTCCAGTCTTATCTTTAGATACCTTTAGGATGGGCTACCTTAGTCGGATCTCTCATTAAGCTTTCAGTCAACTTCTCTTTTCTTCTACTGTGCTCCACTATTTTATGAAGCAATATCACTCTTTATCTTCCTTTATAAAATTTTACAAATTGATTTATATTTTCAACAAGTGTTGTCCTTGGCTGCCGAACTATTATCTTGGCGAGTACATCAAGTGTGTTTCCTGGCTGAGGTGGCTTGAAGATTCATGGTTTGCTCGTTGTGGCTATTGATTTACATCAGTTAAGCTTCCTTCGGAAATGATGGCCTGTGTTGGTGCTGATCCTTTTGTCATTTCTTATTTATTGCCATCATTAGCTTATTTAAATAGAACAAGTTGGGGTTGCCTGGCTTGAGTGCTTTATCTTTTCATTTTTTTATTCTTGCTTTTAACTGGGTGTTAGTTTTAATCTTTTGCTTTATAAAGGTGTTGGCCTGACTATACCTTAGCAGCTGATTCAGAAATGATTCTCGTATCAGTAGCCAACCGTTTCCTGTTTATTGGAATATGTTCAACTTTTTGTAATGTTATTTGGTATTTCCCATCTGCAGCTTATAAGTTCTGGCAGTCCTCTCCCAAATCACTCCCACACTGGTGAGTTGGGTTCCCCCAAAATACAGCTCTGTATCTCTCTCAGGGTTCTAGGGGGAGCTCCTGAGATGTTGGGCAGTCTTTCTATAATGCTATCAAATAAAGCCTGCATTCCAGTGTGAGTGTGAGAGAATATTTCCCCAATATTATTAACCATTTATTGGTCTCCAGTTTCATTTAACCACTTAATATCAATGAACTTTTTCAAAGAAATATTTACTAAGAAGATGTAGCAAGAACAGAAGTACAAACATTTTCCCTCAAACTGGAGGCACATTGTCTCCAAATTGCCATATCAGTCCTTGGGGAAAGTGAACTCTGATTTACATGCTGCAGAAATTTGCCCCACCAAGTTCATTTTTGAATGTGGCATAGCAGATGGATGCATTCTCTTCCCAACCAAGTCTATTCACTGCTAGTCTGGATTCTGTTTCACAGGGCTGCCCTAGGTAGGCACCTCATCTGGAAAATCTGATAGCAAACTTCGGCACAGATTTCAGCTCCAGTCATCCTGGGTGCTAGATCAGCCTTTCAGAGCTCACAGGGTCATAGCTTTTTGCAGTATTCCTTCACCTAATAGCAGGAAAGAACCAATACAGAGAGGCAACAAATAATGGGCTTCTAGACCATATTCACCAGTCACATGTTGGCTCAGGAGGGGAGAACCTGAGGCCTCTCCCCACCCAGTCGCTTATGACATATCTTCCTCCTGTGGACCAGCAGGGCAGGAAGGAGTGCCCAAATAGTCCCTCATGGGAGCCTTTTCTACCTCAGTTTCAGTTTAGCCATCAGACCAATAATTCTCCTCTTCCTTCCCCATGAAGCAAGCTGTCAGAATACCTGCATAAGCTTGTATTCAGGGACGAGGATCCTTTCATTACACATCATCATGCTTTTTGGGAGAAAGTCTCCCCATCTCTTCTCCAGAGCTGGCATCTGTTACATATATCAAACGTCTCCCAACTCTTCTCAAAGAAGATATTCATAACATATAGGCATGCTTCTTCTAAACAGCTCACGTTGATATAGCATTCTGAGGTTGTCAAATGATTTATATTATTTAGTTTGAGCTTCACAACAACTCTTTGACGTAAGGGCTATAATTTATATCCATTTTAAAGGGGTGGGGTGGGAATGGAAAGCTTAAGTGCTCAGGACTACAAAGTTCGGAAATGTTTGAGGAAAGATATAAAGCCATCTTCCTTACTCCCAACTGCATTTCCCCATCTGTTACACCACTGTCTCTTAAGCCTTCCGACTGTTGTTTCATGGCTTCTGAACCATGTATTTCTGAGTGTTTTTCATCCTGCTCCCTTTGCATGGAAGTTATAGAATTGTTAAATCAATATGTTGTTAATTTGGAGGGTCCTATCACATTCTTCATGGGAGTTTTTTCACTTCTTCATTTTCTCTAACAAATGGAGGTGTATAAACTATGATTTTCTTCTTGGCAGTCTTTTTTGTGAATGTTTAACATTTGTACTGAACTACAAAATTATCTCGTGCCTCTGAAATGATGTTTTTTGTTTCCTTTGGTCACATAGTAGAAAATTATTATCTTCTCCCTCTCCCCCAAACCCTTCCCTCTTCTGAACTTACCTATTGAGGTCAAGAGCAGCACCAACCTTTCAGTCAACCTTGACTGTTCTCTCGTAGTCCACACATTCAGTCTTGCCATGTTCGCTAATTTTTCTTTCTCTCATGCTCCTTCCTCATAACCAGTTGATTGCCACATCCTGTTATTTCTCCTTTTATAGTATCTCTTGTCTATATCCTAACTCCTAGTCACCACTACACCACCCTGATCCTTTCTGTCTATGGGGAAGGGGAAAGGGAACACAAATTTATTAAGTGTCTATTAAATGCCAGGCACTGTGCTAAGTGCTTTACAGAACAGTATTATTTCCTTTAATTCTCACAACAACCCTGAAAGGTAAGTGCTATCATGATCCATCCTCCATTTAGCCACTGCAGTGATTTTCCTAAAGCACAGGTCTGACCATCTTACTTCCCCTACTCATTAAACTCTAGCAGCTCCCTTACTTCTAATATCAAATATAAAATCCTCTTAGCTTTTTAAGCCCTTCATAACCTGGTCCCTTGCTGCCTTTCCAGTCTTTGTATGTATTACTTCTCTCCACGTACTCTATGATGCAGCAACACCTGCCTTCTTGCTATCCCTTGCACATGGCCTACTTTCTCCTAATTCTATGTCTTTTTACTGGTTGTATCCTGTACCAAAAATCCTCTTCAATTCTGCCTCCTGGCTTCCCTGGCTTCCTTGGAGACTCAGCTCAATTGTCACCTACTCAAACATCACATCCCACCTGACTGAACTCTTCTGTGTTATCCTCAGGCCCTCCAGAATCTCATCATCCTGCAGGGTCCCATCAACCCAAAAACTTAACACCTCTTCTGAGCCCTCTGCTCCAGGGTCCTGTCCCTCCCTCTCATTGGAGAGAGTGGAGTGTGGACAGTGGAGAGTTCCTTCCAGATCTTCCATTTAAGGAGGGCAAACAGGGCATCTATCTCATAATTTTCTACTGGTCTGCGCTCCTCTGGACTTTTATAAACCCCATTCTCAGCCTTTTCCCCTTCTTACTCATTCCCTACCCCTCCTTTTCATCTTTCTTTGTTGTCTTCTCCCATTTGATAGTCAGCTTCTTTCTTTCTAAACCCAACATACAGCACTGTGTCTGGCATAGTAATCATTAGTAATGCTTATTGACCAACTAACTGACTGACCTTCTCCAAGAAGAAGCCCTTCCTAGTCTCCCTACAGCTAGTGCCTTCCCCCTGAGATTACCTCTTCTTTACAATTTATTTATTTCGTATGTACCCAATTGTTTACATGTTGTCTCCCCATTAGAATATCAGCTCCTAAGTCGGGGACTGTTTTTCCCTTCCTTTGTAACCCTATTACTTAGCATAGTGCCTGAAATATAGTATGTTTAATAAATGCTTCTGGACTAGCCCTGTCACCTCTCTTATTTCCCTCTTCAGAGAGAATCTGTGGGTCATCTTTCCCATTTAGCTGCAACCTCCTTTTGTCTTAGGGTTTTTTGACAGACAAAGATCTCACATTTCTAGTACCAACAGTTAAGATAATGTTTATAGATTTCCTAAAGACTGTGATTTATAAAACTTTTTGTCCCCTTTTCTACCATTCTACCCTCAGTATTGCAGACATGAGTGAAGGCTATTTTGTATTTTATTTGTTTCCTTGGGTTGCCATGGGCTAAAGAATTGACCAGCTAATGACCAGCATACTGGGAATGAGCATTTCTGTATTTAGCAAGCGTGGTTCTCAGGGGAAAAAAAGGCTTCTTGCTATATCTTCCTCAAAGCTTTTCTAGCATGTTGACATTTGTCAGAACCTACACTCCATTTTGAGAAACTAGGGTCACCACACCATATCAAAAAAGCAGAGTAGGACTTTATGGAGGTTGATTACAACTAGAGAAAATTTCTCTAAAAAGTGTATTCATATCCGTAGGTATATGTAATGGTGGGTATTTGGGGGAAAGATAATGAATGAGTTCTGTTTTGAACATAATTGAGTTTAAGTTGTCTTGTGGTTCAGTTCTGTTTGACTCTTTGTGATCCCTTTTGGGCTTTTCTTAGCAAAGATACTGGAGTGGTTTGCCATTTCCTTCTCCAGATCATTTTACAGGTAAGGAAGCTGAAATCAACAGGGTTAAATGACTGGTCCAGAGTCACACATTTAGTAAGTTTCTGAGGCCAGATTTGAACTCAAAGAAGATGAGTCTTCCTGACTTTGGGCTTGATACTCTATCCACTATGCTACCCTAGCTTTCCCTTAAGGTGTCTACTGAACATACAGTTTGAGATACTTGAAAAGCAATTGGATGTGGGAGATTGGAGGTCAGCAGAAAGATTAGGGCAGGATAAGAATCATCAGCAGACATGGTAATAAAATCCATTAAAGCTGATGATATTACTAAGTGTAGAGGGAGAAGGGAAGAGGGCCCAGAAAGAACTCCTAGGGACACCTACAGTTAGAGAGCCTGATCTGGAAGAGGATCCAGCAAAGGAAACAGAGGAGTGGTTATGTAGGTAGGAGGAGAACCAGAAGAGAGTGATCTCCTAAAAACCTAGAGAGAAGAGAGTATCAAGGAAGAGAGAGTGATCAACAGTGTCACCGGCTGCAGAGAGGTCAAGGACAATGAGGACTGAGAAAAGGTCATTGGATTGGCAGCTAAGAGATCATTGGTAACTTTGAATGTAGCAATTTCAGTGGAATGATAGGAAACATGCTTGCACTACCCTTGGAAAGCCATGTAATTCTTCAGTGCCGCCCTGGCAACTCTGTGAGACTGTCTCTAAAGACTGTCAGTTGCAGAACAGTTGCTGATCTTCATTGGGAGATACTTCATCCCTGAGCTCCCCCCAAAACCAACAACTAAAAGCATACACAACATGATTATAAGGTGTGTGTATATAATTATGTAGCTATATTTAGGTACATGTAATATGTGTTATAAGAGTCAGAGAAAGAAGAGATTATGTTAGGCTGGAGTATTTAGGGAAGACATGCTGGAAGATGTGAGATTTGAAGTAGGCTGTTGCTGTTGGTGAACAAGCACTTATGATGTGCCAG
Source organism: Pseudochirops corinnae (assembly GCA_028646515.1). Lineage (NCBI taxonomy): Eukaryota > Metazoa > Chordata > Mammalia > Diprotodontia > Pseudocheiridae > Pseudochirops > Pseudochirops corinnae. The sequence continues at coordinate 82,288,221 of CM053588.1, read as the reverse complement.
GCTTTGTGTCTTCTAAGTGCCAGGGATATTCAGAAGGGCAGAGACACAGCCCCTGCCTTCAAGAAACTCACATTCAAATGGGGGAGATAAAATGCAAATAGCCTTGCACATGCAAAATATAGAAAATGTAAATGGGAAGTAATATGAGAAGATGGCCCCAACAGTGGGGATGGGAGGGACCAACAGGAAAGACCTCTTGTAGAAGGTAGAATTTGGGCTGAATCTTGAAGGAAACTAGGGGCGGATGTGAGGAGAAATAATATTCCAGTCAAGAGAGCCAGTGAAAAGGAATGGAATCCCAAAATGGAGTGAGAGGACAACAAGAAGGCCATTGTTGTTTGCTATTAAAATATAAGTGTACCGGAAAGGTAGGAAGGGGCCTGCTAGTGAAGAGCTTTAAAAGCCAAGGGATTTTGTATTCAAATGAAGAAGGCCATTCTAGGCAGGAGAGACTGTATGGGCAAAGGCTTGAAGGCAGAGAGAACTTTAAATGTGTGGAGGACAATAAATGAGACCATCCTTATTAGAGGAGAGGGTAGGCATTAGAAAATAATAGGATAGATGACGATGGGGACAAGTTGTGGAGGGCCTTCGAAGTTCTGGCACAGTGGTGTAGACTTTGCCAGGCAGTAACAAAAATTGTAATTTATTGAATAGGAGAATGGCATGATGAATGCTGTTTTAAGGAAGGTTCGTTTGGTAGCAGTATGCAAAAGAGAGGAGGCCAGTTAGGAGTGATTATAATTCAGATATGAAATGATAAAGGCTTGTTTTGAGATGTTGGCAGTTGAAATGAGAAAGGGCTGACTTGGAGGCTTTTAATAGGATTTGGTGACTTAAGATATTTGAGAAAAGAATCACAGAATTTTAGAGCTGGAAGGGTTTAGTCCTGGGATTCTTTTTTTTTTTCCTTGCTTTTTGGGAGGGGGGAAGGCAGGGCAGTTGGGGTTAAGTGACTTGCCCAAGGTCACAGGGCTAGTAAATGTTAAATGTCTGAGGTCAAATACGAACTCAGGTCCTCCTGACTCCAGGGCCAGCGCTCTATTCACTGCACCACCTAGCTACCCCCAGCCCTGGGATTCTTAACCTTTTCTGTGTCATGGGATTCTTGGCAGTCTAGTGAAGCCTATGGACCCCTTTTCAGAATAATGTTTTTAAACACACAAAATTAAATGCATAGGATTACAGAGGAAACAAATTACGACAAAATAGAATTATCCAAATATTAAAACAAACAAGTTCACAGACCCCAGGTTAAGAATCTGTGTTCTAGCCTGGCCTTTTCCTTCTGCAGATGAAGAAGCGGAGGCTAGCAAGGTTAAGGGAACTGTACAAGGTAACGTACCTGCTGAGGCACAGAGCCATGGCCAGTTAGTTCTGTTAACTTCCAGCTCATTGGTCTTTGTTGCCCCACGATGCTGCCTCTTTAGCAGCTGGAAGAATTACAGATGATTATGGTACGGCCGACAAGATTCTAGAAGGCTGTGTTCAGGTGTGCTCTTCTTACAGCCAACCTGTCTGGAATGGCTGCCCCCCTTAGCTGGAGTCCTCTCCCTTCTTGTCTCTGCCTCCTGGCTGCCCCGGCTTCCTTCAAATCCCAGCTAAAACCCCACCTTCTGTGAGAAGCCTTTCCTGAGCCTTCTTAATGCTGCTGCCCTGAATTTATCCTGTCTCTCTCTTGTTTGTTCAGTAGTTCTTTTCAAGCTGTTTCCCTCATCAGGCTGTGAGCTTCTTGAGAACAGGGACTCTTTTTGCTTCTGTTTGTACCCCCAGTGCTCAGCACAATGACTGGCACACATTGGGTGTTTAATAAATGCATATTGTCTTGCTTATTATTGCTCACACTCCGTTTACAAGGGAAAATTCACCATATTCTCTTCCTTGGGACAAAAGCATCTTAACAGGTTCCTATCACTTAAATTCTCGTAGATACTCACGTCCTCCAAGAAGACTGCGCTTTCTGATTAAAACCACTCAGTTGCTCACTCTTTCCTCCAGCACTCCCGCAACACTTAAGAAGTAAAATCTTTTAAACTTTTCATCTGAACTTGTTCCTGAAGCCCAGAGGCCGAAGTAAAGTGATGTCACACCTGAGGCTGAGCAGCTTTATCTGCAGCTCCCCCCTTGCCCCTGTCTCACCACTGTCCTGATTCACCAAATTCAGGAAGTATCTATGAAGTCTCAGGGCCGTGTAAAGGGTCGTGTTAGGGCCTGACTTCCCAATTTGGTACTGTGTGTGTTTGTTCTTCTTTACCCATTACGTTATGATTATTTTCATGTTTTTTCCATGTGTTTGCTCTCTGAACTGTGAGTGCTATAAAAGTGTTAAATTTCTTTTGGATCTCTGCAGTCAAGTAGAGGGTTGCACACATAATGAACCTGTAGTAATGCTGACTGACTGACTCACAGATAAGGGGCTCCCAGGAGAGCAAAAAAGATAATTAACGTTGAAAGAATTTAAAACCTCCACCTATAATAAATACAAGATAATGAGATTACCTGGTATACCATGTACATTCCCAGTTATTATGTTCCCCTTTCCTTTAGTTCAAGTTGGAGAAGAGACTTATGCATGCAAGGCAACAAGCATTTGTTATTGTAATAATTTAGCTTACATTTATGTGGCACTTATTATGCACCCAACACTGTTTTAAATACCTTACAATTATGATCTCATTTATTCCTCACAACAGTCCTGGAAGGTAGGTGATAGTGATATCCCAATTTTTTTTTTGGAGGGGGGAGGGCAGGGCAATTGGGATTAAGCGACTTGCCCAGGGTCACACGGCTAGTAAGTGTTAAGTGTCTGAGGTTGCATTTGAACTCAGGCCCCTCCTGACTACAGGGCTAGTGCTTTAATCACTCCGCCACCTAGCCACCCTGCTCCAGCTCATTTTTACCTATGAGGAAACTGAGACAGAGGGTAAATTATTTGCCCAGGATCACACCATTTGTGTCTGTGGCTGGATTTGAACTCAGATCATCCTGACACTGGGTCTAGTACTCTATTCACCATGTCACCTAGCTGCTTATATTATAATTTTTATTAAACACTATGTGCTAGAAACTATGCTAAAGCACTTGTGACATAAATACAAGCAGAAGCCTGTACAAGCCTGCTCTAAGGAGTTTACTTTCTAATGGAGGAAGTCAACACACAAAAAAGGAGTGGAAAAGCGGATGGAAGGGACGAAGAGAAGGAATCTTGTAGGGGAATGTGATGTAGAAGTTTAGAAAGTCTGAAGCACTTCTGGGAGGGGGGCCTGGCAAGGTCCAGAGTGACACTGCTGCTGAGGCGTGAGCATTTTGCTTAAACCAGTCATGGCATTGGGAACGTAAATACTGACCGGAGCTCTCCTGAACACTCAGTAGAGTTTTTGCTGGTTACATTCAATCACCATTTAAATTTTTTGTCTTTGGCAGTGAATTATCCTGAAATCCATGATAAGGAAAATGGATCTTATGCATGATTAATAAGGGTCCCTGAATTGACCCTTCTCATTGTGCTCTCTGGTTGTTTTTCAGGAACGACCAGCACTTTCAGATTGTTGGGAGAAAGACAACGTCCTTCCCAAGTGGAATCTGTCCCAGCTGCTCCCAGAAACAAGGAAGCAGCTGTATATGTGGACAACCCTTGAGATTACTCGAATGACACTTTCTTTGACCTTTAGTTGGAGAAGGGAAATCTTTTGTTTCTGCCTAAACCTCTCCTCCTCCGTCTGCCTCTTATGCACTCCAGCACCCCTATCAGCTCTCTGTTCTCCTTCACTAGCCCAGCAGTGAAAAGGCTGCTCGGCTGGAAGCAGGGAGATGAAGAGGAAAAGTGGGCGGAGAAGGCCGTTGACTCTCTGGTGAAGAAGCTGAAGAAGAAGAAGGGAGCCATGGAGGAGCTGGAGAGGGCTCTGAGCTGTCCGGGCCAGCCCAGTAAATGTGTCACCATCCCCCGGTCCCTGGATGGAAGGCTGCAGGTGTCACACCGCAAGGGGCTTCCTCACGTGATTTACTGCCGGGTGTGGCGCTGGCCGGATCTACAGTCTCACCACGAATTAAAGCCACTGGAGTGCTGTGAGTTCCCCTTTGGCTCGAAGCAGAAAGAAGTGTGCATTAACCCATATCACTACCGCCGAGTGGAAACCCCAGGTAACAATCCTGCATCCTTAGCAGAGGTGGCTTAGGCCAAATCAAGTAACTTGCCTAGGATCACACAACTAGTAAGTGTCTGAGGTTGGATAATAATAACTAACATACATATAGTGCTTACTATGTGCGGGAACTGTGCTAAACACTTTATAATTATTATCTCATTGAGGTAGGTGTCATTATCTCCATTTTACCAACAAAGGCAGAGGTTAAGTGACTTGCCCAAGGTCACACAGCTAGTAAGTGTCTGAGGCTAGATGTGAACTCAGGTCCTCCTGACTGCGGTCCAGCACTCTCTCTACTGAGCCACCCTATCACTACTAGTTTTTAGGCCCAAGAATACTTCTTAGTGACTCTTTTAGTGAATGCCTGCATATTGACTCAAATAGGGAGAGCTTTTCCCTTTCACTGTCCTTCAATCAGGGGGCAGCCTGGCTCCTCTTAGCTCACCTGCAAACCTTGGTACTAATGACATATTTACTCACCCAGCATGTATTTGGTCTATGCCTACCTCTTCGAAGCTGGAGATGGAACTGGCAAACCACTCCAGTATATTTACCAAGAAACCCCTAAAGGGAGCCATGAAGGGTTGGATACAACTGAACAACAATTTGTAATGTGGTAAAGAAAAAAAAAACCTCTTAGAAAACTCCTCACCTTTAAATAAACTTTTCTGTTAGAAGTCAAAACATGACTTCCACTTGTAAAATGGTTTGGTAGTACTTCTCTTTCACCATTTATCTATTCAGCAAATACTTATTAAGAGGCACACATTTTGTCCAAGGCACTGTTCTAGGTGCTAATGATACAAAGATTAAAAAATGACATAGCCATTGGTTTTGAGGAGCTTACATTGTGTATGTGCATGTGTGCCGTGGAGCAGAGTGTGTCATGTACACAGTGAGGAATGACATAAGATAAGGTATGAACAGAGGTGAAATGGAAACAAAACAATATGAAAATTTGAGGAGAGGCGTGTTTCTTTTTCTTCTCTAGCTTGAGGGATCATAAAAGGTTTAACAACACACTGATACCTGAGAAGAGTTTTGAAGGGAGACACAAGATTCTGAAAGGGTTAGATGAGTAGGATATGCATTCCATGCATGGGCAGTGGCCTGCATATATGCATGAAGCCAGGAAATGACTTGTCAAGTTAAGGGAATTTCTTGTAGGAGTCCAATTTGGCTGGAATGTGGAGCATTTGAAGGGAAAGAATGTGAGCTCTGGTTAAAAAGGTAGGTTGGAGTCTGGCTGTGGAAGGCCTTAAATTCTAGGTCAAGGAACATTGTATTTTATCTTCTGTGCAACAGATCCTGAAGTTTTTGGGTAAAGGAGGGACATCATCTAGGAAGATTATTTTGGTCATTGTGAGAGGAGAGATTGGACTTGAGACCACTGAGGAGGTTATGAAGGTGATGAAGGCGTGAACAAGGATGGATGAGAGATGTGGAGGCAGAATCAAGAAGATTTGCTTACTGATTGTATATGATAGGTGAAGGAGAGGAAAGAGTAAAAAATGCCTCTGAGGTTCTGAGTCTAGGTGATTAAGAAGGTCTCCCTCCATATTCATCCTTGTCCTTTGACATCAGCACCATCAGGGTCCATCCTAATCTTTTATTTTTGTTAGTGTGTAAATAGTGCAATTAGAGAGACAGTTTAATGCCAGTTCTGCTTTAAAGCCTGTCTGCTTTATTCTGGGAAATCAAAGCCGTGATACACTAGTGCACAGAAATAGCCTGTATCAGAGAGAAGTTTAGGTAGGTTCTTTAAGAAATTCAGCAGATTTCATCATTCAGGATTTCTCTTAAACCTTAAACCAAAATTGAAGAAGTGGTTAATACCTTTCATCTAATAGTATTAAGTAGGTGACCTTTTAGGTTTCTATGTGCTTTTTTCCCCCAACCATTACATGGTGTTGTACATTGTTAAAAAGGGATGATCTCACTATACTCACAGTCAATTTATTCCATTGCTGGTGGTATCAAGGACTTCTATGAACATGAAAGCGGAAAGTCTTATATTCCTTATGTTCCTAATGGTCTCGCTATTGGACCCAGATTCACCTTGCCTTCTTTTTATGTTTTCATTTTTGGGGGAACTCCAAGCAGGAAAAAATGCTTTGCCCCCAAAGAAGATTAAAAATGACTGGCTTTATTTCTTGAACAAAGTAATATTTCCAAAACGTTTAGATGAATTAAACAGCTAAATATTCATTGCAGTTTTTCCTGCTCTCCCTCATCTCTTCTTAAGAGAGATGAGATTTAATTGAAGACACTAACAAACTCACTGGAACCTTGTTCTAATACTAAACTGCATGAGGCAAAACCATCTTGTATCCCATCCAAAGAGGTTTAGTACCTAAACAATTCATTATATACATTTCAATGTACATCCAAATGACACAAATCATGTTGTAAAATTTAGATTTTTAGATTTAGAGCTAAAAGAGCCATTAGAGGTTGTTTTATTTGACTCCTTCATTTTGCACATGAAGAAATTGAAGCCTATGGAGGTTAACAGCTTGTCCAAGGAATGTAGTTAATGTGAGTTGCAGGTAGGATTTGAATTCAGGTCCTCTGACCCCAGATTCCATGCTCTTTCCATCCATCTGGTTCTATAGATAAATTGTAAAGGAGAAGCAAAACCTAGTAGTAGAGTAATATTTGTAATCCAATCTTTCCCAAAGACTTAGCATAATGTCACTTTCTATATGGAGAGGGAACCTACTGTTTTGACACAAATATTCATGGAGCAAGATAGTGTTCATACCATCACATTAGAAGAAATTGTTTTAGAATCAAAGTTACATAACAAAGACCTTTAAAAACATCTGTTTTATTTGTGTATTCTCTCATTTCATCCTTTGATTTTCCTCTGCAGAAAAAGCAGTTTTTCTCTCTACCTGTTTTAGAGCATATATCCTCTGTATGTAAATAGTTCAAGAACAGGGAAAAATCAAGATTCTGTGGAAAGTTCCCAGGTTTTGTGAAATTTGTTATTCCAAATTACCATGAAGTTCAAGTTTTCTACTTTCAGCAATGCCATGCTCATTCCCTAATTCCCTCCTAAAGCAGGGATGCTGCAGGTGCCATGTTAATTATCCTTGGAACTTTTGAGCTTTCTCTTTGTTCCTCAAGGCAGCTAGTGGTGCAGAAGATGGAATGCTGTGCCTGGAGTCAGGAAGACCTGAGTTCAGATTTGACCTCAGACACTTGCTAGCTGTGTTACCTCATAGCTCACTTCTGGCTGCCTCACTTTCCTCAACTGTATGATGGAGATAATAACAACACCCACCTACTTATCTCTGAAAATTGTTGTGTGGATAAAATGAGAGAATTCATGTAAAATGTTTTGTGAACCTTAAAGTTCTATATATAAACACGGGCTTTTGTTATCGTCATAAAACTGCTTAGATAAATCCCTGGAAGATCATCTATACTGAAGTTCAAGGAATATCATGATTCTGCCTCAAGGGAGTGGAATGATAACCCTCTTTTCTCTTTTTCATAGTTCCTCCCCTTTCCCTCACATAAAATGCCTATTTGAAAAAGATGTGATGATTTTAATATAATCATAGGATACATTGAATTGAGATGTGTACTTCAGAATCACGTGACTTGGATGCCTTGTTCAGACCATATCTGTGTCCATTTCTGAGGACCAGAGTTTGGGAAGGACATTGATAAACTGGGGAATAGCCAGAGGAGTGTTGCCAAGATGGTAGGGAGATTCTGAAAGAATTGGGGATATTTAGTTTGTGAAAAACAAGAGAACACGAGGGACATAGTTGCTTGTTGAAATATTTGGAAGATTGTTATGGGAATAAGGGATTTGATTTGTTCTTCTGGGTGGCCAGGGGCAGAAACTGGAGCAATGAATAAAAGTTGCAGGAAGGCAGATTTTAGCTTTACTTAAGGACTGATTTTATAACAGTAAAAGTTGCAGGAAGGCAACTGATTTTGTAACAATTAGAGCTGTTCAAAAATACAGCAGGGTGCCTTGGGAAGTAATAATAGCTGACATTTTTATAGAACTTTTTAATAGTTTTTATAGAACTTTAAAGTTTCTAATACATCACCCTACATGTATATATATATATATATATATATGTATACATATATATGAATATAATTTTATCTTTAAATGAAATATCACATCTGGGTCTTATAGCAAGCCCTATGAGGTAGGTATTACAAATATTGTTTCCTTCTTCATATATAAGGAGACTGGGCTCAGAAAGGTTAGTTTTTCACTCTGCATCTAGCACTATATGATTTCCCCATCACTGGAAGTATTCAAATGTAAAATATATGATCACTTGTCAGGGATGTTGTAGACAGATTATTATTTGGGTTGTACTTAAACTGGATAATCATCGAAGTGCCTTCCATCTACATTGCTCAGTCATTTGGTCAGTAAATATTTATTAAGCACCTACTAGGTGCTATGCATGCACGCGCTGTGCTAAATGCTGAGGGTACAAAGAAAGGCAAATGACACCCCCTACTCTCTCAGGGAGCTCACAGCCCAGTGAGACAGACAGCCTGCAAATGACTGTATGCAACAATGCTATGTCCAGGATAAATGGGAAAGAATCAGCAGAGGGAAGGCACTAAAATGAAGGGGGATTGGGAAAGTTTTCTTGTAGAGGGCTTCTTAGCTGAGACTTGAGGGAAGCCATGAGGCAAAGATGAAGAAGGAAAGTCTTTAAATATGGGGGAACAGCCAGTTAAAGTGCCCAGAATTGGAAGGTGGAGTTCTTATTCAGGGGAAAGAGATGAGGTCAGTGTCACTGATCACAGGGTATTGTCAGGGGTGGTGGTAGAAAGGGAGAATTCTAAGGTATAAGAAGACAAGAAAGGTTGGTGTGTGGAGGGGAGTCAGGTTACAAAGGCAGGCCAAACAGGGGACTTTATACTTGATCCTGGAGTTGACAGAGAGCTCCTGTAGTTTATTGAACAGAGGGATGACATGGTCAGAGATGGGCTTTAGGAAGATCAGTTTGATAGTTTAGAGGAAGATAGACTGGAGTTGGGAGAGACTTGTGATAGGGAGACTATTGCATATTTTCATTTAGAATTACTTATCCCTTTATCATTGAAAGCAATTTATAACATCATTTTAAGTTATTTTGATATTTACTACCTAATCAACTCTCCAAATAAGCAAAATGAAGTTGAATTAAGAATAGGAAGAAAATGGAATTTAAAGATTGGGGAATTTGTTTCCTTGGTGACAGTATTTAAAACATGCTCAGTATATACATAGAATAAGTGAGCCAGTCAGATTAAAGAATAATGATAAGTAAGGATCCTCACATTAAGGTTTAGAAGGTGCTTTTTATTACAAAAATCTTGTTAGGTAGATGGCCCAAACATTATTCTTATTTTACAGATCAAGAAACTGAAATTCAGAGAAGTCCAAATGAAAGTAAGCATTGGAGCTGGGCTTCACCCACTCTCCTGGCTCCAGGTCCAAGCTCTTTCCCCAGATGGGTGATTCTGCTTTAAGCAGAAGCAGGCCCATTAAGCGAGCTCTTGCTTGCTGTTAGTGTTAATTGTTGAGAGGGGAAATAAAGGAACAAAGACCAGGCAACTTCTAATGCTATAAGCTGTTATTTACATTTAGTCTGTACTCCCCAGATTCCCTGCATTGAATTATGAAGGCAGAAAAAAGCAGATGCAGCCCATGATAGTAATTACACTAGTAAGATATACATTATGCAAGAGAAAAAATATGTCCTTTTCTTCTCCATTGTGGTTTATAGGGTTGCAGATCTTCACATCAACACAGAAATAAAAACTTTGCTCAGAGAAGTATGTGAGGAGGGTGTTTATTAATGCCAGGCAACTTCGACTCTGACACATGTAAACTCAGGTCACAGGAACTTTATTACCTCCTCTCAATGAAGAAAGTGAATAGATTGCACACTAAAAATTGTCCTTAAAAGGGAACCTGTATCCCACTGAATGGATAGGGAAGTTTCTCCCAGACAGGTTTTACATGAAAAATGTCATCTTCTCAATTGCTCCTTATATCTATAGATAGATGGAATAAATAAAAAGATATATTCTATCTTATACCTGTTATTTCTATAAGAAAAGAATGAGTGTTTGATTAAATAACTGATGTGTAATAAGAGAAGGAGCCAGCTAGGTAGTGCAGTGGATGGAGTTTGGGGCTTGCAATCAGGAAGACTCATTTTCTTGAGTTTGAATCTGGTCTCGCTTTCTAGCTGTGTGCCCCTGGGCAAACCACTTAATCCTGTTTGCCTTAATATCCTCATCTGTAAAATGAGCTTGAGAAGGAAATGGCAAACCACTCTAGTATCTTTGTCAAGAGAACCCCAAATGGGGTCATGAAGAGTCAGACAAGACTGAAACAACTGAACAAGAGAAGAACCCACTTCCTTTTTTACTCTGTTAGGATCTCTTTTTAAAAGCTATCATTCACCTATTTGATTTCGTTCCCTCCCCCGCATCAGATAAAGAAAGAATAAAAAATACCATGATAAAGGACAAATAACTAGACCGTACATCATTATTTCTGATTGGTCGTTATGTGTAGAAAATCCTTGGAGCTGGTGTGAGCACTGAGTATCAGGAGAACATTGGGCTTTTGGATTCGAATCTCTACAATTTAACTTCTTGCAGGAAGAGTCATAGCTAAGAGATTCATGTTCTTTTTTTTTAAGCATCATACCCTAGACAAGACCAATAGGCGGCTAAACTACATTTTAGAGTAATTCTTTATTTAAAAAAGCCTTTTTGCCCTTATGTCTTTGCACACAGGACTGATGGAATAGTCTCATTTTAGCATTAATGACAGATCTGCAGTTCAGAAAGCTAGTAGTGGTCCACAAGATTCTTTTTGTCTCTGAAGGGAAAAAAATAACTGTGATGTCTCTTTCTTGTTTCAGTGCTTCCTCCTGTGCTTGTACCAAGACACAGTGAGTTTAACCCCCAGCTCAGCCTTCTAGCCAAGTTTCGGAATGCCTCCCTCCACAGTGAGCCCCTGATGCCACACAACGCTACCTATCCTGAGTCTTTTCAGCAGCCCACAGGCTCTACCTACTCGTCGTCACCCAGCCACATGTTCTTGCCATCTCCCAGCACCGTAAGCTACCCTCATTCCCCAGGAAGTTCATCTGGGCCAGGGAGTCCATATCAACTCACAGGTAAGAAGTAAAAATCATAGTGTAGAGATGATGAAGAAATGGCCCAAGATAACTGTTGAGAAGAGGGAATTAAACGCTGTTAGATCACAGGATTATAAATCACACAATCATATATTTAGAGATAGAAGGGACCAGAGAGGTTCTTTTGCCTAACATCCTTGTTTTACATATTGAGAACCAGAGAGGTCAAGCAATTTGCTGAAGGTCACACAGAGAGTTTGAGGTTATTTCTAAATATACTTAATGAGAATTCTACTAATATATGGCCACATCCCTAGGGATTTGGGTATTTCATAGCCTAGGGATTTAATAATGAGAGTACATGACAAGAGGAAAATAGTCCCTTCATGAAATCAGGAGCAAAATGGTCAACATGGAATCTAGACTATAAATGATCTTAGCATTTTTCCATGCTTTTGCTGCCTTTTAAACCAATCAAAGTTCTGTTCCTGTCTATATACGTTACTTGAATTTGGGACTGTAAGGAGCAGAGATATAGCTTAGGTCATCATATATAGCCAAGAGTATAGTATCTGTTGGTATAAGACCAGGAAATCAGTTAATGAGATTTGGGAAGATAGAGAAGACATCTTCCATGTGTACCAGTGTGCAAAAAGCAGGACTGTAGCATAATTGAAGTGATATTTTAATTATATAAATGGAAAAAATAGCACATCAATTCATAATTATTCATGCTAAAGCCGATGAAAGACAAAGCAAGGCAAAAAGCATTTATTAAGCGCTTACTATGTGTGAGACACATAGGCTCTGGGAGTAGAAATTCAAATAAAAAGACAGTTCCTGCCGTCATGTAACTTACATTCCGGGGGGAGACAACACATAAAAGAGAGTTGGAAAGCAGAAGTTGGGAAGGAAGCACCTACCTCGGGCCATGGTGGTGGAGTTGGAAGAGTCAGAAGTGCATCCAGGAGGGGAATAAAATAGTTGTATTCTGTCTTGATCAACCCCCACCTGGAGCTCAGATCTAGACACCACATTGACAAGGAAGAATGATAATACGCTGGACCTTATCCAGAGGAGAGCAGTCAGGATGCTGAGGAGACTGACAACCATATCATATAAAGATTGTTGAAGGAACAATGAATATTTAATATATCTAATATTCTTCACCTCTCCTGTAGGAGGGAAATCATGTAGAAAAAACCATGTTTGTTTTGGTACAATTTAGAGATACAACACGACATAGGTGAAAAAGTGTTGGATTTGGATCAGGAGGGAAGTCACCTTACCAGCTGGGTGCCTTTAGACAAGTCACTTAACCTCTCTCTGCCTCAGTTTCTTCATCTATAAAATGGGGATAATAATAACTGGAATGTATATTTACATCTGACTAGTGTGTGTTTCCTCTCCAATTATTAGAATGTGAGCTCCTTGAGAGCAGGGGTCATCTTTCTCTTCTCTTTGTATCCCCAGTGTTTAGTACAATACTTTGCACATAGTAAATATTTAATACACACTTTTTTATTCATTCATACTTCACAGAGTTATTGTGAGATGCACTTGAAGCGTTTTTAAAACCTTAAAGTTCTCTTCTTTCTTTTTTAGAAGTTTCTGGTCAATTTGGATGTTTTTATTAATACTTTATTTTTCCCCAATTACATGTAAAAACAACTTTTGACATTTGTTTTTTAAAATTTTGAGTTCCAAATTGTCTCCCCCTTCTTCAACTGCCCCCTCATTGAGGAGGCAGGCAGTTTGATATAATTTATACATATGTAGTCATGCAAAACATATTTCCACATTAGTCACGTTGTGAAAGAAAACACTGACTAAAAAAACAAACAAGAAAAATAAAGTAAAAAAAGTGCTTCAATCGGTATTCAGATCCCATGTTCTTTCTCTGGAGATGGATAGCATTTTTCATCATAAGTTCTTCCTAATTGTCTTGGACCATTGTATTGCTGAGAATAGCTAAGTCATTCACAGTTTATCATCATGATATTGCTGTTACTATGTACAGTGTTATCCTGGTTCAGCTCATTTCACTTTGCATCAGTTTATGTAAGTCTTCCCTGGTTTTTCTGAGAGCATTCTGCTCAGCATTTCTTATGGTACAATAGTATTCCATTACATTCATATATCACAACTTGTTCAGCTATTCCCCAGCTGATAGCCAAACTCTCCATTTCCAATTCTATGCCACCACAGAAAGAGCTGCTATAAATATTTTTGTACATATAGGTTCTTGTCCTTTTACTTTTTAATTAATTAATTAATTAGTTCATTCATTCATTCCATTAATCTCTTTGGAATACAGACCTAGTAGTGGTATTGCTTAGTCAAAGGGTATGTATGGTTTTATAGTCCTTTGGGCATAATTCCAAGATGCTCTTTAGAATGATTGAATCAGTTCTCAACTCCACCAGCAGTGCATTAGTGTCCAAATTTTCCCATATTCCCCTTCAACAGTTGTCATTTTTCTGTTACATTGGGCAATCTGAGAGGTATGAAGTGGTGCCTCAGAGTAGTTTTATTTTGCATTTCTCTAATCAATAGTGATTTAGAGCATTTTTATATGACTAGCGATAGCTTTGATTTCTTTTTCTGAAAACTACTTACTCATATTCTTGACCATTTATCAACTGAGGAATGGCTCTTATTTTTATAAGTTCAACTCAGTTCTCTATATATTTGAGAAATGAGGCCTTTTTCAAGGAAACTTGCTTCAAATTTTTTCATAGTTATGAATGTATATTTCCCTCCATCCTATTTTCCTTGTTCATCCTGCACTCTTTCCTTTCACCCTGTCCATCCTCAGGAGCGTATTGCTTGTACTACTGCCTCTACCGATCTGCCCTCCCTTCTATCACGCCCTCTTCTTCTTTTATACCCTTTCTCTTCTGCTTTCTTGTAGAGTAAGACAGATTTCTATACCCAACTGAGTGTGTATGTATATGTGTACCACTTCCAAGGAGAGTGAGGTTAAAGCACTTCTAAACTCCACCTCAATATTCCACTCCACTAGAAAAGCTCTTCCTTGTCTCTTTTATGTGACATAATTTACTCCATTTTGCCTCCCTCTTCCCCCTTCTCTCATTGCATTGTTCTTTTTCACCCCTTAATTTTATTTTATTTTTTTAGATATCATCTCAACATATTCAATTAACACTGTCCTCTATGTATATTCCTTCTGACTGCTCTTATAATGATAAAAGTCTTAGGAGTTACAAGTATCATCTCTCTATGTAAACAGTTTAACTTTATTGAGTCCCTTATGATTTCTCTTTCCTGTTTAGCCTTTTTTTGCTTCTTTTGAGTCTTGTATTTAAAAGTCAGATTTTCTGTTCTTTTCTTTAGGAATGCTTGAAAGTCCTCTGTTTCATTGAATGTCTATTTTTCCCCCTAAAGGATTATACTCATTTTTGCTGGGTAGATGATTATTGGCTGTACTCCTAGCTCCTTTACCCTCTGGAATATCATATTCCAAGCCCTTCAGTCTTTTAATGTAGAAGCTGCTAAATCTTGCGTTATCTTGACTGTGGCTCCATGATATACGAATTGTTTATTTCTGGCTGCTTGTAATATTTTCTCCTTGAGCTCTGGAATTTGGCTATAATATTTCTGAAAGTTTTTATTTTGGGATCTTTTTTCAGGAGGTAATCAGTGGATTCTTTTAGTATCTACTTTACCCTCTAGTTCTAGGATATCAGTGCTATTTTTCTTGATAATTTTTTGAAAGATAATATCTAGTTTCCTTTTTTTGTCATGGTTTTCAGGTAGTCAAATATTTCTTCAGTTGTCTCTCCTAGATCTATTTTCCAGGTTATTTGTTTTACTAGTAAGATATTTCCACATTTTTCTTCTATTTTTTCATTCTTTTGATTTTCTTTTATTGTTTCTTGATTTTTTTATGGAGTCATTAGCTTCCATTTACCCATTCCTAATTTTTATGGCATTGTTTTCTTCAGTGAGCTTTTGTACCTCCATTTATATTTGGCCCATCTTACTTTTTAAGGAGTTATATTCTTCAGTGAAATTTTGTATATTCTTTTTTTCCATTTGGTCAGTTCTGCTTTTTATGAAGTTCTTCTCTTCAGTGGATTTTTGTGCCTCTTTTATCATTTGGCCTGTTATGTTTTTTAAGTTGTTGTTTTCTTCAGTATTTTTTGAACCTCTTTTATGAAGCTATTGACTCTTTTTTCACGATTTTCTTATATTGCTCATTTTTCACCATTTTTCCTCTATCTCTATTATTTGATTTTTAAAATTCTTTTTGAGCTCTTAGAGGGATTCTTTTTGGGCATAAGACCAATTCACATTTTTCTTTGAGGTTTTGGATACAACACTTTTAACTTTGTTGTCTTCTTTTGAGTTTATGTTTTGATCTTCCCTGTCATCATAGTACCTTTCTATGGTCAGAGTTTGTTTGTTTGTTGCTCATTTTTCCAACCAATTTCTTGACTTTGAACTTTATTTTGAAATTGGGCTCTACTCTCAGGATGGAGGAGGCACCATCCTAAGCTTCAGGGTTTTTTTGTGTAGCTGTTTTCCTAGCTGGTTTGGGATGGGGGCAGAGCTATATATTTTCAATTCTTCAAAGATAGTATGACCTAAGGAGAGGGGTGTTTACCACTCTCCTGGCTTGTGCTCTGGTCTGTGAGTGACCATGAGCAATCTCTTCCTCCTTTGTACTGTGACCATGTTCCTCACTCCCTTGCAGCTGCAAGTACTAGTATTATAATGCTCTTCCTCTCATAGGACTGCAACCTGGATCTGAGTATGAGCAATGCAACAGAGTCTTGCACCCAGTGCCAGCAAAAGAACTCCTTCTGACCAATATTCTGACTCTCTTACTGTCTGTAGGTTGACAGTTTTGGAAGGCACTGCTGCACCACTGATTCAGTTACCCATAAAGCCTGCTATTGGTTTGCTGGGGAGCAGCCTGCACTGGTGCAGCCTACATTGGACTGTGCTCCAGTCTCACTCTGGTGTGACAGATCTGTTCTGCCAACTTTCTAGGCTGTATTGAGTTGGAAAATTGTTCTACCCCATCCTTTCGTAGGCTCAGCCATTCCAGAATTCATTCTGAGGCATTATTTAAAGTTGCTGAGAGGGAAATTTAGGAGAGCTCAGGTGAATCCCTGCCTTTTCTCCTCTATCTTGGCTTTACCTTCCCCTTCCCCTCCCAAAAAAATTCTTTTATAATGTATACTATTTCTTTTTGGCAGTTTAAGGGAGTAGAAGGGAAGGGAGTTTTTCCTAATGGAAGGAAGATTTTCCAAATAATTAGGGTCATTAAAAAGTGTATGGGCTGTTTTTTTAGGTAGTTGGATGACTATCAAGTAGAAGCTGGATGACCAGGCGTGTTAAAGATTTTGTAAAGGAGATTCCTGCATGGGGATAAGAAGTTGAAACAGTTGCATATGAAATTATTATCTCTATGGTTATTTACAACTCTGAATCCTATAGTCCTGTGATCTCTTCTAATTCCTGTGTTTGGGAAGTGATTTTATAATCAGATAGGGAGCACTGTGTGCTAGGCCTGGAATCAAGAATACTTGAATTCCAAAAAAAGAAAAAGAAGACCTGAGTTCAAACCGAGCCTCAGATACTCAATAGCTTTGTGACCCTAGGCAAGTCACTTAACCTCTGCCTGCTTTTTCCTTATCTGTAAAATGGTAATAATAATAATAGCACTTATCTCCCATGGTTGTTGTGAGGATAAAAGGAGATAATATTTGTAAAACTCTCTATATAAAAACTGTTATTATTTATATTGGATTACTCATGTAAAAAGTATTTAAAGCGATTTATATATTGACTTGGCTTTGGTTAAATTAATGGGCTTGACATCTTTCTTTTTCTTTCCAGTAGTAAATCATCATATAACTACCTTCTTTTAAGCTTATTGAGAGATCATCCCTCTATAGTTTCTTGAAAAAGCAACTAACTATTATTTTCTCACCTCAGAACAAACCTCTTCCCTTTGGATGATATGGAAACAAATAGATTTAGAATTATATAAATTTTAAAGCCAGGAGGGACCTTGGAGATCATATAACCTCCTTATTTTACAGATAGAGAAACTGAGACCAGAAAGGGTAAGTGACTTAGCCAGAGTCACAGAGTTGCAAGTTTAGAATATTTATTTCCTAACCTCACAACTAGTGCTTTCATCTCTGTATCACATTAGCATCAATAGCCAGTCAGTCAGTCAGCAAGTACTTATTGTTAGACATGGTAGCTCATGTCTGTAATCCTTGTTGTTGGAGTGGCTGAGGTTGGACAGTAGTCTTCTGGTAAATGTTTACTAACTGACTCTCTGGGAAAAAAATATACCTATGGCATACTTTTTATAGTTTAATATGCATTAACATTTTCATTATCACTTTCTTCAGTCTAAATAATCAACAAAACAATCAAACCCCGGATTTGCAGCTTTTTGCCAGTTTCTAAAGTATAAATGCTCACACTGAAATTTTTTTTAAAAACTCAAGAAAAATAAAGAAAGTTTAAAATAAAGCATGCTGCAATCTGTATTCAGACACCATCAGTTCTTTCTCTGGTGATGGATGGCATTTCTCATTATAAGTTCTTTAGAACTGTCTTGAATTGTATTGTTGAGAGTAGCTAAGTCATTCACAGCTGATCATCTTCCAATATTATTGTTACTTCGTACACCATACATTTCACTTTGTATTAGCCCATGCAAGTCTTTCTACATTTTTCTGAGAATACTGAGCACATCATTTTTTTATAGTATAATAATACTCCATCATAATCACATACCACAACTTGTTCAGTCATTTCCCCATTGATGGGCATCTCCTCAGTTTCTAATTTTTTACCCCCAGAAAAGAGCTGCTATAAGTATTTTTGTACATATAGATACTTCTCCTTTTTTGTTTTTTTAGCTCTTTTGGGATACAGACCTAGTAGTGGTACTGCTAGGTCAAAGGGTATGTCTGGTTTTATAACCCTTTGGACATAGTTCCAAATTGCTTCACAGAATGACTGAATCAATTCACAACTCCACCAACAGGACATTAATTTATCGTTGTTCCCACAACCCTTCCAGTATTTGTTATTTACCTTTCCTGTCCTATTAGACAGTCTAATAGGTATTAGGTAGTACCTCAGAATTGTTTTAATTTGCATTTTTCCAATCAATAGTGAGTTTGAATATTTTTCTCATATGCCTATAGATAACTTTAATTACTTAATCTGAAAACCGTGATTATGTCTTTTGATCATTTATCAATTAGGGAATGGCTCTTATTTTTATAAATTTAACTCAGTTCTCTATATGTTTGTGTAATGACTTGCTGCAAATTTTTTTTCAAAGTTACTATTGCTAACTGTATTTCCCTCCATCCTATTCCCTCTACCCCCATTAATTCTATTCTCTTTCCTTTCACTCTATCCCTCCTCAAAAGTGTTTTGCTTCTAACTACTCCCTTGACCCCCCTTCTCTTATCCCCTCCTGTTTTGCCATTAACTATTATTCTAGCTGAACCTCTATTTCCAAGGGTGTACCCTGGGGCATATGAGCAGCAGAACAGCCTGGTAGACATCCTACTGATAGCTGACTGTCCAAAAACACAAAATAGAAGTTTATCCAAAAGTGAAGCTTTCTTCTTACACAGTCAATTAGGCAACAGATTTTTACCCTGTTTTGTCATTGAGGAAACTACATTTTCCTGCTTTGAAACTTTGATTTGAAAAGACAGTCATGAAGTAGTCGTCATCCTTTGACCATTCCTGAAGCCAAGGGAAGGCTTACTAATCCTTTACCAGGAATCCAAGAGTGGCAGGTCTCTTCTCCCTCCCCTTTTGGCAATGCTGAGCACCATCTTCAATATGAGTTCTTTACCATCCTGCAGTGACACTGCCTATTAGGGTTACAGAGTTTAGCTGCAAGGGGGAGGGGGCGGGTCTGTCCTTGAGGAATTGGTTGATTTGATGATTTTCTTTTTTTATTGCTTTTTTTCTTTAGTTGATACACCACCCCCACCTTATCATGCCACAGAAACACCAGAGAGCCACAATGGACGACCTCTAGATGCCACAGCTGACAGCCATTTAGTGCTATCATTGCCCAATGGAGGTAAATTTGTGGGTGAAGCACTAAACACTGATACTTTTGAGTAGTGATTCTTACCATCTTCTCCTCTGTTTCCTTCTAAAAGTGAAGAATTGTTATTTAACCTGTGATTTCCATTGTGGACTGCTGTGACATCTTAACTTCTATTTCATAGCCTCTCCAAACCAGAGCAAGGACTGGTTTTCTTGTTACCTTGACTCCTGGAATAAGTTAATTATTCATTTCAACTTTTATGCTTAAAAGTTTATCGTTTTTAGTATTTATACAGTGATGGGTGTCCGTGTGCTTCTGTAAGTGATGAGAACCTATTCTAATTTTTCTAATAATTATTTAGGTTCAAAAATGCATACTTTGAAAACTGTCACAGATTTGTTTACGCAGACATCACTTCTCTTTAGATAGCAAATGTATTCCTGGAAAATTTCATGGAAATCCTTTTTTTTTTTTTTACACACTTTTGATGTACTTTCTGATCTAAAATTGTAGGATTCCCATGAAAATTAAATGATTTTAAATGTTCTCATGGTGTGAAAGCCAAATGAGATAATGAAAAGAGCATTTTTAAGCTTAGAGTTGGAAGACCGGGTTTTGAGCCTTGGCACTGCCATTTGTTAGTTATGTGACCCAGTGTAAGTGACTTTTCCTTTAGCCAATTCTCAGTTTCCACATCTGTAAAATAAAATTCTTAGACCAAATGGTTGCTAAGATCCCATCTAACTTTTTGTAATTCTATGATTTTCTGATAACTCACAGACTCAGAGTTGGAAGACACTACAGATGTCTTTTACTCTGAAATATAACTTCTCTTTACAAGTGGTCATCCAGCTACTGTTTGAAAACCTCAGGTAATTGTACACTCCTGGTGCAGCTGATTATTAGGGGCAGCACTGATTATTAGGAAGTTTTCCTCAAATTCAATAAAAAAACATCTTTCTCTGTGTAGTTTCCAACCATTGGTCCAGATCTTTCCTTCTGAGAACAACTTAGTGCCTAAAAGCAAGAGTTCTTAACCTTGGGTTCACAGCCCTCTGAGGAGTCCAAGGGTAGATTTTATGGAGTCTGGGAATGGGAAAAACGTTTACATACCTGTTTTTATTAACCTTTGGTTTTCTTTGTAAGCGTAAGGTTAGTTGACCTTGAAGGTACCTTTCAGCCTAAAATTCTATGATTCTCAAAGAAATCACTTTCCTTTGAAGTCACTGTTGGCCTTAGATGATTAAATACTGTATGTAAGGCAAAGAGGAGAATGAAAACCTATGTTAGTGAGGACAGTTTTTCTTGTATATTCATTCATTCCTGGGTAAATTTTCAGATTTGTTCTTACTTTACCAAAATTCATCCATTCATTCATTCTGAGCTCTTGTATGGGAAATGATATGTTCCCCATCATTGCTTCCTGTTAAGCATTCATTCTTTGTTCTTCATAGACAAAAATGACACTATAAATCTAGAGGGGGCACTTGTTTTAAGACATATATCTTCTACAGAGGGGGGTGAGTTGTCTTGCTACCCTCAATACCGTTTAGTCTGGTCTTCCTCTCCCTTTACAACTATTCATGCATGTTTGTGAGACTTCAAGCCAGAGCTGGGAGTGCAGTCTGTGGGATATAGCAAAACCCTTTGGTTCATAGAGGGAATTAAAACATGAGCTTTTTAGAATGGGGCCCCAATTAACTGAGCTAACTAGCTGAAAATCATCATTTACCACCAAAAACTCCAGAAAAATGATAGGTTTGAGAGAAGAATTTAATAGCAGTATCTGTCATGCAACCTACTTGCTACTGAAAGGGTTGACTCACTGGGCCCTGGAATATGAGGCCCAGGTAAAGACTTATTAACACAGTGATACGCAACCTTATTTCTTTTCCTTTAGACTTTCGACCGGTTTGTTATGAAGAACCTCAGCACTGGTGTTCTGTTGCCTACTATGAACTCAACAACCGAGTCGGAGAAACCTTTCAGGCTTCTTCTAGAAGTGTACTTATAGATGGATTTACAGATCCTTCAAATAACAGGAACAGGTTCTGTCTTGGACTTCTTTCTAATGTAAACAGAAACTCAACAATAGAAAATACTCGGAGACATATAGGAAAGGGTAAGAACAAGTGTCTGTATCCTTGTAAGTGTCAATTTGGTAACAGATAGAGATACTATGCAATATTAGTAGAATAACATAATGGAGAACTCACAGGACTTATAAGCCAAGTGAATGAAGTTCTAGGCTTGGCTAGATTTATGAACTGTTTGACCCTGGACAAGTCACAATTTCTGTCACTGTATTTTATCTATGAAATAGGTAAAATAATACTTTCCTTTAACTTATCTCATTGAGGTGTTGTGGTGATAAGTGAGACGCTACCTGTGAAAGCATGCTATACAAGTACTAGGCCATTATTTGAACTTATTAAAAGTGATTCCAGAGATGACTTCGGAAGCAAAGCCTTCTCTGAATTATGGCCACTTAAGAGCAGCTCTTTTTTCAGTTACTAACTTGAAAAACATTAAATATAAGCTAGTTATTAACCAAATACTTTATGTTTTCTTTATTAGCTTAATGGCAGCATAACTGGACTGGGGGCTTTTAATGTGATAGGGTACTTCTTTGAATCTCACAGTCAGTAAGCTGATTGGCCATCAGGAGGGACTAAGCTCATTCCCTAGCCAGGAGAGTATTCTTTTGTAAAAGTTTAAGGGTGAGGTGGTAAAACTTTGCATAGCATTCTCTGCAAAAATAGCAGCATTTAATGACACTTTAGGCCTTTGTTAAGGCTACAAAGGGAAAACAAAGAAAAATCTACGTTTATAAATTTGTCTTCTGCTGTTAGCTAGGGCAAACTAGTGAGAGTGATACACATTCTCCATAGGATTCAAGATCTCAAACTGCTAGTTAGAAAACTAGCAGTCTTGAAGTCAGTTAGTGAGCAGCATTTAAGTACCTACTCTGTGCCAGGCACTCTGCACTGGCAAAAAAAAAAACAAAACCAACAACAAAAACCAAACCTCCATTGCTTTCTTTCAAGTTGATAGGCAGGGGAGTCTAAAGGGCCGGGGTGTCAACATGCAGATCAGCACCTGGGAGAGGCTCCTGCACTGTGGATTAGGAAATCCTCCCATTGACTTTTACTGACTCTTAGATGTAGGGCTAGGGATTTCTCAGGGCCTCAGGCAATTCTCTAAAACTGCAGAATGGTTGGATTTGCATTGGCACAGGCAAGTACCTCTTGAAATTACAGGTTCGGACCAAATTTCCACATTCAACCAACCTTAAAAGATAGTTTTCTGATCTTTCTTTAAAAGGGCAGCTAGGTGGCTCAGTGAATAAAGCAATAGCCCAGAAGTCAGGAGGACCTGAGTTCAAATTTAACCTCAGACTCGTAACACTAACTGTGTGACTTTGGGCAAGTCACTTAACCCTAATTGCCCTGCCTTCCCCCCTCTACAAAAAATTTCCTGAAAATCCCCCCCTCCATTCCCTTCCCAATCTCATTTGGTAAAGTAATCAGTATTTTTCCTAATATACTATTTAAATTCCTTTTCTTTTAGCTGCTCCGAAAAAAGCATTGGTTAGGGGCAGGTTAAGTTCATTAAGTCCGCTAAAGTAAAGACTCAGTGGCTCTTTAGGTTGAAGACTGAGAGGCTAACTGAGCTATCACTGAGGAATCCTTCATATAGAGGTAATAATGATATCTAGCATTTAAATAGTGTTTTAAGGTTTACTAAGCAGTTATCTCAGTTGATTCTCACAACAGTCTTGTGAAATAGGTGCTATTATTATCTTCACTTTATAGATCACCATTTTACTGGGGCTGGCAGAGGTGAAGTGATTCGCCCAGGGTCACACACAGTTATTGAGTGTCTAAGACAGGCTTTGAACTCAGGTCCTACTGATTCCAACAGTCCCTCCTCTGTACCTCCTGGTTGCCAAAGTTGAGGCTGCTGCCTTATCAGTAGACTATCACTTGGAATTGTTTTTCCATTAGTGGTGGTGGATTTGTGCTGATTCATCCACATTCTTTTATTTAACCTTGTGATCAAGGGCACACATTTTCAAGATAGCTCACTAGACTTAAGGTTGTAGCCTATAAGCATGTTAAGGAGCACAGTTAACTGCTGTTTGGGGGATTGAACATGTGGCCTCAGCCTCATGAGCAAGGTGCTCTAACCAGTTGTATCCATGATTAGCCAAATACTAACTAGTACTAGTTAGGCATAAGAAGTCTCCGTTTGATTTTAGAGGCTGTCTAGCAATTAGAGCATTGTATTCTCAGTTAACAGATTTTATATATTCCACGTCACTTAAAACCATCTTTTAGATTTCCTTTCACTAAAATGGTATGAAAATACCCATCAGATAGAGGACCTATTTGCTGATTGCCTGTGCACAAAGTTGTATGATGAGGGTAAATTTTGGAATGATCTTTACAGTTAATGTAATAGTATGGAATTTGTCTCTTTCTCTAGGGGCCATTAGCATGGTTCTAAGCTGGTTCTGAATTATGAGCAAGGCTCCAGCAGCTTCACTTTGCATCAGCCTAGATGTGTTATGAGGATAAATGAGAATATCTGTGATAATTTTTGCCTTTCAAATATGTGGCTATTGCAAAAGTATTTTTGCAGCTGTCAGTTCATAAGTAATTATTATTGCATTTCTATTGTGGGGAAATTGGTCAAATTCTGGTTAGAAAATACTTTAAGAGGTCCCCTTGCCTATATTTGCTTTTTGCTTCTGCCATTAGTAGGGAAGATGCTAAGCTAATGAACCATTGCCTCCTGGTGGTGGATGATATTAGATAACTCTAGATTTCCTTGAGGTGGCAACAGTTTTCAGATTGTCTTTGTCTTTGAACGTGTATAAGCTTCTCTATCATTAAAAAAAAAGTTTTTTAACCCAGTTTTCTGCTTCAGCCATAATTTCATTTCTTTTATTTCTCATCTAAACAGATGGAATGAATGATCTTTGCTCACTGTTCCCATTTCATCACTGTCCAATATCTTCAACCTTTTATAGTCTGACTTTGTATACACCATTACACTAAAGCAGCCCATTGTTGGGAAGAGAGCAACAGGCAGGGTCTTTTTGTTTTTGTTTCATGAACAGAAAAAGAGTGAATGATACCTCCCCCCTTTTACACCTTTGCCTCAGTCAAGGAGCTCAAGCTTCTCATAATGACAAGGATGCTTGCTAGATCTGAAAGCCCAATCAATCTAAGCAAAAGTGAAGTTCTAGAAGCCTATGCAGTATACAGTTTAGGATATCAAGAACCATGTTGTTTGGGACCTCATGGACCCCCAGAAATAATGTTTCTTTGGGCTCTTAAGTTTAGTAGTGGCAGTTCATCTTCAGTAACCAAAATATTTTCTTTGTGCTATTACATAATCATAAAAAATTTAGAATAAGGCATTATTTTTCCTTTTTAAATGTATATTATAAATTATAAAAATTACTCATTTTAATGATAATAAATTATGGTGATTTTAATCATTTAAAGAAAATATTAGTAAGCGAGAAGATAATCCCATTCTGGCAAAATATAGAATGCAACACAATTGGCAGATCTGCATATTGGTTTTTTTTTTTTGTTCTTATTAAAGGGAAAGTATAAGAAGAAATAGAAAACTCACAAACTCACAGATAATGATTTTTAGGTCCCCAGATTTATATTTTCTGTATCTTAGTGAGGTGAAAGATTCAGAAATCGGAAAAAAAAACCCAAATCTTGGTTTTGTTAATAGAAGAAACATGCAGGTGAAAGAGTTGTAAGCTAGTATACATAAGTGGAATAGGACTGTCATTGCAAAGAAACCATTTCCTGAAAATAATTGTCACATATAAAGCAAAAGGCAGTTCATTTAGTAAAAAATGATGTTCCAATTTCATTCCCTACTCTACATATCTATAGGCTCAATTTCTGATTTATAAAAGCCATGAATTTTTCAGATGCAGTTTAAAGTCACTATTTGGGGATGTAAATTGGATTCAGATAAAATTCTTTGACCCATTTAGATCCTCTGTAGATGCACTGCCCCTTGCTAAAGACTGTATGCTGTCATGCTCTCTCTCAGCAGCAGTGGCTAAATATTCTCTTGCCCATGGAACTCAGGCTGCCAAGTACCTCTTTCTTGCAACTGAGTCCCTTGTCTTTTCTAAGTGACCTCTAGGTAGTGGGGGTGGGGGCAGGAGGGAATGGACAAAACAAAACCATCCCTAGAAGATCAAAATGTTTCCACAACTTCTGGCACCACGAGCATTGTGGGCCATGGGTATAAGTAAGATATTAATAGGAGTTTGAATCATGACTCAAATAAAGACCAAACCCAGATAAACACATTTATTTGTTAGACATAGTAGATCGAAAAAGAACTTTATAACCAGAAGTCGTTTAATTGAGTCTTGTAGTTAAGTACAAAATAATTACAAGCCCTGATTCCATGTTTCATATAGATCAAAAAGTAATCTTCCCTGATATACATATTGGCATTGCTACCCTCCTCTCAATAAATTGTTACTTATTCCCCAGGAACACTGACAAGAAACTGTCTTCAAGTAGAATTATCTTTGTGATCACCTACTATAGAGAGAAGGAAATTTTTTGATTGTAAGTGCCATGAGTGAGACTAAATAATGCTTGTGGGTCCCAGTGACAGATGTAAAGTATAAGCAATGGAGAATGAAAAGAGATGGAAAAAGAAAGGAAGTGAGTAAGAAAAACAGATGTAGTGAAAGACCACAGGACAGGGAGTCAGGAAACTCTGAGGGTTTTTCCCACTTTTGCATATAAGCTAACTTTGTAACCTTAGTCTAAATATTTAATGTTTCCAGATGCCATTTTCCTCATCTATAAAATGCTGTTCAAGTAACTTTCATGTTTAAAATTCTAAAGTAGATAAAGGAAACAGAAAGAGGAAAAAAAGAAAAAAAGCTGTAGGTGGTAAGAAATAGTAGAGTGCATCTTAAAATTATCTCAAATTGTTGCTACTGCTCTAGACCACAGCAATCAATTCTATTCTTAAAACTCTCTAGTCAAGGAAATTAATGAATTTCCTAACATTGTTTTTTAAATGTTTCTTACAGTAAAAATTCCCTTTATTTAATATCAGTTTCTTCTCTAAATACATTAAATTAATGCTGAATTTCAAAGTTGGAATAGATTTTAAAAGAATTTTCTTTAAGGAGAATTTAAAAATTCTCCTTGTCTAATTTTGGAAAACAAATTTCAGTGGAACACTGATAACCCCAAGAAACTTCCTTGCATATTAATCTCAGGGATATAAAGCAACTTGATAAAAGATAATTTAGACTTTAGATTTATGTAACTATACGTAGTTAGAAGGACACAGAGATAAGCACACATACCTATGTAAAAATTTCTTTTTTGAAGCTATAAGTTTTGTGCTATATCTATACTGTCAATGAGTATAAAGATAATTTTGTAGCACTTAATATTATATAGTCTCTTAATAATATTAATTTGAGAATTTATAAACTATAATTGATTTTAAGATTACTGAAAAGTATGAAACAAAATTTAAAATTTCATTTAAAGTTCTCTAGAACAGGTTTTTTTTTCCTATGCTGAATACATGTCACATTCATTTTCTTTATGAAATAAGCATTTAGAAATAGGTGAAATTGCAACTATATACTAAACTCTGGGCTTTTGAAACTTATGTGGATGAAATGGTGATGGTAATGTGCTGTGTAAGTTAAATGTGACCAACCAAAGGAAAGTCTAAAATTATGAAAAAGGCATATTTTTAGGATTATTCTGAAGAAAAATTTTTCTTGTCACTGACTTTGCAGGTGTTCACCTGTATTATGTTGGGGGAGAAGTTTATGCCGAATGTGTAAGTGATAGCAGCATTTTTGTACAGAGCCGTAACTGCAACTATCAGCATGGCTTTCACCCAGCCACTGTCTGCAAGATCCCCAGTGGCTGCAGCCTCAAGATTTTCAACAATCAACTCTTTGCGCAGCTGCTCGCACAGTCAGTTAACCATGGTTTTGAAGTAGTCTATGAGCTGACCAAGATGTGCACTATTCGAATGAGTTTTGTTAAGGTAAGGGCTGCTTTCTTTTAGACTTCTAAAATGAGACAAAAAAAGACAGCTTCTTTGTTGACTGATGTGATAATTTTACAATCAGATTCCTGATGTAGAAGAAAAAAATGAAGGCATAGTCTATCATGTATCCGAGATTTGTGGAGAATAGATTTCAAAGGGTTCCAAAGAAAGGACTGAACTAAAATTCTATAGGGGAAGTTATAGCCCAGGAGAGGTAAAAAATTCTCAAAATGAAATTCTGAAGATGCAACCGGAAAACAGTACACAGAGGAAGGGAAAGCTTTAAAAAGACCACTATAGCTACAAATAAAGTCCATCAGCAGTCTTAGGTTTATAGAGCATGGAAGCAACGGCAGGTAAGGAAGGATGAATACAAGAGAGTGGCATTATTCTTTCAGAAGAGTATTTATGATTAACCTAAGAATTAGCTGAGGCCGATGACAAATACTAAGGAAAACAAATAAAGAGCTTTTCAATTAAATTAGTGAGGAAAGAAGGCCCAGTGAAGAAATGAAATAGTTCTGTAGGGTGGCAGTGATAAGAAGTGATGCAGAGAAGGCAGAACTTAGCTCTTCTTTTGCTTGTTTTTTTTTTCCCCTGGGGGGAGGAGCTTCAAAGAAAGTGAATTTCGGAGTGGAAGGGGCAGCACAAAAATGATTACTGTGGAGTTGAAGTTCAAGATAAGGAGGGAGCTAGTAAGAGAGCAACTGTCTCTTCTTGATGAGTCTAGGTTGCCTGAGACAGTGAGACAGAGTCCCTAGACAGGACAGTGAGAGACCTGGAGCATTTGATTGTTACTCATCTTTGAAAGATCATGAAGACTTGGGCAAGTCACTTAACCCCAATTGCCCTGCCTTCCCCCCTCCAAAAAGACAAAAACAGAAAAGAAAAATCATGAAGAATGAGGAGAAGTAGCACAGGACTGGAGAAGGGTGAATGTTTTCCTTATTTTCATAAATGAAAAGAGTAGATTCCATAAAACGTATGCCAGTGAGCTTAACGTCAGGACCTGGCAAAATTTGAGAGTGCATTATTAATTAAAGGGATGGTTTGTGAATGTTTAGAAAGTGGTAATCATTAAGTACCAGAATGACTCCATCAAGAATAGGTGATGGAAAACTAATTTTCGTTTCCTTTTTTGACAAGGTTATCAAACTTAGATAAGGGGAAAGCTGCATATAGAATTTACCCGGATTTTATTTAGAAAAGCATTTGATGAACTCTCTTGTGTTGTCTTTGTTGACAAGATGGGCAGAGATATATACCAGATGATAGAACAGTTAAGTAAATTTGCAACCTGGTTGAACAAATAGATGCAAGGAATAATAATTAATTATTATTTGCTCAGAGGGAGGGCATTGATGATCTACCTTGTGTGACTGAATATGTTTGGCATTGAAATGACAGCAAAGATTGTGAGCCTAACAATCTTTTTAAAATTTTTTTAAAATTGTTTTCTAACAATCTTTTAATAAAGATTTTTTTAATAAAGAAAGATTATAGGAGGCCAGAACAGTGAACCAAATCTAAAAAGATGAAATTCAATAGAGATAAATGTAAAGAATCACATATAGTTCAGAAAATAAGATTTACAAGCATGAGATAAGGGATAATTTTAATGAAAAACATTTTGGGGTTTCATAGGAGCAATATGGGTCAGCAGTGATGTGGCAATCAGAAAAAAAAAACGGTTAAAGCAATCTTACACTGCATTAAGAGAGGCAGTAAATAGAGGGCTGGATCTGACATCTGGAAGACCTGAGTTAAAATCCATCCTCAGATACTTACTAGTTATGTGATCTGGACAAATCACTGAACCTCTGTTTGCGTCATTTTCCTCATCTGTAAAATGATGAGAGGCACTTACTGGCTATGTGATGCTTGGCAAATCACTTCACCTTGCTCATTTTCCTCATCTCTAAAATGAACCGGAGAAGGAAATGGCAAATTACTTTAGGATCTTTGCCAAGAAAATCCCAGATAGGGCCACAATGAGTCAGACATGACTGAAAAAAACAATTGAACAACAACAGAATGATGATGATAGCACTCCCAGAGTTGGGGTGAGGATAAAATGAGCTAATATTTGTAAATCCTAAAGCACTGTATAAATAGTCGCTGTTATTATTAGTATCTGAAACATGGGAGGTGATAGTGCCACTATGTTCAGACCCCATGTGGAACATCATGTTTAGTTGTTGGTATCACATTTTAGCAAAGTCATTGAGAAGTGAGAGGGTATCCAGAAGTTGATCTGAATGGTGAGGGCCTAGAGGCCATGTCATATCAAGATTAGTACAAGAAACTGGGGATGTTTAACCTGTGAAGGAAAGGAAAGTGGTGATGTTAAGCTGTGTTCAAGTATTTGAAGGGTTGTCATGTGAAGACTTGTTTTGCTTAGCCTAAGAAGGCAAAGTTAGGAGTAATGGGTAAAGTTAGAGGGAAGCTAATTAAGGTTTGATGTAAAGAAATTCTTCCTTTCAAAATCAGGGGTGTCCAGAAGTAGAGGGGGCTGCTTTGAGAGGCATTGGGTTCTCTCTCACATGAAGGCTAAATCATCACTTGTTGGATTAGTTCCTGATATAATTTTGAACTTGGAGATTATGTAGTTCTTTGACTCCTCTGTTTTCTCACATGGTTCTTTTCCACTCTGTCTTTCATACTATTGGGGTAAAGTTGGGAGCTAGTTGAAGGAATTGTTATTCTTTGAAATACTCTTTTCCTGTTTTCATACACAGGTCTTATTTTGTCATTTTAATGCCTTTAAAAACCCTTCTTCATTGATCATCTCAACAGAAATTTGAGAATAAGAAGTAAGACTTAGTTTATGCTGGTAAATTACTTCTTAGCAAGCATCGTTTTGTTAGTGGCAAAAATCAGGAATTTACTTTATAGTCTTTGTGCACACGTAGTTTTAAAGTATTTAAAAGTCCATAGCAACATGGAAACATGCGAGCAGTTCTTACCTCCCACAGAGCCAACAGAGGGCAGCACATTGCTATTTCATAAGCATTCACTTGTACTGTTAAAATTATTTTTTATAGTTCATTGTCCCTAGAAGTAACAAGTAACATTAGCACACTATAGCTAAGTATACTATTATACATACTTAATGGTCTGATTTTCACAGGGTTAGCCGATGTGTTTCTCAGATATTCAGCTTTTAGATTAATGTAATTACATAACTCAGATAATGAACTACTCATGATTAGAAAAGCAACATGTTTTATAAACACATAAACTATCAGGCACCAGTGATTAAAGCAACAACAACAATAAAACCAGATGGCTAAGTATGGAAAATATTTCATCATCCCTAATTGAAATCTCCTAGAAATTATGAGACTTTTATCTCGATGAATGTTTTAAACCACCACTCCAAGGAATTTTTCTTTAACTGTATTATACTGATTTCATGTAACACAATTGATTTGCTTGAGGTTTCATCATTTACCTGACCACAGTATAGTTACTGATAAACAGAGAATGGCCAAAAGGCAGTCAGATGAAGGAGAAACAGAGGAGCTGGGTAATCTATACAGAGGAAAGTAAATCTTTGAAGCGTTGAACTGGCTACAACTTTGACCTTGAAACTCCAAAATTTTGTTACCTTAGTGAAACACAGGTGGCCAATGGAGGGTCAGTTATCTTAGCGTAACAGAGCATGTCCCCGAGACCTGAGCTAGTAAAGCTTAAAACTGAAGTAAAGCTTTGGGGCCACTTTGTATTCCCTTCCTGGTCCAGTCCAAATTTTCATGTGCTTTCTTGGACTAGACCTAAGAAGGGAATATGCAGGTTCCAAGGACTGCCTCCTCCCCATTGGCCAGTCCATCCTCATTACATCAGTCATAGATTTCAAGCTTAGGGGGTCATCTAAACCAGTGTCAAATTCACCTGTGTCAGCCTGAACCAGAATAAAAAGTAACTGGAAAATGTTTAACAAAACATAAATAGTATTAATTTGTGGTTTTCTACATCAGCATTTGACCAACAGGGATTGATTTCTGTTTAGGCCTGACACCAGTAATCTAAATCCATTCCCTCAAATATTTGTTTAACAACTCTTGTTTAGTATTATCTAGCACAATGCCTGCAATGTAGTATGTGCTTAATAAATGTCTATTAATTGATTGTCATTATATACTGATTTGTTAGGTTTGAAAAGGGATACAGATAAGTACAAAATGTGTTCCTCTGCTCCAGAAGCTTGCAGTTCATAAGACTGTAGACCTAAAGCAGGAAGGACCCTACAAGCACTTTTTTTCACCTGAGGAAATGGAAGCCCAGTTACCTAATGTCACTCAGGTGGCAAAGACAAAATCTGAACAAAATCAGATCCTCTGTCTTAAAAATCCATTGCTTTTTCCATTGCACCTATGATCTCCACGTTGGTGGGAGTGGGGATGCTTGGTGGGAATATGCCAGCATCTGAATTTAGAGTAGAGACCACAAGGCAAGATGATATAGAGAAAAGAGTGCTCTATAAATACCAGCTAATGGTCAGATCAGAAATAATCACCTTTCCACATACTTCTGGTTTTCAGGGCTGGGGAGCTGAATACCACCGTCAAGATGTCACCAGCACTCCCTGCTGGATTGAGATTCATCTTCACGGACCATTGCAGTGGCTGGACAAAGTTCTTACACAAATGGGTTCACCACATAATCCAATTTCTTCAGTATCTTAACAATGATCTCTAAAGCTATCCTTCTAATAGAATAGATGCTATTGCAGGCAGTGACTTATATCATTTCATATTTGCAATTAACTGAAGTTTCTAAATATATATGTAAATACAAATAATATACTAGCCATATTTTTTTTTCACAATCTGTTTTGTGCTTTCAAGTTAGAAGGATGCCAGGACAATGAAATTAGAAAGTCAGATTTATTGTGTCTGTGCTATGTTAAGAAGCAGTTTTTGTCAGAGGAAAAATGAGGGACACTATGTCAATAGCTTTTGTAGGATATTGCTAGAATAAGAAAAGCAGCTGCTCTCTGTCACATTATTGTAAGACACTGGGAGTATTCTGGGTCAGTGGAATTATTTTAAACTGTTTATACAGAAAATATATGGTACTAGCAACACCCAGGCAAATAACATTTTCAAACAAAACAAAATAACCCAAGTCCACGTATTTTAAAATGATTCCACTATTATTGCTAGTGGCAAGAACAAATCAAGCACATAAAATGAGTTTTACAAGATAAGTCACATGGACAACTTTTGTTTCTGAAATTCAACTTCCCATAACTAGGCTATGATATTAATGGTACATTTTTAAAAGAATTTAAGTTGTGATGGGAAAAGAGACAAAACTGTGAAGTTTAGAATTTATGTTCTATTGTAGTCCATCATGGAAAAGTTTCTTCTCTAAGAAGAAACTCCTAATAAAAGAAATGGACAGAAAAATCAGTTGCTAAGAACATGATATAGCTTGGGTAATAGTAATAATAACTCATTTATATAGCACTTTAACATTTACAAGGTACTTTTCTCACAATAGCACTGTGTGTGGTAGTTAGCAAAAGTGTGCCCATTTTACAGGTAAGGAATGAAGGCTCAGAAGTAAGTGCTTTGCTGAGGGGTCAGATGGGAGTTGGGCTCTGGAAGTCATTTTCCACCTGGACAATCCCCCCTTCATGTGTCTATGCATTTTTGCCAGGTCCTCTTTGTATATCTTGCCATTCAGAGTGAATAACAGTTGTGATAGGAGGAGAGATAGCAATAGCAAAGCCCAAAAGGAAGGTCTATACTTCCATTGCCATGGTACAGCCTCCAGGAGGCCGGTCCTTTTGTCCTGATCTAGTCGTGAAGCAGGAGGGCCTCCTGGATTGACTCACCCACTGCTCAGCTCCAATCTAGATGCAGCCTCTGTCTCTTGTCATGACGCCTAAAAACTTCACAAATAAAGTGTTAATCACTTGAATTCCCTTGAATTCTTACAGGAGGGGGTGTTGAACAATGGAAGATCTTTTAAAAACTGTACACTACAGAAAGCTCTTACTTTCTAAGTATAAAAATAAAAAATATTTAAAACTTCAATGCACATTATGAAAAAAAGCACCCACTAAGCACCACATCATCTTGGACATATTTTTCACAAACACTTAAAAGTTATATTATTTCAGAACCAGAAGGAACCTTAGAGATCTTCCAGTTTAACTTCCTCATTCTCCAGATATGGTAGGACTAGAAAAGTGAAGTTGTCACATAGCCAGCGAGTTAGAGAATCAGGATTTGAATCCAGATCTTCTGTTGTTGTTGTTTAGTAATCTTCTCACCGCATCATGCTGCCTCTGTTGGTAATACATTTTAACCAAAGACCACCAAGTCCTGCCATGTCATTCACTTGGTTGCTCATTGATGGTAGTATGCCTGTGGAGATACCCCTACCCCCTCAATGATTCCTTTATTATTTAACAACATCTCTGATAACAGATAATATCCTACGTCACTTCAGATTTACAAAGTCCTGTGCAAAGACCAACTTCAGTCATGTGAGGCACTTAGGAAGGGCATATTTATTGTCTCCTTTTTACAGGCAAGGAAACTGAGGCTCAGAGATTAAATGATAGTTCAAGGTCATGAAACTGGTATGTGGCAGAATCAGGATTTGAACCCACGTATTTCCTGACCCCAGCACTCTTTCAGCTTCATGTTGCTTGGACATCATCACATTTTTAAGGAGTTTATTACAGATGTTAGGCAGGCAGGACATGCCTGTAAGGGCAGAATGACAGTTGTGGTGAAGGAAGGTACTTTAGTCGGCGGGCTGTTTTCTCTGAACTGTTTCCAACAATAATGCACAGGTGAGTTAGGTACTATTAAATTAAGGGTCCTTAATGCTTTATGTGTGTCGTGGATGCCAGTGGCAGCCTAGCAAAGCCTAAGGACCCTCTCTCAGAATCAGGTTTTAATATGCATAAAATAAAATATATAGGATTACAAAGGAAACCAATTAGGTTGAAATAGATGTATTAAATGTACTTTTTGAAGTTCAGAGATATAAGCCCCTGTAGTAAATTACATAAAAAATTAAGCATCATAGGTAGTATATATGAATATATATATATAATATATATATAAATATATATGAAATCTCCAGTTATCTATGCAGTAAGGATAATGTTTGAAATCTACTGCATCAATTAAATCTTTTTACATTGAAACTAGGCTTCTATTTACTGTTTAGTCAATTACTGAAAAATGTTTTTGAAAAGTAATCTTCCTTGGAGGTGGCTAGGTGGTGCAGCGAATAGAGCACCGGCCCTGGAGTGAGGAGGACCTGATTTCAAATCTGGCCTCAGACACTTAACACTTACTAGCTGTGTGACCTTGGGCAAGTCACTTAACCCCAACTGCCCTGCCTTCCTTGCTCCAAAAAGACCAAAAAAAAAAAAGAGTAATCTTCCTATTTTAAAATTCTAAAACAATCATTTTATTTAAAAAAAACCCAACTTATAATATTCATTCCCCTTCCTTCATTTTTTTATTTTTGAGAATTCTATTTCCAGTATTTTGGAATTCTGCTAAATAAGCACAGCCATACCAGTCATATAAACACCCTTACAATGATAAGTCATTAAGCTTGTTCTGTAAGAAGCAGAGCAATTAACTTGAACTGGCTACTCATGACTGTCTGTTTTTCAAAGTTTTGGCTTTCATGCAGTTATCTAGCACAAGTGTGCACTAATTAGCACTTTCTAGCTTACAAAGCACTTTTCTCACTATAATTTAGTAAGGCAGGTAGAATGAATTATTTTTCCCACCTGAGATAGATGGTGCAGTGGATAGAGCACCAAGTCTGGAGTCAGGAAGACCTGAGTTTAAATGGCTTCAGACAGCTTACTAGCTGTGTGACCCTGGGCAAGTCACTTAACCCAGTCTGCTACAGTTTCCTTGTCTGTACAATGAGCTGGAGAAGGAAATGGTGAACCACTCCAGTGTCTTGTCCACAAAAACCCTAAATGGGGTCATGAAGAGTAAGACATAACTGAAAGGACTGAACAACAACAACAAACAGATAAACTGAGATTCAGAGTGGTTAAATAATTTCTCCAAGGTCTCACAGCTAGTAAGGTACAGAGTCACAACTTGAACTGAAGACTTATGTGTCTGGGCTTCAGTGTTCTTTCTATGACACAAAAATGACATGTCATTTTTAGAAGCTTTCACAAAAATACACCAAAGATATCTGTAGGACCAGACCTGAGTGAGGCAGTGTGAAAAGCTGTAGTGGAAAGATCATGGTATTTGGAGCCAAAGGCTCTCAGTTCAAATCTCTTTTGCTGCTTTATTTTTGTATGGCTTTACTTCTTGAGATCGGATCTCTGTTTTTTTCATCTACAAAATAGGGGCAGGGAAATAGTTGTAATAGATGAGCTAAAAGATCCTTTCCAGCTCTAGCTACAACTGCAGCAAAGAAATAAGATTACCAAATTGGTATCTAAAGGAGTTGAAATTCCATCTAATCACTTTTGAACATTAATCAAGATGGATGAGAAATACAGAATATTTAATAGGTTTTGCTGCCCAGTAATTATAAATCAGCATTTTATATTTGATCCCAAATAAAATTCAGAATGCCACCCTTTCAAGTCAGGCTGCTCCCAAAATGTAATACCACTCCTAGAGGGGTGCCCACCAAAGGTAGGTTTTTGTAGATTGCCATTTTAAGCATTTCTATGAATCAGTAATTCAGAGTAAGCTTTAGGTTGCTATGGAAAAACAACATGTACCAAGAGAGAATAATGGTATTTTGACCTGCTCACAGCACCCAGAGTGTTTATCCTGTGGTGCAAGTCAGTTATTTTCCGGTTAAGAAATTGGGATAAAGTATTTGTTTGAGGTAGGTGATATTTTAATAGTTGCCAGTGCTTTGGAACTGTTAAAGTGCCACTTTTAAACACATTTGCTTTTAGCTTTTATGCTTATTGTAAATCACAGAGAATCCATTAACCAAGAATGTAGAATTCCTTGTATTTTTAGTATCTTTAAAAAAACTGGTTGTTCCCATAGCCAAAAAAAAAAAAATAGATGAAAACATGCAATGGTCCTTGTTGGATCTTTCAGTTAAGCTGGTGTTGCTGGCACTCCTTTGTTGCTGGGACTGAGTCCCTAGAATTTACTATACATACACTGGTTGAACTAGAAACTAACCATCGCTCCAAACTCTTCTTACCTAACAATATTCAAACAGTTAAACTTGATGACAAGAGGAGGTGATCTGTCCAATCCTGTGTAAGGTAAAATTAATGCCAAAACCTGAAAAGCTGTTTTCATTTAGGTATATTAGAACCTTTGGCTGTAGCAGCTAAGTGTAGCTGGCCTTCTAAGTGCATATATGATCTGTCGATCTGATAGTTTATGAATAAAAAATATTGTACCTCTATGTTTTCTGATTTCTTTTGTTCCCATTCTCACTGAAAGCACTCTCTGCCAAGCAATTGGATAAAATATTCAATGCCAACCGAAGATGAAACCACCCTTTTATAGAAATGAGGTCAGCATTATAATAGCTTTCATTTATGTAACACTTCAGTTACAAAACACTACTCATATAAGACCTCTGTGAGGTAGTTAGGTCAAGTAATATTATCTCTATTTTATGGATGTGAAAACTGAGGCTCATAGAGATTAAGTGAATTTCTCAAGGGTTATAAGTGGCTGAGTCAAGACTCAAATTTAGCTCATCTGCCTTGAAGTTCAATGGTGTGGAGTGTTCAGGAGGACTAGCACCTTTGGTGTGAGGGCTTCCCCAGCCCTTTTCAATGCTAATCCACCTTTGGTGACCACCTGATTAATCCTAATTTCACTTATGACTTCAAGAACATGTAGCATGCACAGTGGCCACACCCCAGTGCATCATCTCAGCAGATGAGCTAAACAAGATTGGAGGTAACTAGTAGGCCTCAAACCTGTTGATGAGTCAGGGGGATGTCTACCCCAAGCATGTGAAGACTTTGTCCCACAGCAAATGAGAAGTTTGTTCCAATGGCCATGAAAGTGGCTGAAGCAGACACTGTGGAGCACTTAGAGAGTGGTCAGACATCAAAGATGCCAAGATTATTCACTGCATCCCAGGCCGTCGCTAGTCGTTTTAACTTCTGTCTTACCACTGGACTTTGATGACTCAGGAGGAGAGAATGAGGCTGATGACTTTTTTTTTCCTTCTTTCTTTTTTTTTTTTTAAATTAATTTATTTTCTTGTTTACATCATTCATTTCCGCGAGATTTTGAGTTACAAATTTTCTCCCCATCTTTCCCCTACCTACCACCCTAAAACAGCTATCCCACTGTATAGCCCCTCCCCCAATCTGCTCTCTCCTTTATCCTCCCCCATCACCCCTCTGACTTTCTGGTAGGGCAGGATGAGTCTCCCAACCCCAGTGCCTGTGTATCTTAATTCCCAGTTGGATGTAGTTAGTAATAATAACAATAATATATACATACATACATAT
>CM053588.1:82225924-82249813 GCA_028646515.1 Pseudochirops corinnae | reverse complement strand
TGGAGTCTTTTCTTGCACCAACTACTTAATGCTTCCTCTCTGCTTAAATAGAAATGTATTTACTTATAGCCCTCCCAATTGGGGGCTCCCTGAAAAGCTAAAGCAAAGTCAAAGTTCATTTGAGCTGGAGTCCTCCACTAAGATACTAAGGTGCCTCATGACAGTATGGACAGACTCTGCCATCTCTCTTTTAGCTTCACACTCCTAGTCAGTCATGTGGGAGAAAAGCAGCTTTTATTTCCATAAAAAAGGACCTATTAGTTCCGAGATTCTTAGCTCCCAGTCGCCAGACTTTTGGAACACAAGCACCTCAAAACCAAGAAGACTGGGGTGAAGTCTAGCCTAGCCTGGACAAATCACTTTGGTCCTTTTAAGGACCTGGTCAGTCTCTAAGAGACAGGTAAATCTCTGATGAGAAAGCGTCCATCAGCATTGGTAGAGGGAATTTCCTCATTCGGAGAGGTCCCTATAATACATTAACAGGTCCAGTTCTTGTCACTCACAAACAGCCAGCTAATTAACACTCATAGGCATTTAGTTAATTTTTTTTAAACTCTGAGTAACTAGGGCTGAATCGCATTCTATTGTCTCAGTCAACAGTATGACTTAATGTTAAAAGTTCCATGTACTCAGGACCTATATGAACACAACTACAAAACACTTTTCACACAAATAAAGTCAGATCTAATTAATTGGGAAAACATCAGTTGCTTGTGGCTGTGTCGAGCTAATATAATAAAAATGACAATTTTACCTACATTAAATTACATATTTAGTGCCATACCCCATCAATCTACCAAAAAATTACTTTATAGAGCTAAAAAAAATAGTAACAAAATTCATTTGGAAGGACAAAAGGTCCAGAATATCAAGGCAGTTAATGAAAAGAAATGCTAGGGAAGGTGGCCCAGCAGTACCAGATTTTAATCTGTATTATAAAACAGCAGTCATCAAAACTACTTGGTACTGGCTAAGGAATAAAATAGTGGATCAACAGAATAGATTGGTGCACAAGACTCAGCAGTCAATGACTATAGCAATCCACTGTTTGATAAACCCAAAGGCCCCAGTTTTGGGGATAAGAACTCACTATTTGACAAAAAGTGCTGGGAAAACTGGAATATAGTATGGCAGAAACTGGGCATAGACGATTATCTAACTCCATATATCAAAATCAAGTCTAAATGGGTGCACAATCTAGGTATAAAGTTTGATACTGTAAGCAATCTGGGGAAGCAAGGAATAGTTTGCCTATCAGATTTATGGAGAAGGGAAGACTTTATGACAGAAAGCATTATAAAATGCAAAATGGATAATCTTGATTACATTAAATTGAAAAGATTCTGTACAAACAAAGCCAATGTAACCAAGATGTAACTAAGGGAAGTGGGAAATTGGGAAAGAATTTTTACAACCAGTGTCTCTGATAAAGGCCTCATTTCTAAAATATACAGGGAATTGAGTCAAATCTATAAGAATGCAAGTCATTCCCCAATTGATAAATGGTCAAAGGATATGAACAGGCAATTTTCAGAGGTAGAAATTAAAGCTCTCTATAAGCATATGAAAAAATGCTCTAAATCACTATTGATTTGAGAAATGCAAATCAAAACAACTCTGAGGTACCACATCTCATTGTCAGATTGGCTAAGATGACAAAACAGGAAAATGACAAATGCTCAAAAAGATGTGGAAAAATTGGAATCCTAATTGGTGGAATTGTGAACTGATACAACCATTCTGGAGAGCAATCTGGAACTATGCCCAAAGGGCTATAAATAATTGATCCAGTAATACCACTTCTAGGGTTGTATCCCAAAGAGATCATAGAAGTGGGAAGAAGACCTATATGTACAAAAATATTTATTGCAGCTCTCTTTGTGGTGGCAAAAAATTGGAAATTAAGGGGATGCCCATCAATTGGGGAATGACTAAACAAGTTGTGGTATATGAATGTAATGGAATACTATTGTGCTATAAGAATGAGGAGCAGATGAACTTCATATTTACCTGGAGAAACTTATATAAACTAATGTTGAGTGAGAAGAGCAGAACCAGGAGACATTTGTACACAATGACAGACACAACATATGTGTGACCAACTTTGATAAACTGGACTCTTCTCAGCAACGCAAGGTTATAAGATAATTCTAAAAGACTCACAATGGAAGGAGATGTCTACATTCAAAGAAAGATCTAGAAAGAATAGAATTTAAATGGAGACTGAAGCAAACTACATGCTCTCTTTCTTTTCCATGTTTGGTTTTGTTTCCTCTTTCCCGTTGTTCATTCCATTGGTTATAACCCTTCTTTACAACCAGACTAATGTCTAATGTAAAAATATTTGCAGATCTTATACTTGATTGCATGCTGCCATGAGAGGGTAGAGGGGAGAAAATTTGAAACTTAGAGGATTGTGAAACTGAATCTTGTAAACTAAAAGTAAACAAACAAATCAATAAAAAAAATTTTTTTTAAAGTTCCATGTAATTATTGTTAATCTGTTTCACAGACTGTGGACTCTGGGTCAGAGGCCTTGCAGTTTTTCCTTAGCCCTCAAGATTATCTGGGTCTCCTATGCAGATGAATGGGCGTAAGAAAAACAAAAATGGTCATGTATGTCTGCATCTCAAATCTGTATCGAAAATCCCAACTTTATTATGTCCATGTATATGTGGACAAGCCTTCAACACTTCCAGCTACCCCATATGCTGTGTAAATATTATATTCACCCAGCAGAATGTAAATTCCTAAAAGATGATGCTGTTAAAAGTGCTGCACACAATATGCCAACAAATTTGAAAACTCAACAGTGGCCACTGGATTGGAAAAGATCAGTTTAAGGAGGCAATACCAAGGAATGTTCAAATTATCAAACAACTACACTCATTTTAAACATCAGCAAGGTTATACTTAAGATTCTGCAAGCTAGGCTTCTGTAATATGTGAACCAAGAATTACCAGAACAAGCTGGTTTTCGAAGAGCAGAGGAACTTCAGACCAAATTACCAACATTTGCTGGATTGTGGAGGAAGCAAGGGAGTTCCAGAAAAAAAATCTACTTCTAAATTTTCATTGACTACACTAAAGCTTTTGACTGTGTGGATCACAACAAAATGTGGCAAGTCCTCAAAGAGACGGGAGTACCAGATAATCTTGTCTCCTGGGCAATCTATTATTCTATTTTACAGATGAGGAAACTGAGGCAAGCAGTAGTTAAGTGACTTGCCCCAGGTCATCCAGCTAATGCCAGAGCCTTGATTTGAACTCATCTTTCTAATTTCAGATCCAGTGCTCTGTTACACTACATAGCTGCCATTTTTTATTCTTTTACAACATTAACCACCTAATAGAATTTTTAAACTCTTGCTTTATTACTTCCAGGAACTTGAGATTTTGTGACCATGTTGTTTGAGGTTTTGCTTATAATTGCTATGAAGTTATCCTTTTGTTCTGGGTTTATCCTCTGTGTCTTGGGCACAAATTATTTTATCATCACTGCCTTTTTTTTTTCTTTTTTTGCCTTCCAGTTAGGGACAGTCTCTGTGCACTTCTAGAAGGAATGTGGGGCCTTGTTTGATTCAGATCTTTATCATCTGGGATCATGTTCCTACTTCTTCTGGTTTATGAAGACTGTTCTACAAGGACTTCAGAGGAGGCTCATTCTAATGAGTGGCAGCCTTTCAAGGTCCTAGGGAATGGTCTGATCTAGGGTTTAGTCTGATTACTACCCTCTCACCCTGTGCTTTGTAGGCTCCCAGTCCTGGTCTGGGATCAGTGACATGGCTACAGTCTCCTGTTTCCTTTCCTATCACCTGATCCCCAATCCAAACTTCCTGCCCTGGTGTATACAGTCCTAGGTTCCAGATTTTCTTGGCTCACCTCAGCCCTTGAACTGGAAAGGCTTTTGTGTGCAGACAAATGTTTACTAGCTGGACCCTAGTGCCTGTACACTTCTAGCTATGTCTTGGTATGGACTTGGACTGGAAAAATGTGCTTACTTGCAGTTTTTACTTAAAATTTCTTGATCATTACATATTCTGATGCTTTTTTTGTAAACCCTTACTGGAGTAGTTGTGTGAGAGAGAGGCTGTTCTGCTCTGGATTATTTTGTCATCCTAGCTGAAAGCTAAACACTGTTTCTCAAAAACAACAAAATCTGTTGTACATAGCTAAAGAAGATATAATTCATCATCCCAGACAAATAGTGCTAGAATGATATGGGGGTGGGTAACTATTTGGAACTGCAGTCTAGCAGCTTGAAATTATGATCAGAGAAAAAGGCAACTAGTGAGATGGTGACTTTGAATTTGCAGAAGTTAGGCTAAACATTTTTAAAACCTCAAAATATCTGCCTTCCCCCCTTCCCCCATATTTTCTGTGTCCCAGCAGCAGTTATGTAAAACAACTACCTTCATGCCACTTTGTTTATAAGTGAGGTTGCTGATAAGGTCATAATAAGAAAACTGCTTCTACCCCTCTTTAATGTTTTAAAACATCAGTGAAGACTGAAAGCGCATCAAGACTGAGTTGGGATGGTGTTCAGGCAGGAGGTCTTTCTTGGTAGCAGGCAACTGCACTTTACTTTGGGATTTAGTTATATAATTCCATATTGGGAAATTGGGTTATTTGAGGCAGCTTCATATGGATTGTGTCTTTACTGTCACAAACAATGAAATCATTTTTGCTTCTACTTGGAGGCAAAACTTAGTTTAATCCCTACATTGAGCAGTTAAAAGAGCTCTATAAATAAGTGCTAAGCAAATATAATGTAAAAAGAAAGACTCTGACTTAAATTAAAAGTGCTACTTTATGCCACAGGGATGGGGCACCTGCAGCCTCAAGGCCACATGTGGCATTTTAGGTCCTTGGGTGCGACCTTTTGACTAAGTCCAAATTTTACAGAACAAATCCTTTTATTAATCAGAGTATGATTTCATTTATGTGACAAACACTGCATTAATATTTAGGTCCCCTTCAGCTTTAAAATCCCATGATTCTACTTGTTGAGCACCCACTGACTGCAAAATATTATGCCAGCTGATGAGTGATACAAAAGCTTGAGACTTGGCTCCAGTCCTTCAGAAGTTTACAATCAAGTTGATTTAAAGTGAGTTACAAAACAGAATGTTCCTGAAAGTCTAATACAAATAAGTCCTAATTTATGAACTATTTTTAAAAGTCCTACCCACTGTTCTCAGAGGTTTCCATGGCTTCTGGATCCAGGCAGGTACAACTCAAATGTTAATTATCGTTGTCAGGCAATAATTTTTTCAGGCACTCCATAAACAATACTAATGCCGAGCTGCTGGTAGTACTAAAGGCACAAACAACTAGCTCATAAGGGAAGCATGTGAAAACACAGCCTCCTCAGTTGATTTTCAAAGGCAACCAGTGTGAAATTTAATCAACACCAACTGCCTTTCTCAAGAGGGAAGCCAGGCAACAATAGAAAGTATTAATTTTAGGATAATAAGCAGAACTGAAAAACCTACTGGTCACAACTTGTCTACTGGATGTTTTCCTCAGGCTTTCCTTTTTTTGTTACCCCACATGCCTGTGTCTCTCTTAAACTCAAGCTACAAATAACTGGTGAAAATGAGCTTCCATGATTATTCTATATGCCCCATAAAAAAGCCAAGTGCTTTCTATGCTTCCTAATTATACCTCCCTAGAGAAAAGAAGATTCAAAAAGAATTATAAGGAATAGAGTATGTGTCTGAATTTTTAGAAAAAAATAATACATTTTAAGTATATAGAATAGTACAATGAAAAATATAAATGAAGGCCCATGTGCAGAAATTGCTCATCTGCTAATTAGTAGTAGACTTGACCTGCTCGAGTGCTAAGAAAAACGTGATGAAGCACTTTCATTAAAATTATAATAAGTTTATTCAATTTTGAACTTAAAATACTTTAATTGAGGCTTTTTTGTACTTGACAGGTCTCATCTGCTAATTTATAGCTATTTGAGCCTACTTACAAATGGACAGCTTTTGCAAATAGGTATCAACCTATGTAATTTTCAAAAGGCAGCTATTACTACAATGTAAAAGCAGTTTGACAGATAGCAGAAAGCTGGCCTTAGAGTCAAGAAGACCAGGGATGAAGGCCCATCTTGGATACATGCTGGCTGTATGACCCTGGGCATGTCATTTAACCTCAGGCAACTCTAAGACCAACAGTTGAGTGAAGGTGCCAATCTGCAAAGGGAGTAAAGATGTTCTTCATCAGGCGCTTCCTACCCCATTCAAATCACAGGTCTGAACCTGATGCTAACAAGGGAGATATGGGTAAAGCAT
Organism: Pseudochirops corinnae; assembly: GCA_028646515.1. Lineage (NCBI taxonomy): Eukaryota > Metazoa > Chordata > Mammalia > Diprotodontia > Pseudocheiridae > Pseudochirops > Pseudochirops corinnae. The sequence goes on along the minus strand of CM053588.1, from coordinate 82,243,511 downwards.
TGCATAGGCTCTGAAGATACAAAATGAAAAACAGCACAGTCCTTTGCCCTCAAGAAGCAGCTAAAGACAACTAGAAATCAAGGAAATTAATGAAAGAGAATTAAAGTAGGGATTGGGACTAGACCTGTGATTTCATTGTTATAGGGACTCCCAGATGAGGAAATGATCAGTACAGGTCAGCTATGCAATGTAAAGTCTTAGAGAATTGTCTAGAATCTGGGAGATTAAGAGATTGCTGAGAGTCTACAGAGCTGTACTCAATGCATATATTGTTCTCCTGGTTCTAATTCCTTCTTCTGAGTATCAACTGATCTGTATCTTGCCATGTTTTTCAGAAGTCTTCATAAATGTCCATTCTTACAACATAGTAGTTTTCCATTCTTTTCATGTGCCAGTTTTTCAGCCGTTCTCCAATTGTTGGATACTTAATTCAATTTCTTTTCTACCACAAAAAGTGTTCCTGTGATTATTTTGATATTCGTGGGAACTCTCCTGCTTTGAGTACCTTGGGATATATGCTTAGTGGTGGGACCTCTGGCCAAAAGGTATAAACATCTTACCAGGTTTTAGTGTAATTCTAAACTGCTTTCCTGAAAGATGATAAGAATTCCATTTTACCAACAAGGTACTAGAGTGCCTGTGTTTAATGGCTTTTCCAACACTGCCTATTTCCATATTTTGTCTTCTTTGCCAATTTGTTGTGTGAGGTGAAACCCGAGTTGTTTTGATTTTCGTTTCTATTTTTAGTGATTTACATCAATTTCAATCCTTCCTTTAAGAATTGTTTGCTCATATCTGACAACTTCCTCAATTCACTGGGGAATGACTTTTTAGATGGAGCAATTTTCTTAAAGAGCCTAAATGAGATAGTCAACAACATTAAACATTTTGAAGTGCTTCATGGGTCCAGCAAACCACTCAGGTTTTCAGGAAGTCTTGTGAACATTTCTTATAAAATATTAAGATTTATAGGCATTACTAAAAAGTGCTATATACTAGATAACTACCATTTTTTGTGAACAGCCAATGAGGTGTAGGCATTAGCTAAACATCATAAAAGACTTCAAAAGTTCTTGGGGTTCACAGAATAGTTAAATATGATCACTCATCTCATCTTTACCTTTTGGCTTCCTTCAAATCCCAGCTAAAATCCTACCTTCTACAGGCAACTTTTTCCAATCTCCCTCACTTCCAGTGGTTCTTCTGTTAATTGTTTTAAATTTATCCTGTATTTATCTTGCTTGTACCAGGTTCTTTTCTTGCTATTTCCCCCATTAGACTGTGAGCTTCTTGAGGGCAAATGCTGGCTTTCCATCTATCTCTAGCACTTAGCACAGTGCCTGGCACACAGTAGGTAATTAATAAAATGTTTATTGACTAATACAGGTATAGATGGGGCAGTAAATTTTCATTTTTGAGTTCTTACTCATTTTCTTCTTAGAAAATGAACTAATTATATATTTCTTATGTTATAGTGCAGTGGTTCTCAACCTTCCTAATGCCGCCACCCTTTAATACAGTTCTTCATGTTGTGGTGACCCCCAATCATAAAATTATTTCCATTGCTACTTCATAACTGCAATTTTGCTACTGTTATGAATCGTAATGTAAATATCTGATATGCAGGATGTATTTAAATTGAACATAACCCACAGGTTGAGAACCGCTGTATAGTGCTTTAATGAGAGAAATCATGGAAAGAAATTCTCAGCCAAATAATGGAAAACATTTTTTTTCTATACTGATCACTTTTTTTTATGATGGGGAGGAGGCATAATAAAAATCTTCATTCCTCTCCCAAAAAACAAAAACAAAATAAAACACAGAACACTATACTAGGCACTAAAAAGCTTGCCCATTCTTCAGCAATATACTCTAAGTTAACATGAACTAGTGCAAATGTAAAGCATTTATAAAACATTTTTAAAAATTCATCTTTTTGATACTACTTTCACTTAAAGTTTTACACTTTATAAATCATTAAAAACAATCATATTAGACAAATTAAATCTGCAAATACCCTAAAAGGCAATGAAAAGATGAAGTAATCAGTCTGCATTCTTATTTACTAGTAATAAAGATCAAGAAACAATTTTTAAAATCCTTTACATTAACAGAAACTTTCAAGTACTTAAGAACTAATCTATTTAGAAATACACAAAAGCCACATAACTAAAACTATGACCAAAATAAAGAAGACTTCAGTAACTGGAGGTACATTCAATATTAGTAATGGGTTGTATGTTACAGTAAAAATGTCAGTGCTTTCCAAATTAATTTACATATTTAGTGAAATAACTGGAATACTAAGGGATTTCCTTATAGAACTAGGTAAATTCACAAGAAGATTTATATGGAAAACAAGTAGACAAGTATCACTGAGAAGAGCTGATGAAGGTGGTCTTATATCCCCAGACTGTAAAATATATTACAAAGTATCTATCACCCAAGCTATTTACCACTAAGAAAAACTGATCAATTAATCAACATTTATTATGTGCCTTCAATATGTCAGGCACTGTGCTAAGGAATGAGGATACAGAAGGAGGCAAAAGACAGTCCTTGCCCTCAAGGAGCTAACAATCTAAGGAGGGAGACAACATGTAAACAAATAAATACAAAACAAGCCATACACAGGATAAATGGGAAACAAGTAACAGGAAGAAAGCATTGGAATTAAGAAAGGTTGAGGTGGACTTCTTATAGAAAGCAGGATTTTAGTTGGGACTTAAAAGGAAGCAGAGAGGCCAGCATTCCAAGCAAGAGGAAGGAGAGCATTCCAGCTATGAGGGACAGCCAGAGAAAATGTCTGGAGTCAAGATAAAGAGTATTTTGTTAGTGGAACCGCTAGGGGGCCAGTATCATTGGATCTAAGAGTAAGGTACAAGAAGACTGGAAAGGTAGGAGGGGCGTAGGTGACGAACAGTAATGAATGCTAGAGTAGTTTGTATTTGATTCTGGAAGCAATAAGAAGCCATAGGAGTTTACTGAGTAGAGAGGGTGATGGTAGGAGGTGATAAAAACTGGACCTGTGCTTTAGGAAAATCACTTTAGTTGCTGAATGGAGACCGGATTGGAGCAGGGAGACTGGAGGCAGGCAGGCAGATCCATAAGCAAGCCACTGTAATAATCTAGGTGTGAGGTGATCAGGGCCTGCGCTAGAGTGGTGGTAGTATCAGAGGAGAGAAGGGAGAATATTTGAGAAATATCACAAAGGTGAAACTGACAGGCCTAGGTAATAGGTGAGAGAGAGTGAAGGATCCAGGATGACTCCTAGTTGCAAGCCTGTGGGCCTAGGGGGTTAGTGGGTCCCTCTACAGCAACAGGGAAGACAGGAAGTAGGAAGAGTTTAGGGGAGAAGATAATTCATTCTGTTTTGGACATAATAAATTTAAGATGTCTGATGTAATCCAGTTCAGAATGACTGAAAGGCGGCTGGAGGTGTCAGACTGGAGAATTTGGGACAGGACAGGGAGATGTGAAAATCATCAGCACAGAGATGGCAATTAAATCCATGAGAGCTGATGAGATCACCAAGTGAAGTAGTATAGAGGCAGAAGAAAAGAGGACCCAGTACAGAACCCTGAGGGACACCTCCGATTAGAGCATGTGATCTGGATGAGCATCCAGCAAAGGAGAACCAGGAGAGAGTGAAATCACAAAAACCTAGATGGAAAAGAGTGCCAAGGAGGAGAGAGTGATCAGCAAGATCAAAGGCTGCAGAAAGGTCGAGACTAAGGATGGAGAAAAGGTCACTGTTTAAGGCAACGAAAGGATCATCAATAACTTTGAAGAAAGTAGCTGTGATGGAATGATAAGTAGATGTGATGGAATGAAACCAGATTGTAAAGCGTTAAGAAGAATGAGAAGCGGAGGTACATATTATAGATGGGTCTTTTTGAGATCAATGGAATGGGATAAATATACCAGAGTGTTAACCAAGTATATACAAAAAGATTAGTATTTGATAAACACATAAAAAATATAAATCTACAACAGAATTACTTAACAAACATACTAGGAACATTAGTGGGTAATCTGTCAGGAAAAGACCCATATTTTAGATCATATACTCCTGCACAGAACTATAAGAATGATGAAAGAAAAATGGAATAAAGTATTTCAATTGTAGAGGTAAGATTTTTTTTTTCAATTCAACAAAAATAATTACTAGAGAAAAGATAGATGTGCTTGATTACATGAAAATAAAACATTTCTGTACCCACAAACATATATATATATATCTGTATAATTGAAATAAAAAGAAAAATAATAGATTGGGAAAATATTCAGAGCAAATAAATGTAAAAGTTTGACATTTAAAAATATATAAGGAATCTTATTTAAAAAACAAACAAACAAACACTGATGCTCCTAATCTCTACCAGGCTGGAAGTACTGGGGCCTATGCAATTCTGATAGACATGGGGACGTGGGAGCTTTGACCTGCTTTGTTTGTGACCTAGTAGTTGCTCCTCACCAAGTCCCCACTGCAGACTCATTTTATTAATGCCAAACTTAGTGCAGATGCACAATTGGCATAGCCCAATTCTACAGCTCAGAACTCCCAAGCTCAAGAAATCTATTGACTTCTAATCCTCAGTAGCTGGAATTGCAAGCATATGCCACCATGTCTGGTAAAAAACCTGTTAAAAAGGCATAAAAGTAATTCCATATTGTCCATAATGGATAAAGGGTTAAAGAATATGAATCATTTTTTCAAAACAAATGCAAACTGTTAATACTTGAAAAAATTCTCAATGTTGATAATAGAGACAAAAGATAAAACAATTTTGAGGTACAATCTCATACTCATAAAATTAGTAAAAAAAACAAAAAGATAAAAATCCTCACTGCTGGCACACTTAATGATTGCTGATGAAATTATAAAGTTGAAGAATCATTTTGATAGAGCAATCTGACAAATATAACAAGTATTTATTAAGCACTTGCCACGAGTTAGTTGCTGTGTTAAATCTTAGGGTTCCTTCCCTCACAGGAGTTGACATTCTAATGGAGGAGACAAGATGCAAACATGTATTTACATAAAAACAAGGGAATATATACAAGATAAATGGGAAGTAATCTTAGAGGACAGGCACTAGCTGTTGTAGGGGGCAGAGGAACCCTGATAAAGTCCTCCTGTAGAAGGTAGGATATGAGCTGAGTCATGAAGGAAGCCAGAGAAGCCCAGGCACAAGGGGACAACCAGTGAAAACGTACAGTCAGGAGATGAGTGTTGTATACCAGCAGGAAGGACGGTGCTTTAGCTGTCACAGAGTTCCTTGGGAATCAGGTGTAAGAATATCTATCTTTCCATCTTTTTTTGCCTTATGGAAATTACTGACTAGGGAGGAGATGATATGTTCAGACCTGTGCTTAAGGAAGATCGCTTTGTAGCTGAGTGGAGGAAGATGGAAGTGGGCAGAGCCTTGAGGCAGGGACACCAATCAGCAGGCTATTGTAACAGTCTATGTGTGAGGTGGCGAGAGGCTGCACAAAGGTGAAGGCTATGTGAACAGAGGAGGCATCTATGAGATAGATGTCGTAGAGCAGGAAATGGTAAAACTGACAGATTGAAAAGGTAGAGGGAGCCAAAGATGACATAAAGATTGTGACCCTGAGTGACTGGCCTTGATAGTAACAGGGAAATTACAAAGAGGATGGGGTTTTTGGAAGACGAACTCTCCTCCAGACGTGTTGAGTTTAAGATGTCTATGAGACATCCACTTCAAAATGTCCAAGAGGCATTTGGTGATGTGAGACTGGAGGACAGAAGAGATGTCAGGGATGGAAAAGATCAATGAGATTCATTTGCATAGAGATAATTAAGCCCATAGAAGCTGATGAAATCACCAAGTTAGACACTACAGAGAAGAGAACCAAGCACAGCCCCTTGTGGGACATCCAAGAGTAGTGGGTGAATATCCAGCAAAGGACACTGAAATGGGGAAGGCACGTAGTGTAAAAGAACCAGGATAAAGCAGAGTCATTAAGGCCTAGAAAAGAGAAAGTACACAGAAGGCAGTAATAAAGGTGAAGGCTAAATAAGGGTCAAGAAGGATGAGGACTGAGACAAAGCCATGAGATTATTTATAATTTTGGAGATAATAGTTTCAGTAGAGTGATGAGATCATTTTCAATGATTCAGTGCTTGGTTCGTGGTCTTCCTTTCCACCTCAACTCCTGCCCTCATAATAAGAGAATTTCAGAATACATGTTACTGTTCCCTCAGATACCATAACCCAGTTCCCCAATATACTCAACTGCCACAACCTATGTCATCACTCCAACTCAGTTTACACAGGGCTGAGATTTCCTTTGATCCTGCCATCACCCACAAGTATTCCACTTTCATATCCAAGAATTCCAAAATACCTTTATCTGGTCAATCTTTTCTTCTCTTCCTATGTCCTAATTTACTTTTCTTCCTCACCATTACCTTTAGTCTCCTTATCCATCTGTTCTATCCCAGGACATGTATTCTAGTATGGAACTCTTATCATCTGATTCTTAACAGCAGCATGAATTTTATCTTAATATCTAAATCTTTTAAGCCCCCCTCCCCTTTTTTTACCCATGTCTCAAATGTACAGCCCCTTCTCCTTTTCTAGCTGAAGAAGCATAAGTTATCTTCAATTCTTAAGCTTCAACACAGGTTTAGGTTTCCTGACCAAATAGATCAAAGGCATAAACTAGGGTCATATGCCAGCATGACAATAAATGAACGATTTAACTTAACCCCCTCTACAGATTAAAACAGATAAATATATGAATGAATTACAACCCAAAAGTACACAAATTTTTATTTTATTATTTTTTGCACCAATATACAATTGTTATAAAGCCTATACATATAAAATGAATTAGAATGCTCTTTGAATACTTATCAGAGCTTTGTTTGTAGAGGCTGTGCCTTAAAATCCATCTTACGAAAAACAAACATGCTTCCACACAACCCAGCTTGGTACACATTTTGCATCAGGACGTGCACAAGTGCAATGGTAATATTTACTCTGACATTCTTCTAGGTGCTATGATTAGATATGATTTTGAGTTTTGTTATCTTAGGAAGAAAGGATAAAAGTATCTCACTTCATTCTTTGGGCATCTATTCAACAGTAACAATCCTGAAATGGCTTAATTGTTTTTTTAATAATTCACAACATACAAGGAGTTCTTCCTCCTTTTCTCAGTTTTCCAATGAAAAAAATGAGTAATAAATAATAAAATCAGTGCCAATTTTATCAGGGAATTGGTGAACAAGGTGAATCAGATACAATCTTCACCAACCACAGATTCTGCGCATCAGAGTATCTGCTTCCACAGAGATCGCATTTAACAGTTGACATGCAATAGACAATGAGGTGCTATTGGATAAGTAATCATGCAGTTTCTTCTTTATTTTCTTCATTCCAATTTCTTTCACAAAGTTCTCTTTGGGTTTCAGTAAGACATTTATGAAGATGGGGAAACACTTCCGTCTCACAGAGCAGCTGATTATTACCACCCTTCCTCCTGCATATGTATATACACACTCTATCTTTACTTCTTTGTTAATTCCAGATTTAAGTGTGTAGAAAAGCATAAAGAAGGTTGTTCTTGAGTCCATGGCTCCTGAACGTCTAAGCTACAGCTGGCTATACTCAGTGGCTAGACAGTTCAAGATCAATATCTATTACTTTCACGACTTCCACAGAAAGTAACTATCTCATTTCCTTCATTAATAATAAACTTAAGAATGACTATATTTATGATCTTTTGCCTGATAACTTGTTGGGAACTTTGGGGTATTTTAAAAATTAAAGTTGAAAAATGTTTTTAAAATAATGAAGTTAAGTGGAGTTTTGGAAATGTAACAGAGAACCAGATTTCTTCAAAATCCAGATTCTCAAAGTCTAAAACCCATCACAAAAAACAAATATATGTACTTCTAGGAAAAGGTTTTATGACAATCATATGCATTGTTCTACTTGACTGCTATAACCTCCTTCTCTTCAATATAAAAATATCTTCAGCCAGTACAGTGAGATACTAAACCTGTGGATAGCCTCAATTAGTCCCTTCACATCGATGCTCCAGGAAACTGCTGTTGTTGTCTTTGTTCCAAAACTTGTTGATTTAGTAGTTGTTGCTGTCTCTGCAGAAACTGTACAACTTCTGGACTTCTTAATAGTGCCTTAAGAGAAGAAAAACAAAGTATAATGCACTGATTATTTATGACCCCATTTTAAATGTTAATAAGTTAGCATCATCCAGTTTCATGTTAGGAACCACAGCATAAAACAGACCTACAAATAAATCAAACTTTTTATTATATTTAACAGCTGATGCTAAACTCAAATTAGTAGTACATATGTTAACAAGGTCAGCATCTGCATTAAAACAGAAACCTGGGGTACATGTTATGACACCAAATCATAGAAAAATACAGAAGTTGTTAAGTGTATGACTCTGAGCATATGAAAAGCAAGAAGCTTTTCCACACTGTTTTTGACCCAAGAAAGGTTCTAATATTTTGTTCATGTGCTAAGAGATGAGCATTCTATGTAGATGTGGAAAGGTCTTAAACTTGTAGAATAAAGCACTAAGTGTAGAGCTGGTCCATAGTAGCAGGGAAAAAAAAAAGAAAATGAGAACTACTAAAAATTGAAGGACAGAAGCTAATTATTTCTACAGTTTCAACAGCTGGTTGTGCAGTATGGTACACTGGAAAGAATACCAGCCTCAGAACAAGACTGAGGCCTTGGTTTCCCTCTACTGGCCTCTATGTCTTTGCATAAGTTCTAGTAAAACAGGCAAAAGAGCCTCAATCTCAGTTTCCTTATCACATGGTTGTGACTGAAGTAGATTCCCTCTGATGTCTCATCCAATTCTAACATTAGATAATGCCTTCGTTCTAGATGGTTCTATTACAATCCTGACAAATAAAATTTAAGGGGGCAGTTAGGTGGCTCAGTGAATAGAGCAGCAGTCCTGAAGTCAGGAGGACCGGAGATCAAATATGTCCTCAGACACCTGACACACTTACTAGCTGTGTGACGTTGGGCAAGTCACTTAACCCCAATTGCCTTGCCTTCCCCCTCAAAAAAAAAAATCAGAAGCTAAAAATAAAATACTCTGGTGCTAGATTTAAGTCTTAGAGATACTTTTGAACTTGGTCCTAGGATTCAACCTACTACTAAACCTTATTTTTAAACAGATCATAATATGATCATTCACTTAACATTTAATATGAACATTAATTTTTTATTAATAAAGAGCAATAATTGCTATTTTTTCTAAGTATTTATTTCCTAAATTTCACCCTAGGGTTTCTTACAGTGAATTACACATTTCCCATGGCAAACTATACTTGTTCCATTGGTTATATAGAAATATTACATTTCTAATAGCACATTCCGGTAATATAGATTCACATCTGTTAGATTGGAAAAAAAATTAGAAGCTTACTCCAAATAAATTCTAATGTACAACTGCCTATGCCACTGATTTCCCAAATTAAGGATCAAAAATTAAAATTGTCAACTGTTCAGAGTAAACAGGGAATTAATAATTTTTGTCTGGGAAGACTTTAAGAGAGATAGTTTACACACAAAATTTAATTTGTAATATTGTGCAAACAACCAGTTCAAAATGAGGTTTCAATACAGTAGTTCTCTGTATAAAAATGAACATTTCTGAAAAACACATTATTATTTAGGCTAGTCCAGACCTGGTCAAAGGTATATATCCATCAACAAGCACTGATTAAGTTACTACTTGTGTCAGTAAGATCAAAATTCAAAGGAAAAATCTCTTCTCTCAAAGACTTGACATTCTAACAAGTGAGACAAGTAATAAGTATACCCCCAAAAAATCTGAAGAGAATAAATACAAAGTAGTTACATCAACAAGGCCATTTGGAAAGGATGACACTAGCAACTGGGAGGATCAGGCTAAGTGTAGAAGGTAGTTTCTGAATTGTGTCTTGAACGGAGCGATTCTATGAGGTATTGGTGAAGAGGGAGTGAATTCTAGGGTTAAAGGAAACCAAGTGCAAAGGCACAAACAAGGGAGAATGTCACATCCAGATTGGCTGGATTGGGGAGTGCAGGAGGGAAAGTAATATACAATGGCTGGAAAAAAGAGTGGGGCCAAATGGTGAAGGATTTTAAAAGTGAAACGTAACAGTTGTTCCTATAGGCAATGGTGGAACCGAGGAATTAGGAAAGTGATATGGTCAGATATGAACTTAAAGAAAATCATTTTGTCAGCAGTATTAGAAGAGGGACTGAGGTGAGAAACCTGAGGCAGGGAGACCAATCAGGAGGCCACTGCAATTCTATAGGTGAGAAGTGATAAGGGCAACTAATGTGCCAAAAGAAGGGATTCATTAGAGATGTGTAGACTAGAACTATCAAGATGTGGCAATTGAATGGATGTGTAGGGAAAGGGAAAGTGAGGAGTTAAGGTTACTATTGAAGTTACAAATCTGGGAGACTGGGAAAAAGGTAGCACTTGGATCAAAAAAAGCAGGAGGAAAAAGGAAGTTTGGAAGAGGGAGATGTTGGTATCCTGTAACTAGGTAAAAATTAATAATGGAGGCACTTGATATTGGACCAACACCAAAGTGGAATTCACAGGGGCAGGTTTACACTGAATTCCATTTTGCTCAAATAACCAAAAGATTTAATGAATAAACAGGATTTCACTAAAGGTTATCTTCCCCACAGGACTCTGTGACATGGTCCTTAAGTATCATCTTATATCAAGGTTTCATGTATATAAATAAAACAAATTTAAGTGTCAGTCAGTTTATGAAGCTTCAGTTACCTTTCACAGGTTAACACAAAAAAGAAAAAAATCGTGTTTTATATTTGTTTCAGTTTTACAAAAGAAATCATATTTACCAGCCGTTTTTGATTTAACACTTGCTCTAAGAGAGTCGGTCTTGTAGGACGATCTCCAACAGAACCAGATCTTTGTTTTCCAACGGATGCTGAGCCATCTGTGCTTTCCTAAAATTAATGATACAATAAATTTTTTAATTAACGTTTTTCATTTACAGTCTAACCTATTTCCTAGCACCTGCAGTCAAATCTATACATTATATTACATGATACTCCTAACAATCTAACTCCAATCTTATCAGAGTGTAACATCTAGACCTAGTCCAACTCTCTAATTTTGAACGTGAAGACACTTCTCTCCTACTATTGTAGAAGGGAAGATTGATCCTCATGATCACAATTAGAGGGTGGGACTAGATGTACACATTATACCCTAAACAAACTTTTCACTTTCAATGCACCTTTGCTCATGTCCTTCTCCTGACTCTTTATATGCCCACCTCCTTGCTACCAATCTACATCCTATTCACTCCTCAAATCCTAAGTCCAAGTGTCACCTTTTCCATGATGCCTTCCATAAACATTCCAGTGATCTCTCTTTGGGACTAAACATCTCTGCCATTAACTTGAAATCTATCAAGTCTACACTGTATGGTCAGATATATTTTTGTAGACATAAATCCTTTCTCTTCCACAAGGATATGAACTTTTTGAAGGCAAGGACCATGTTTTCAAAGTTCTTGTAAACTATACAAAGCCAGCATATGTAAAAAATAAATGTGAATAAAATATTTTCTTATTATCCCTATAGGGAAATGAGGTTCTGAAGATTTTCAATGGCTCACTCATGCTCACATAGGTAATAAGTTATCTGACACAGGCATTAAGCCAAGGATTTCTGATTATAAGGTCAGAACTCTTCATTCCACTTGACTACCTCCTAAAGGAGAGGTAAACATCTAAATCAATTCGGAAGGGAACTTTAAAATGAACTAGTTTAACTTGTAGAAATCCCAAACATTTTGGACTTGTCACCATTTACCTTCCAGCCTCACTTTACTGCTACAGGATCATCTCTGGATCTCGGCTTTCTCACCTGTAAAGATCATAGTTTCTGCATTTCCTTGCCAGGGAAGTGCTACAGATGTCCTAAGTCAACAAGCATTAATTTATTAAACACCTATTATGTGCCACTCACTGTACCAAGCACTGGGGATACAAGGAAAAAGTAAGACAGTCCCAGCTCTCAAGGAGCTCACACTAAATTCTACAGAATAGATAAACTGGCTGCCTTCAAGAATAAAAGCCTTTCTGGTAAACTGGTAGCTGTCACATGAACCCAATTCAAACAATCCAAATATCTTGAGATATTTGTGTCTGAAATGCTTTTTCTCTGGGAGAAATGACACAAATTATTGAGAAAAAGGAAGACAATTAGGCTGCCAACATGTCCACTGCACTTGATTTTCTACAGACCAACAGCTCACCCCTTCAACAATTAGACGCATCATGATTTGCCCAATATATTCTAAACGCTCATATCCTCTTCCCCAGGTGAATGTTTGTTTTTCCTTGTCACACACTCTGATGGTCATAATAATCAATAACATTTTTATAGTGTTTTAAGATATGTAACCAATTTCAATAATAGCTAATTTTTACACAGCATTTACATTTATCTTATTTGATCTGCACAATAACTCTGGGGTGGGGGTTGCTATTATTCCCATTTTACAGATGAGAAAACTGAGGTTGGCAATGACTTGCTGAGTCAGTCACTCATAGGATTAAGTGACTTGCAGAGATTCAATCAAGGAGTTCCCACAGCTATTAAGTGTGAAGATTTAAACTCGGGTCTTTCTACATTTAATCAAAATGAGATCAGCACTTCATTATTTAAGTGCTAGCTATTATTATCTCCCAAAAGTCTTAGTGCAATCCCGAAGCTTTAACAGTTTTAATCTGCACTAAGACTTTTGGGGCACCAGAATACTATTAGTAATAATGACGGCTAACCCTTAACGATGTGCCAGGCACTGTGCTGGGTGCTTTACAATTTTTATCTGTTGATCCTCCCGATAACCCTTCGAAGGAAGCATTATCATCCCCCTTTTACAGCTGAGGAAACTGAGGCACACGGAGGTGTCCTTGTGTCCAAGGGTCACAACCGAATCTGAACTCAGGTCTTCCTGATTCCAGGCTCAGCGCAGGTCAGTCAATGAGCACTTATTACGGGCTTACTATATGCGGGCAGTGCGCTAAGAGGAGCTCTTAGTTTGCAAAAACTAGTATACACTCTGACAGAAATCGAAGGCCGCCTCTGCCAGCCAGCAGAGAGCTGGGCCCCGCTCCCGCGTCGGCGCGTCTCCACGCACTAGCGCCCGGCACCTGCACCAGCGGCTGCCCCTACGCCCCGCCGCCCGGGCTACCTCCAGCTTGACGCTGCCCGCGCTGCCGCCGCCCGTTCCGCCGCCGGCGGCGGCCCCGGTGCCCGCCAAGCTCAAGGCCTGATCGCTCTTCTTCTTCTTGTACTTGTCCTTGTACATCTTGTTGCGGTGCTTCTTGCACATCCACGGCTTGCGCTGCTTTGCCACCTGGCTCGTGGTCTCGCTGCAGCCCTCGTAGGTGCACGTCTTGCTCACGCTGCCCCCGTCGCCCCCGTCCGCGACTCCCGCGGACGCCCGGCCGCCTTCGCCGCCCGAGTGGGTCTCCTCGTCCTCCAGTTCCTCCGGGCTGGCCGTGCTCTCGCCGCCCCCCGGCGGGTCGGAGGTGTCCAGCAGGTCCGCCTCATCCTCCGCGGCCTCGTCCTCGGCATCTCCCGCCACTTCAAACAGGGGCGTGAGGTTCCCGGCGGCGCTGCCGCACCCAGGGGCAGGGGTCGGGGTTGGGGTCGGGGTCGGGGTCGACGAGGCCGCCGGAGAGGGGGTCGGCCGCAGGATGGCGCCCGCCGCCGCCTCCTCCTGCCCGCCGCAGGGCTGCATGACCAGTAGGGTGAGCTGCTGCGCCGGGGGGGCGGCGGGGTTGCCGCCTGCCCCCGCCGGCTCGGTGCCCTCCTGTGTCTCCGTGCCGCGGGCCTTCGGGGCCAGAAGACCCGCTCTCTCCCTGCAACTGCCCGGCCCGATCCAATGTCAGCCCCAGCAGCGCCCGGGAAGGACCAGAGTCGGGCTGAAAGCAACCTTGCTTCCTGCGCCTGCGCGGCCCCAAGCAGCAGTATTCGGTATTAGAGAGACGAGAGTTTGAAAGGCTGGCGGGAGAAAACTGCTAACCTTTCTGAGGGCTGGATGAAAGAAGGCTCGAGAGATTGCGCATGTGCGGTAATGTGGCACTCCTGCTTAGTGACCCGTAGGGGGAGGGGTTACCCGGATGTGCTTTTGTAATCTTATCCGGGGATGCAGATTTGAAGGTATCTTGTTATTCATACATTTCTCGACCCTCTGCTTTCCTTTACTGCAGTTGTTTTCCTCACGCCTGTCCGTACTCCACAGCTCTTACCTATCCACCCTCTCCTCCTTTTTATTTCTCAAAAACATTCTGTTCGGTCCTTTCTGTAAAGAATGCTTTATTCCCAGTCTTCCTCCCCGCCCCCTTCGCCGCCCCATGTTTCAGGTGGCAAAGATTGCTCAGGTATGGGGACTTTCCTCACCCTGGAGTTCCCTGCGTTAATCCTCATCCCTCTCCTATTTCCATACATAATTCAAGTAGATTAAACTAGTCCAATGCCTATTTCCACTTCTGCAATTTAAGGCCTCTTTCCCTCTCTTAGCTGTGGTTAGCATTAGTGGTTTTGGACCATTTTGCTTCCTTTTTTCCCCCCTACTACTTTTATCTGTCTACTAAATTATAAAACATAGTACTCATAATTTACCCAACTTTCCCTAGAGCTGGGTTCATAACTTGAGGTCCTTAGACCCCTTGAAGGATAGCTTTCGGGAGAGGGTAACTGAACTTGGAAAAAATACATCTTTATTTTTACGAACCTCTAACTGAAATGTAGTATAAAAAATGAAAAAAAAAATTTAAAAATTTATTAAAAATTATTATAAGGAACGCTTCACCAGACTACCAAAGGGATCTGTGACATAAAAGTGATTGAGAATTCCTACTTAGAAAAAGGCAAAAACAAAATTTTAATACAATATATTGATTACAGTTGGGCAAAATGCATTAATCTTGTCAAAACTAAACACATCTCTCTGTGTCCACTCTCCACTTTTCAGCAACTTCTATACCTTTCTTAGAACCTTTCAGCTCTTGGCATAGTGGATAGAGAACTGGCCTTGGAGCTGGGTTCAAGTTCTGTCATTGACAAACTGGCCATGTGAGTCATTTAACTTCTCAGGATCCCAAGGAACTCTGTTAGGTCTATATTAGTGAAAGGAGCTTCCTTGCTTAGAGTCTCCTCCAAGAGTGAAATTGTAGGTCCTGTCTCCCACAACCACAACAAAAATTTAGCTAGAGGACTCTCCCAATTTCAACAGAAGATAGAGCACTCACAATATGGTCTAGACTCTAGAACAAAGATCTGCAACTCTAGAGAAAGGATGCCAGAGAATGAAAAAGCATCAACACCAGCCTTTTGCCAAAGTATAGCAATTACTGCCTGTTCTGTTTATCTATTGGTACTGCCTCAGGATGTTCATTTTTTCTGTTTATCTCTGTGTCTCCAAAGATGGGAGCTTATTGCTATAGTATTTTGAATACCAAGTCACCAGCACTGATTCAGAGTACCTGATTTACCCACTCCACCCCACTGTACTAAAATTTCTCTTCTCCAATTTTGAATATGAGTTTGTGTGCTATATTGATAAATATGGATGCATTAAACAAAAGAATGAAATCATAACGTGACTAAACTCTGTAGGTTTTGGAAAATTTTTTTGTTCGTCTGCACAGTTTCTCTGTTTAAGTCCTGTAGCTCCATTCTTTTGGTTCAGTTAACTAAATATTTATTAAGTATCTACTATTGTATATGTAAAGATTTTTTTCTACTCAATTCTAAGCCCAGTTTATTGACCATCTGCAGTGCCTGGTCAAGATTATTTATATCTATTTATCTTTGTATCTCTCTATATATGTACACATGTATATTTGTGTTTGTATATGTGTATATATGGGCTAAATAAATGTCCCGTTGAATATTATATTATGATATGTCTTTGAATATAAATAAAATATAAACATTTACATGGAGCTTTAAGGTTTGTAAATAATTTTCCTCACAATAACCTGTGAGGTGGAGAGCAAAATATATTGTCTGTGTTTTCAAATGAGGACACAGACTTAGAGTTACTGTAGATTTTCTAAAATCACACAAATACTTAAGAATTTAAGAGAGCATTCAAGAGCAATTCTTTTGACTACAGTCAAATTGCTTTATCCAGTATGCCATACTACTTGATTTGAAGAGTAATGTGCATTTATCTTTAAATCTGTTTTTAAGGAGTGGATAGTTAATCCAGTCCTTTTTGAATTGCTATAGATTTTACTAAAGACACTATAGTGTCTTGATACTCAGTAAAATCCTTTTCAAATAGAAGCTATGTATAGAGTCCAGACTAAGGAGGGATTGCTTACGGTTGGTGAGTTCCTTTAGATACTCCTCTTTGTAGATGATATTTAAGCTGGTTAAATTAAGCTTTTATACTCCGCCAAGTATCCTGGAAAAGATTCATAACTCTTCCACCTAACTATCCACAAATTAAATTTAAAACTCCCTTACAGCTCTTAACCTTAAACTTCTTGTTGAAACAAAGTCTATATTTTAAATCAATATTTAAAAAAATTAATATTCAGTCAGTGTTGTCATCTGGTTGCAAGTCATGGAATATTACAGTTTCTGAAAAATTAGATAATTATCAACATTAGGATAATGGAGAAGTAAATGGTAGTATGACTGGAGTGTAGCATGAAATCATCTAGGAACCTTGAATAAAAACTGTGGTCAAAGATGCCATAAAATGAAAATCTAAGTGAAAAACAAAGTGATCAGTCACATGACAAGAGCTAGGGATAACTGGAGCTAAAGCCCAATGCTCTACTTGTAGCAGTATATTAGGGGAAAATAAGGGCCTCCCCCAATGTTAGGTCGACTTTTGACTTTGAATTGGGGGTTCATGACAAAAACACCAAGACTCATCTTTTTGACACTAATATTCTCCTAGATCTAATATATAAACAAGAATTATGGGATACCACGATCTCTGAAGAATCTAAATTATAGTTAATGGAAGGTCAATGGAAAAATGCATGGGAGTATATAAATTGGTTATAACATATAACCAACAATGATTTTCACACAGATTGTGATAGAGGATTGTGGGAAGATGGTGGAGTAGGTTAGAAAATACCAGGCTTTCCAAATTCCTCCTACAAGAAAGACAGAACATCACCTCAAAGTGAATGTAGAGTGGCAGAAATAACTAAAAGTTGGTTACAGCAGTTTTCTTCCTAAGACAATTTGAAAGGACCTCAGGAAAGACCCTGCCTCCAAGAGTGGAGGTTTGGCCTGAGTGAAGTGCAAGTATTTCCAGGCAGACTCCACTGAATCAACAAACGACAAGCTCTAGGGGCAGCTGCATCAGGCCACAGCCTTGGCCTCTGGAACTTTCACTTCATGGAAAGTATGGGAGTGGACAGCTGAGCAGGGAAAGATTGAAGGACTTTCTGCTGTCTCAAGCTGCCAGGCCCAGCTGTGTTGACCAGAAAAGTTCAGGCTGTAGCTGTGGGCAAGGAGGAATGATCACATGCTTGCTGAG
>CM053588.1:82177520-82216146 GCA_028646515.1 Pseudochirops corinnae | reverse complement strand
CAGGGTGCTGACTTTTCCCCCTGAACTAGTTAAATGATATGCTTGATTAAAGTAAGATTGTTAACCCATTTTGAGTTGCTTTCCTTTAGAAAAGCAGATCTAAGAACCTGTGCTAGTAGCTGCCCTAGGTATGCTAGGGTGTTTGCCGATAACAGTTCCGAATTGGGTTCCAAAATGTTCAGAAAAATTCACAGATCCACTGGCAGTGATATGCATTAGTGAGCCTGTTCTTGTGTAATTTCTCTGGCAAATCTCATTTTCCTTTTCTGTAATCTTTGCTAATCTGATAAATGTAAAGTGGAACCTCAGAGATGGATTATCTCACTATTATTGCTTTGGAGAATTTTTTCATATGGCTGTTTATAGCTTATATTTTTTCATTTGAGAACTGCCTATTCATATCCATTGACCACTTAACTATAATGGGAATGACTTTTATTCTTATGTATTTATAACATTTCTCTATATATATGTTTACATTTATATCTTTCTGTATTATCATCCATATCTATATATTGGATACTAGACTTTTATCAGAGAAATTCTCCACCCCCCCCCACCCTTATAACTGCATTGATTTTGCTCATGCAACAGCTTTTTGGCTTTATGTGATCAAAATTGCCTGTTTCATCTCTGTCATGATCTTTATTCTTTCTTCAGTTAATGATTTTCCAATGGGAATGCTTTTTTTCAGGCATTGGTTGGATTAGATTGTTACTAAGATCCCTTCCAAATGTGAAATTTGGTGATTCTTTGATTCTATTTGGATCTGGTGGGTCTTCTGGCCCCTGGTAGTAGCATGAGTGAAATGAACATCCTGGGGGTAAGGGAGGTAGTAATAGGGATCACTGAAAGGGAAATTAGATACTGTAGGGAATAGTCATTAAAATGAGCAAGTCAGGAAAGGCTTTCCCAGGAGGAAGTGGATTCAATTAAACTTTGAAGGAGATGTGAAATTTGGACATTTTGCCAGTAGTAACATTTTTGACTCTTTATGGTTTAAAAAAAAAATTATTAATTTCTTTTGTTTTTATTGCACTTTTATTTCTGGATATCTCACTCCCTCTTGGCTGCTCAGAAAGTCAACCCTACTGTAACTACAAATAAGAAATAAAGATTTAAGAAAATTGTTCTGCAATATGGTCACCCAGTGCTGCAAAGGCAAAAGGGATATGTATTTACGCATCTCTTCTTCAAGGTCAGCCTTGGATATGATAATTATTATGTGCAATTTTTTTGGCTCTTTCCATTTGTTTTATGATTATTGTATATTAGTTTTCTTGGTTCTTTTCAACTTTACTTTGTTCATATAACTTTCCATGTTTCCAGTTCATATAACTTTCCATGTTTCTGAATACTCTTCATATTCATTTTTTATGGAATAGTAATCAGTCAACACATAGTAACCATATGCCACAGTTTGTTTAGATAATCCTCAACTGATGGTCATTTACATTATTTTTATTTCTCATTACTACAAAAAGTGTTGCTATAAATATTTCAGTGTGTATGGGAACTTTATTTCTCTTTCACTTCTTTGGGGAGTAGATGCTTAGAAGTAGGATGTTTTGGTCAAAATGTATAGACATTAGACTTTTCCACATTTATTTTTAAATTAAAAAAATTCAAGTAACAAGTTTTTATTTTTAAAAATAACCTTTTACTCCCACTACCTTGCCTCCTTAAGAAAATTATAAAGAAGAAAAAACAATGAATCCCCCAATGCATATCAACATTTTCTGGCAAAAAGAATTCCCATCTAAACCATGCCTAAAAGTGTATTTCACTTTCTGCATTTTAAGTTTATCATCTTTCTTTTAGGTGACTGGCATGTTGCATCTTCATTCTTTTGGACTAGTGATATAGGATTTATACTTGTAAAAGTGTTAAAACTTAAAGTAGTGCTAAGACTTTTGGTATGCTACTTCTAATTCTGACTGGTAGCAAGTCTATTTAGACTTCCAGCACTAGGTTTACGTGAAAAATAAATACAAAAATGAGGAGAAATAAGAGCCAGAGCATACTCAGTCTGTAGTAGGCCTACTATTGCATTGATTTTCATTAGGCCCACTTTTGATTTTCTTTAGGGTATAAATAAGAAGTTTGATTTTTTATTTTCATCCATCGTTTATTTTAAACATTTATTTCGGAGAAAAGCATAGGTTATCTCTCTCCTGTTCATTTATTGTCTCCTACAAATTTGTGCAATTGAAAATTAGACAATTATAGGATCATGATATTGATCATACTGGAAACAAAAGGTACCCCAGGGAGAGTTCAACTCAATTATTGCGGGTGACCTTCCTCTATCTGCTTCATTTTATGCCAGGCACATCTTATATCTCATTAGCTTTATCAGACAGATCTATTATCACCCTTCCAAATCCATGTTTTTCCTTTTCTCCATTATCTATAATAATAAACATTCTAGATATGGAACAGCTTCTTCAATTCTACTAGCATGTGCTAAGTGCCTACTCTTTGCAAAAAAAAAAAAACTGGGGGTGTTGCTATACAAAGAGCTAGAAGGAACCTTAGATACACAGAAAGGCAAAAACTTCCTGACTCCAACAGTTCACAATCTAATGCCCCTTAGAGGTCATCAAGTCTAACTCCTCCCTCATATTACAAATGAGGAAACTGAGTCCCAGAGAAACAGTGACTTAAGGTCATAGTTTACTGAAGTTATTTAATCTATAATTTAATTAATATTTGTTTACTACTCAGATAGTGAGTTATAAATGCTGAATTTGAGCCCGGGTTCTTTACTTCCAAAGCAAGTGTTCTTTCCACTTTATAATGCTGTCTGAACTATATAACACTGGTAACCTGAGAGAATGGTTCTGTGTACCTATGGGGAAAATCTTAGTTTGTCATGACGCTTGATTCACATTTGTTTGGATGAATATAACCAGTATATTCTCTAGTTGGCCTACTAAAATACGTATATTAGTAATGGTTCTTGAACCATGGTTTTAAGTGACTATTGACCCAAGAAAATGTCTCAGATCTGGGGTATCTTCCTGGGGACCTTTGTGTGGGGGAGAATTCAGATGCCCCAATACTGTTGCAATGTCTAAGTACAAAAAATCTCAAATAGCATTTTTAAGTAAGGAGGATTTTGTTATCCTTTTTAGAGTTTAGTTTCTCAGGATCCACGGCCATGGCAATGTCTAGTTTTCAGATGTTATATAATAATTCCCAGAATAGCCCCAAGGATCCTAGATAGTACTTCCTAGAATCAGTGATAGACAGTCCTACTGAGATGGCACCATGAGATATGGGGTGACATAATGTGATATTTACTACACCTGTGCAGAATGATCATACTGCTTAAAGTTAACCTCTCAACTTAATGTCGGCAAGATGCCTTCTTTGTCTGTTGCCCTATAAGGCAAGTGGGCACTGGTCAGTGAGTGGGGAAACCATGGGGAGTCCATAGGAAAACCTGTGGGGAACCCATTTGGGATTTGGGTAATACATTGAGGAATGCATGTACCTGCCTCTACCAGCCCCCATTGAAACTGGAATGCTGTGCCTGTCTTGATTGACCACATCGAGACAGGGGTAGTTGCTCTTCCTTCTTGTCAGCCCCTGTGAGAAGAGTGATTAGGGAGTGCTGTAGGAGTTGGTGCTCCCATTGTCAGCAACCCTTCTGAGAAGACTAGATCAGAATAAAGTAAGATTATTAAACTCCCCCTCCCAAAGCTGTCTTCCTGTCCTTCCTGTCTGACCAGATTAAGAGTAAACCTGTTAGAAGCTGGAGTCTAGAAACTCCAGTGCCTCCTGTGTTGTTATCTGTGAAACAAGATTTTAATGGCAATTCCTGATTATATCTGCAACTGTTTTTATTCTTGCCTTTTGACTTCATATTAAGTATTTCTTACATAGGAGGTGTTTTTAAGGATGTCAGCATTTTGTGATAGTTTTTGTTTTCCTTCATGATTCACAAGCAACAATGAGGAATGTTCTAAGTAATACAAAGAAAATTCCTTTCATGGGATCAGGTTTCTGCTAATGTCATATTTATAGCTAAGTGGCACATTGGATAGAGTCCTGGACCTGGACTCAAGAAGATTCCTCTTCCTGAGTTCAAATCTGGCCTCAGACACTTACTAGTTGTGTGACCCTGGGCAAGTCACTTAACCTTGTTTGTCTCAGTTTCCTCATCTGTAAAAGGAGCTGGAGAAGGAAATGGCCAAGAACACTCCAAAATGGGATCACAAAGAGTCAGACCTGATTAAAACAACTGAACAACAATGTTATAGTCATGTTATTAAATAGTGATGCCTTACATTTTTATTTTTAAGTGTAGAAAATTCTGGATTAAAAATTTTTATTTTCAGAATTTTCATATGGAAGAGAGCACTCTCTCTCCTTTCTCTGTCTCTGTCTCTTTCTCTCCCTCCCCTCTTTTGTCTGTCTTTCTGTCTCTGTCTCTCCCTTCTTCACTTCCTCCACATACTCTGTCTCTCTTTCTTCTCCTCCCTTCCCATTTTATACATGAGGAAATGAAGGATCAACATGGTTAAGTGACTTGCCTAGGATCACTCAGGTAAACTGGTGGTAGTGCTAGGTCTAACTCCTAATACTTCTGGTTCATGGTTCATTCAGTTGGTAATCTTGCTTTTCAGCTGTCAACTACTATAGTATTATTATAGAAATTTGTCAATCTATAAATATGTAGTCATTATGAGAAAAACAACATAATACTCTCATTTATCTTTTAGTAATTCTTTAATGATAAAAGGTTTAGGTTTTCCTATCCTTTTCACACCGCTACATTAGAAATATGTAATATTTGAAAAGCACTCTGTAAACATCACTTGATGTTTTATTTAAGTTCTAGCTATTATTGTTTTCTATAAGAGACCTTATGTGATCCTGTAAGAGTTAGCTATTTTCCTATAAAAAGTTAATACAAATTTGTAACTTTTAAATAATTTTAGCTTGTAATACTACCAGATTGTGCTATTGACTCGTGCTTGAGGACAGATTCTGAACTTTGTTATGGTTTTATGAAACAGAGTTTTCATACTTTTTCTAAATATACTGTAAAGAATTAAAGCATGATAAAAAGATGATTCATACTATGCAGATGTCACCCATGGTCCAGGTGGGGAGACTGTATATCTTTAGTTTTAGTTTTAATAGTATTTTATTTCTCCCACCCCCCCAATTACACATCAAGAAAATTTTTAGTATTCAGTTTTACAAGATTTTGAGTTCCAAATTTTTCTCCCTCCCTCCCCTCTTCCTAAAATAGTAGATAATTTGATATAGATTATACATGTGCTATATAAAACATATGAACATGTGAAATAAAACATATTTCCACCTTAGTTACAGTTGTAAAAGAAGAAACAGATTAAAAAGAAAAAAACATGAAAAATAATAAAGTAAGTGAAAAAATATGCTTTGATCTCCATTCAGAGTCTGTCAGTTATTTATCTGGGTATGAATAGTATTTTCCTTTGTGAGTCCTTTGTACTTGTCTTGGATCGTTGTGTTTCTGAGAAGAACTGAGTCATTCATAGTTGATCATCATACAGTGTTGCTAATACAATGAACAATGTTTTTCCTGGTTCTGCTCATTTTACTTTCCATTGGTTCGTGTAAGTCTGGCTATTCATTTCTTATGGAATGACAATATTCTATTGCATTCATATGCCATAGCTTGTTTAGCTATTCCCCAACTGATGGGCATCCCCTCAATTTCCAATATTTTGCCACCACATAAAGAGCTGCTATAAATATGTTTGCACATGTAGGCCCTTTCCCCTTTTTTAATGACCTCTTTGGGATACAGACCTAGTAGAGGTATTGCTGGATCAAAGGGTATGTGTAGTTTGGTTCCCCTTTGGGCATAGTTCCAAATTGTGGAGACCGCATTTCTTACAAGAAGACTCTTACTCTATGATCAAACAAACAAACCTCAGATTCAGTGCTGGCAGAGCCTTTCCCCTAAGAGAGGAAGGATCAGGGTTTTCTAACATTCTTTGGCTTATTATACCCCACATGGAGTTATTTCATGTGGAGAATAACTTTTGTTAATTCCTTAAACAGGTCTTGGTTTTGCCTTATGTTAATAGTCTCCCCATAAAGGACCAGCAGAGTTTCTTCTAGAAAAGTTAATCAATGTACACAGGAGCAGATGTCAGGTATAGAATTTATTTATTTCCTCCCCCCCCCCCCCCCCCGTCTCTCTGTCTCTTTTGCACACGCATACATACATGCTTAAGGCACAAATGATTGATAAGATCACATTAATAAATACTTTAAAAGATGAAATAATAGCTTATCATTCCTAATATGCTCTTCTTAAAGGTTGAAAAGGCTCTCTCAGAAGGCTTAAGGGTTTGAAGGAGTCTTTAAATGGATAAAGAAACACATGTTATACATCACCTCTAGTAGACTCTCCTGGGAAGCAAAGACTCCAGGTAAAGTGTGATGAATAAAGTCCATTTTCCTCTAGGTCTGTACTGTCTGAACAACAACTCAAGTTCTAAATATTTTTGCCCAACCAGGCGTACGTAGCTTATGCATCTGACAGTGTAACAACCTCTGAGACATGTAGGTGCTGAAAGTGCCTCTGGCTGTCAGTCAGTGTCCAGGAACTCTCATTGACCTAGGAGGTAGTTGTAAAGGCTGTAAACATCCATCTTGTAAAATTGCTGATTGGTAATTGTCTTGGTATAGATGTTGTAACTACTGCTAGGAAGGTAAATGGAAAGAAATCCTCTCTCCCCCCCCCCCAATGAAAATCTAAGGCTAAGTCAGTAGAATGTCATCTGGACTTTGAAAGATGGGAAGAGAAATTGGGATGGAGATTTTGACCTCTTCTTTTAAGCCTACTTTGTGAGTAGTGCTTTCCGGATTAATCAGTCTTTTTCATATACCCACCTCTATCACTGGAGCCAAAGAACCAATTAGGAAGCTCTTGTTGTTCATGCCCTTTAGCCTGAGCACATGTGTTAGTAACCATGGCCTGAACACATGCTCAGCCAACTAACCACAGTTACAAAAACAATAATGGAAAGGTATATGACAAAGAAGTGATGGAGGTACATAGCAGAGCCTGTTGTAGAGGAAAGACCATTGAGCCAGAACTCAGGAGATTCAGAATCTAGTCTCTTCGCTGCATCTGTGAGCTCTTCCTTTCCATTTTTCCTACATCTTACTCTATGATCCAGCAATAGCAGCCTTCTTGATGTTCCTTGCCCAGGACCCCCAATCTCGTGGTTTGCATTTTCACTGGCTGTTTCTTGTACCTGCGATTCTGCCTCCTAACTTCTCTAGCTTTCTTCAAATCTCAGTTAAAATCTGTCTTATGCAAGAAGCTTTTCCCAATTTCCTTTACTACTAGTACCTTCCTTCTGAGGTTACCGCCAATTTATCCTGTGTATATTTGGTTCATAAATAATTGTTTTCAGATTGTCTCCCCCAGTAGAATGTGAGATCCTTGAGGGCAGGGACTGTTTTTCTTTCTTTTGTTTTTCCAGCACTTAATACAGTACTTGGCAGATAGTAAGCACTTAATAAACACTTCTTGATTTGATTTGATTCTGGTCATCAGATTTTTTTTTTTATCTCTAAAAGGAGAGGATTGGAATAGATGTTCCATAAGGTTATCCAACTTTATGGGTTTTCGCACCAGAATTCAGGGAAGTTAATGAAGCACATGAAAGTCAGCTTTATATTAAGATGTAACAACAGTGCAAGCTTGAAGCTTCTATTCATTGTTCATACAATGTGTGGTCTGGAGATCTTGGGGCAGAGCTAGTAAATCTCACTCTTATTTTTAGCTTTTCCCCCTATCTACAAGGTAAATTACAAAAATACATTTGTAAAGGGCTTAAGGCTCATAAAGTTTTCCTCACTCTGAGCCTGTAAGATACGACAAATTTTATTATCCCTATTTTGTGAATGGATAAACTGAGACTCACAGAGGCGATGTGATTTGTTGGGGATCATCTTAATTAAGGGATCTTAACTCTGCAGACGAAGAGGTTTAGTGGCAATGCTAACGAGAGGAGAATTAAATTTTTGCTATTAAACTTAGATCCTTTCAATTTTCCAAAATGATCCATGGTCAAGGGTCTCATTTCCAAACTTTATAGCTTGGCATTTTATGAAAAAAATATGTTCAAACTTTTTTTGTCAGTTTTTTAAAAGCCAATTCAAAACCCATATCTTATAGTTAGCCTTGCCTGATTTTCTCTGACCTCACATGGCCATTTGTTTTACAACTTTCTAATATGGGTATTATGCAGCCAGAATTATATGCCAGAAACAAAGCATGTGAAGTCCATGGGCATTGATTAAGCACATGTTCTGTGTTAGGCTTGCTGTAGTTCAAAAACAGATGCCAAAGCCCTAAGAACAAATGTAAACCCTGAAATATACTTGATAATTCACCAAAAGACTATACTAGAACTAGAGCATTATCACACACAAATGAGTTGCCCAGAATATCTTGGACATACTCTTGACCCACAAAAACTTAAGAAGAAAGTTTTTGGTAGATGTCACTATGATAAATACTCATAATGTGGAGTGGAAAACTCTCAAAATATAGAAACTTAGCAGAAAAAAACAAAATCAGGTGAGGATATAATGAAGTACACACTAGTCCCACCATTTTTTTTGCTTTTTTTTCTGCTTTTGAAGTTGTCCTGACAATATTTTCCTTGGATCTACAGAAAATAAAGCTGTATTCCAATTCTTTCATTAAATTACCTCAGATCCTGACCAAATAGTTTCTCATCCTCCTGTTTGACAGTTGACAGGACATTAAATGAAAAGGAATAGAAGGATAGTGATTTGTTCTAGTAACAATTCTATCTTAAAAATAACTAGAATGAGAAATGGTACTTATGATTATAACAGCAATGATACTAACAGCTCATTCATATAGTGTTTTAAAGTTTACAGAGCATTTTATATGCTTTATTACATTTGGGCTTCATAATCACCTTATGAAGTAGCTACAGTTATTATCCCAGTTTTATGAATGAGTTAACTAAGGCTAGAAAAGTTAATTGATTTGTGCAGGATTACACAGTCAGTATGTGAAGCAAGGTTCAAATGCAGGTCTTTCTGGCTTTCTGAGTCCATTACTCTATTCACTTCATCATGCTTCCCAGCAAGTAGGACAATAATACCTAGAAAATTCAACATGCGTCTTTCAGAGTTAGACAAATATAAAAAGAAAAAGAATATCAGAAAAAATAGATATCACAGACCTATGACAACCATTGAATGTGAATTTTAAGGAGTAGATTTATATCTCAGCATTATACATATATATGTATTATATATTATATATATTTATATAGTACACACTAATCCCACCATTTTTTTTGCTTTTTTTTCTGCTTTTGAAGTTGTCCTGACAATATTTTCCTTGGATCTACAGAAAATGAAACTGTATTCCAATTCTTTCATTAAATTACCTCAGACCCTGACCAAATAGTTTCTCATCCTCCTGTTTGACAGTTGACAGGACATTAAATGAAAAGGAATAGAAGGATAGTGACTTGTTCTAGTAACAATTCTATCTTAAACTTAGCAGAAAAAAACAAAATCAGGTGAGGATATAATGAAGTACACACTAGTCCCACCATTTTTTTTGCTTTTTTTTCTGCTTTTGAAGTTGTCCTGACAATATTTTCCTTGGATCTACAGAAAATGATAATAATAAATATTATTAATAATAAAAATTATTTTTTATTATTATTACAAAATTTGTAATTATTGTAATTGTATTGTAATTATATTGTAATTTTGTTGTAATTGTAATTACAACAAAAATTGTAATTATTAATACAAAAAAACATTATATATATTACAAAAATAAATAACTCACAAATGAAGAAAGGTAGAAATGTGAAATGAATTATTCATAAATTATAACTCAGTAAAATTGTTACCAGCAAGGGACATATGAACAAGGGAGACCGAATTAAATGAAGATCAAATAATGTTATACTAAGCTAAATAATGAATGATGATTAAATTTATAGAAACAATATATAACTACATTAAAAATTATACCAATGAGGCATGTGCCAATTTTTTTTTCAGGCTGCAACTAATGAAATCATTAGGAAGAAACTTTTATCTTTGGAAATATTTTAAAATATGTATTGTTATATTTTGTTTTTATATAATCTTAATTGATGCATATTGTTGTTATTCTCTTACCCAGTGAGCCATCCTTTGCAACAAGTAATGAGAAAGGAAAGAGAAAATACAAAACAGTCCAACAAAACTAACCAACACATTAATTTTTTGTTGTTGTTGATATGTTATTCAGTTGTGTCCAGTTCTTCCTGACGCCATTTGGATTTTTCTTGGCAGAAATATTTGAGTGGTTTGCTATTTCCTTCTCCAGATACGTTAACTGAATCTTCCTACATGCAAATTTTCATACAATTCTATGCCTCTGCAAAGAAGAGAGAAAAGTTCTTTTTTTTTTTTCATTTCTTCTCTAGGGCCAGTATTTATCATTATAATGACACAATATTTGAACACATATTAAGAGAGAGAATAAAAAGTCAATTAATTGAATGAAAAACTAAAAAAAAAAAAAACCTGGAAAATAAATAAAACAAGGAAAAAAGTAGAAGGCTGACAATCATTGAAGAGATAAACAAAATTAACAAAAGAGCCATTAAGCTTATAAATAAAAGTAAAATCTATTTTTTTTAAAGACCAATGATTTAGTAAGTAAATCATTAGGTAATTTCATCAAAAAAGAAAGAGGAAAGCCAACTTAACAATAAGAAATGATAATGTTCAACAAATCAAAGGAAAATAAAGACGTTTATCAAAAACTACTTTACAAATTAAATGCCAGTAAAATCAAATATTTAAATGAAATGGATCGCTATTTACAAAATTATGAAATACCTAGCTTAAAAACAACGGCAGCAAATATAGGATCTAAACAAGGCATTCTTAAATGGAGACAATGAGCCCATCAAAAATTAACTTCCAGAGGAGCAGTAAAAAAAAAAAATAGGTAAAGGGATCCTATGGAAATGGAAGCAGAGACTACAAAAAGCAATCATTTTTATTAAGAACTGACTATCCCAGACTTACCTTATTTCCTTTGTGGATATAACTACTAGACTAGATGATTAGAGGAATGTTAAAAAGTTTGCCTAGATTTTAATCAACCACTTGATAGTCTCTCATGCTTATCTTAAGGAAAAGATAGATTTGACCTAGTCAATAATAAAGTTGAGTGGATTTGGAATTGATTGAATGACTGGAACCAAAAAAACAGTCATTGATTGTTTAATATCATTTTGGAAGGATGTCTCCATTGGGGGGGGGGGTGGAGTTTAGGACATTGTTCTTTTTTTGCCCTGTGTTGCTTTATATTTTTAGTAATGTCTTAGATAAAACAATGGTTGGCATACTTACAGATTTGTAAGTGATACAGTATTAGAAGGAATAGCAAATACATGTCTATAATGTATTAAGGAAGGAGTCAGAGAACAAAATCTGTTGGAATTCTCCATGTGTTTATTCTGGGTCTTTCAGTTAACCATAGCTCTATACTGAAAATATATAGAGTTTCAGCCTAATGTGCAGGTAGGGACATAGAAGATATATAGGATAGGTAGACAGACAGATAGATAGATAGATAGAGCATTTACTGAGCACTTACTATGTGCCAGGCGTTGTCCTAAGTTCTGAGAATACAAATAAAAACACACTGTCTCTGCTCTCAAAAAGCTTACATTTAATGAAGATAATACATAAAGATTGGAGAGGGAGTAGAGGTGATGAGCCAGATGGAAATGTGATGGTTGGAGATATCTGGACAGTGCTATGGAGGCCTTGAACTAAGCAATGTAAGGAACATGACTGAAAATAGTCTTTTAGTTTCAGCTGGAAAGCAGGAAAAGGAGGATGAATGGGGTATAATAACTTCCTTACTATAGATTTGTGTAATATGTATTATAAGGATTATTTTCCCATTTTCCTAATGAAACTGATGTAAGGAAAGTATTGACTTGTCCGAAGTTTCACGGCTACTAAGTATATGGGTCAAGACTTGAACACAGAACTTTTTTACTTACATACAGAGAAGGAAGGAGTTTAACATTATATTAGTTGATCAGAAATTAGAAAAAAATCACATCAATTAACATCCTTGAATCTCTGTGATAATATATATAGATATAACATACATACATATACATACATATATATATACATATATCTATATATGTGTATATATATATATATAGATATATGTATGTATGTATAGGTCAAGGAGAACTAGTACCTCTGCTTTGAGGACATGCTGAACCCTTTTCAGGGCTGCTTATCTACTTTTGGTGTCTACCTGGCATTCAACTTTCACCTGTGGCTCCAGGAAGCTGTAACATGTGCTGTGGGTCATACCCTGGCAAGCCACCTCTGCAGATGGACTAAACCAGGTTGAGGGCCCAAAACCTGTCAGTGAGTTAGGTAAGGGAATGTCTACTCCAAGCATGTGAAGACTTCACCCTGCAGGATGGGCAGATGAGAACAATTTGTTCCAACGGCTGTGAAGGTGGCTGAAGCAGGTGCTGGGGAGCTCTTGGAGCTTGGTTGGACATAGAAGATGCCAAGGTCATCATTGTGTCCCAGGCGATGACTAGTCATCCCAACTTTTCTCTTGGCACTGGACTTCTCCCTTCACTTAAATCCAACTTGCAATTAAGTTAAGACATCGCCCTGTGTTGTCATTGGTCCTCTTCAAAAATGAAGGACAAAGAAAACAAAACAAATGATAGATATAATTATATATACATATACATATATGAGTGTGTATATTTATGCATATATACATATGTGTGTATGCACACATATATTTGTATATATATGTATATATGGGGAAAGAGAGAAAGAGAGAGAGAGGGAATAAATTAGCATAGTATGGTAGTTAGAGAACCATTCAAAGAAGACCTGGGTTCAAGTCTTGACTCTAACACAGACTGATTGTGTGACTTCGGAAAATTCATGTGGCCTCTCAGTGCTTTAAGGTACAAAACAATTTCCAATCTGTATTTATTGGTAGAGGTACTTTCCTCACTGGGAGTTCTTTTATACCAATAAAATTTTATATATACGTACATATACGTATATATACACATACACACATATGTATGTGCACAAATATATATACACATATACATATACACTTATATGTATGTGTTGTATCTCAACACATTTTGATATTTTTATTTCATTTCATTCCAATAGATCCTACTTGTTTAGGAATAATTTTAGAGAATAGGAAATAAGCTAGCTATGCGAATCAAGGACAGGTTTGTTTGACTTTTCATGGCTTAAAATCCTTAGCTCCTAAAATGATTATTTTTCTTTTTTATATGGTAGTGGTAAACGTATAAGGAAATGGCAATAGTACAACTAGTGTTGTATCAGTCATATTTCTTAGGGTAGCCCTAGACCTTATTCTGATCTTAGCTTGGCAGTTCTTCCACGTTTCTAATAAAAGCTCCAGGATCGATCATAGAGTTCTTATTGATGTTAGTAAATAAATACAACTCACAAGGGATGCTGATTAGATTTCTGTTCTGCCAGTAATCTTATCTGCTTCTTACTTCCAGTCAATAAATAGATCACCCTTATAGTTATGTTCTTCAGAGCTCCCTCAGATTAGGTAAATGCAGCATCGTTTGTCTTCTTTTAACCTTAGTACAGAAAAAAAGAATCATAATTTTGTAAAAGGAATGTAATAGTGAGTAAATTTGTGCGGTTTTTCACTTTACTGTGTATCCTGGATCTTGCCTTTTGGTAAGAGTACATGCCACACACGCACATAGATATATGTGTATCTGTTTAGCTATCTATATGTAATTACTGATGAGGATAATTCCTTCTTTCAGTTAGACTTTGAAAGATGTGGAGTAGTATATTAGGTCATTGAGTTCTTTCTTTGTATGTCATTGCTATTCCTCTACATTTTTCTTTATAGCTTTATTTTTTCTTGTTTAGTATCAGATGTGAGGGCACATGAAAATAAAGGTGTGATCTGAATTGGAACCTCCAGGTATTTTAGGAGCCCTGTAGTATTCAGAAAATGTGTATTATAGAAACACAAAACCTCTCCACTCATTGCTCATTGTGTTCCTCCCCCCTTATACCTTTTAGTACTTTATAGTGTAAAGAATCCTCAACCAGTAGCTTGAGAGCTACTGGCTGAAGAGACAGTGTATTGTGATGGAAAAAATACTGGATTTTGGAGTCAGAAGACCTGAGTTTGAATCCAGATTTTCTACTTACTACCTCTGTGATCCTATAAAAGGTAGGATTTTAGTTGGGGCTTGAAGCAGGGAGGTCAGTAGTCTGAGCAGAGGAGAGAGACGGCATTCTAGGCATGGGGGATAGATAATCAGAGAAAATGTCTGGAGTTGAAAGATGGAGTGTCTTGTTTATGGAACAGTCAGGAGACCAGTGTCACTGCATTAAAAAGTACGTGTTGGGCATAAGTATAAGGTTTTCTTGTCAAAGACACTGGAATGGTTTGCCATTTCCTTCTCCAGTGCATCGAGGCAAACAGAAGTTGTGATTTATAGAGGGTCACTCAGCAAGTAGGTTTCTGAGGACAGATTTGAACTCAGTTCTTCCTGACTCCAGGCTAAGCCACTCTATTCACTGAACCACCTAACTCCCTTGGGATAGACATAGTGGGGCACTTAATGGATAAATATTTGTTGAATTTAATTGAATTACATTTTCTTCCCACTGGGGCCCAGGGAAGAACAATGAAGGCTTCAGCCACACCTATGGAGAATGGGAGGAAAACAATAGTTAACCCTTCTTCTAATAAAGAATTCCAGTCTTCATCAGAACCCCAAGATCCCTGCTCCCTAGATTACCCCCAAATCACAGTATCAGGTTCTCCCTTTTGCTTTGCTGGCTGTTCTCAGAGGGAGACCAAAGACCCCCAAAGTATCTTAGGCGTCCTATCGCCACAATTCATAGAATTCCATCCCCTCGAAAGACTAACAACATTAACAGCAGAAGCAATACTTCTGGGAAACACAGGTGTGTGTGGAGGAGAGGATAGGGAGAGGAGTTTCTGATAATCTCATTTTCCCCACAGTGGAGATTCATTTATTTCTAGTGGGAGTTTGGTTTCTTCAAAGATATTGGGATGTGATATAAACTCTTATGGAGGGAAGTTAGATCTATGCTCACTTTAAAAAAAAAATCTGCACTGATCTCTGGCAGTAAGTGTTGTCCTTCCCTAATATGAAGCCTTTTTTGTTTTTAAAGGAAAGGTCTCAGAGCATAGTCATTGATTAAACTTCACTATCCTCTCTTCAGTGCTTCAAAAGATCTATGATTTCATCAGGGTGAGCACTTCTTCAACTAAGGAGTTCACAGACACCCTTCTTGGGGTTGGCTATGGCCAGAAGAATTCAGTACCTGATGATCAACTCTCTAGTAACGAGCTATCTGGATTTAACCTAGTTCTCAGGCAACAGACTTATAGCCCATTGCTGGGCGAGTGCTTTCCACCTTAGTGGGCCCTGCCAGAAAATGTATGTTCTACTGATAGTCTTTAAT
Source organism: Pseudochirops corinnae (assembly GCA_028646515.1). Taxonomy (NCBI): domain Eukaryota; kingdom Metazoa; phylum Chordata; class Mammalia; order Diprotodontia; family Pseudocheiridae; genus Pseudochirops; species Pseudochirops corinnae. The sequence continues at coordinate 82,200,546 of CM053588.1, read as the reverse complement.
GAGGAGGAAGAGAACATTTACAGATATACTGCTATAGTGCTTTAAGGTTTGCCAAACCCTTTAAACACAAGAAACCTCTGAGGAAGAAATTACAGTGATCATCAACCTATTTTACAGATAAGGAGATTGAGGCTCAGAAGGGGAGTTGACTTACATAAAGTCACATAGTTTGTGTCAGAATCAGAAATCATACGTAGTGATTTTCCCTGACTCTAAGTCCAGTTGGTTGTTTTTTTTTTTATAAATTATGCCCCATTCTTTCTCTCCCCAAATCAACTTTATGTCATGATGAGGTGTCAGAGCAGTCTCACAGTGGAGGAGTCTGAGCATTAGCAGAGACATAAGAAGCCACTAAAGCCTTTGGAATGAGCAAATGATCTATTTCTTATACATATGGACCCCTAACGTCTATTTGGAAGTTGATTCTTCCTTCTGGTTCTATACTATTTTATAATATAATTTTATGATGGTCAAAGACTCAAAGTTTTAATAAGGGAGGTATAAAAGAAAATATACGAATAGAAAGCCAGACATGCTCTCCCTGTTGTTATAGTCCAGAAGGAGGTTCGAGGGGGAAAGGTGAAGAGCAAGTCCTGAAAAGAGCAAGAGAGAAGAGTCAGGTTGGTTCACTTTGATAGGCCATAGGTAGGGGTTCTCAGTCAATTGATCATCTGGAAGGTTCCTCTCCAAATCCCAATCGTGGTCTATGCCAGTGGGCACATTCCCTTAACATGTATAATTACCTTTTAGTTGTCTTCAAAGGTGCACTCCATGTAATTTCAAGAGATTGATTGGGTCACTTGCAGAATTGATCAGGATCTCCTTTGGTTCACTCATTTACATACATAATTGAACTGATTAACTATAGAATCAAACTGTGAAGAGAAAAAAGTGAATCTAGAGAAATAGTCAGAGGGAATGTCTGAGGTTCTTGAGGTTACAGTAAAGACAAAAAAAAGTTTTTGAAGAATACAGCAGACATATAAAAGGAAAAATGATTATGATTCAAGAAGGGAAATTAAAAATTCTACATTATGGAGGTGGCACAGTTATAGGTGGGGGGCATGAAATTACAGTAAAGACAAAAAATAGATTTAAGAAGAATGCAAGAGATAGAAATATAAAAGGAAAAATAATTATAATCAAAGAAAGGAAATTCAAAGTTCTAGATCATGAAGGTGGCACAGTTATAGGTAATGGTGAAATCTAAAGTATTAGCACTCTTGTAGGTGGTGGGAAAATATGAATCGTGGGACTTAGGAAGTAACAGAAAAGCTAGGCTGTTCTAGGAAAAATAGAAATGTAATTAATGTCCTTAAGGAGGAAGGTAGGGGTTAGAGTGGAGACTGTGAATCAGGATTGAACTCTTTGAAAAAGGAAGGAAAGTGAATTGGAGTCTGGTGCAGAAAAACAAAATAGATTTGGAACGAATGGTTGTTGTTGTTCATCCTTTGCTTTCAAAGAGGACCAGTGACATCACAGAATGATGTCTTGACTTGTGCATGAATTGTATTTAAGTGAGGCAGGGATGCACAAAGGTGTCAGTCTCATTCTCTCTTCCTGAATCATCGAAGTCTAGTGGCAAGACAAAAGTCAGAGACAAACTGGATGTGGATGACCTCCCTTCAGATTGTCTGAAGCAACCCATTCAATGACTAAGGACTAGGTAAGAATTGAGACAAAAGATGGCCTACTTTGCCATCACAAAAATATCAGTCTGGGAGGGGAAGATGCTCACAGTTTCTGACTAGAACAGAAAACAATTGCTATTTTCATTCTTTCTGAACCTAAACAATGAACAATAGAGACTTAGGTTGGGTTCTATTATGAGCCATTCAATGAAAGCTATAGTGATTGGGTCTAAAGGCCAGTTAAGGAGCTCCATTTGAGATAGGATGGGCTTGTCCAGAGCACCATTCGCCTCCTTTAAAATGATTATTTTTTTAAAAGCTAGTTTTTTTTTCAGAGCTATATTTCAAAAAGTTACATGTGAAAACTTCACAGGAAAAAAAAAAGTAAATTGACCCAGTTTTTTTGAAATAAATCTAGCCCTCAAGCCCTCAACTATCTAACAAAATACAAGCAACCAAAAATTGTACTTTCACAGACAGAGCACCCATATGTAAGATTATGGTGCCCCAAGTAGACAGAGGGGACTGCATGTAGTGAGGGGCTGTAGTTGTGTGTGGCTGCAAGGGAGACAGAACAGACATCTCTTAGCCTCATCTTCTCCCACTTTTCTCCAAGACAGACTTTCATTCCTGCCAGATGATTTTTTTTCAAGCTAGTTCTAGAGATCTGCAAGCCCTCAGTTCTTCCAAGGTGGCATGATTCAAATACCTTCCTGGCCTGTATTCTGGGCTGTGAGCCCCCATAAGCACTTTTCTCGGCCCTGGAACCATGAACAGGGCCCCTGTATCTCATCTATGAAATATGGATAATAATAGCTCGTACCTCCTAGGGTTGACTGAATCATTAGGGGTGACTGAAGGTTTCCAAGTGTCTCCAAACAAATTTGGTACATACAAGATATATGTCACTGTTTAGTCGTTTCAGTCATATCGGACTTGTGATCCCATTTGGGGTTTTCTTGGCAAACATGCTGGAGTGGTTTGCCATTTCTTTTTTCCAGTTCAATTTACAGATGAGGAAACTGAGGCAAAGAGAGTTAAGTGACTTGCCTGGGGTCATGCAGCTAGTACAATGACCCTTTCATGATTTTAAAATATGGATGATACGATTGGCTATGCATGACAGGAAGGTGATGAATTTGGGGTACAGAATGAGACATATTTTTCTATACAGCCATTGAGGGAATTTGTTTTGCTTAAGCATAAATATTTATCATGAGTAATTTCTCATTTATTTTTCTTTCCCCTCCCCCCAATCATGTAGCGGTTGAAAGGGGCAAAAAAATAGGTTTCTGTTAATTTTTTTTTTAATAGAGCTAGAGAGTGCTAGAGATGTGTGATACTGTTTCAAGGCATTTTCAATTGAGTTGGCTGTATTATTAGTTTTATTTAACCATTTTACTTCATTATATGAAAGTTCTCATAGAGTGGAGATAATCTATAAATAGTTACAATGTAAAAACAAAACACAGTTTACAAAAGAATAAAAAAGGAAATATCCCGGGGGGGAAGGAGGATGCCTGCTCCTGCCCTCAAATCCGGCCTCAGACACTCACTAGCCTTATAACCTTGGGGGTCACTTAACCTCTATGTGCCTCAGTTTCCTCAACTATAAAATGGGGATAATAATAGTACCCACCTCACAGGGTTGTTTTGAGAATCTGTAACAGCAAGCACCCTAGCATACCTAGCAGGATGGCTGCTAGCACAGGTTCTTAGATAGGGAAGCAACTCAAAAAAGGGTTAACAATCTTACTTTAATCAAACATATATAATTTACCCAGTTCAGGGGGAAAAGTCAGCACCCTGAACTTCAGAGAATGCAAACAGAAGTTACAAGCAGACAAAGATACAGAGAAAATAACACAATTCATGAACAGACAGGGCTTCCAGCCGTCTGATCATTACATCCATACCTAGTTAGTTACCAGAGAGAGAGAAGCATCAACATCTGGGTTTTCAAAGCTAGGGGGCTTAAGGTGACTGGAAGTGATTGGTCACTTTCTATCTATTAATTCTGTGAAAAATACTATATGCCTCTTTCATCAGGGAAATAAAGGTCACACACACATGCACACATTTATGTGTTCTTTGGTTTATTTTAGTTCAGTAACACATCAAGTATAACATATGCCTCATCCTCCACTGAAGGCTTGTATTAAGAACTTAGCATTGGTTCTGAAATGTGACTCTTCCTTACTCCCCCCCAATTTGTGCTTATTTTCACTTTCCCCTAGGGCATATTTTTCACAGTTGTGGTGCAAAGCACAATGTGTCTTGTCTATGGGAAAAACAATGTGCATTAGGCTCATTTTTTGGTGCCCTTATACTTTGTAGAGAACTATTTTTCGAAGTGTATCTTTTATCTGTTGCTTTAAGAATTGTGAGTCAAAGTCTTTGGGTACCACGACTGATCAAGGGGGTCCTGCTAAGATCTGTGTCTCAGAATCTTTAGGCCTTTCTTCAGCAACTGGTTGAGAAGATTAAAAATGGTGCTTGGTTCATCCCATGCTTTGCAAATGTATCATACATGACACACCAATAGGGCCTCACTTACATGATCTTATAGATGACTTTTTGAAGCTTATTGGGATTTGGAGTCTGAAAAATGAGACTTTTCACAGGTGAAGGATGAATCATACAAATATATGTATTTGTATATGTATTAATATGCTATTAAAGATTTAACCAACAAGCAAAGGTGTATGTGCTCTGTAATACGAACATTTCTTTATTTGTAGTCTCAAAAAAAGGTATATGCTTTCTTTGTCCTCCTCTCCCTCCTCCTCCTGACTCAACCTACAAGTATGGAAGTACTCAGAGGTTCAATCCTACTACTGATCAGCATGGGAGTTGAGACTTAATTTGTTTCAGACCTGGGCTAATTCACTGCTCCTTAGACAGTCTTGGGGGGTTCCCCCTTCCCCACTTCTGGGAACTCATTATATTAAAGCAGAACTTAATGCCAACATCCAATCAGCGTAACCCACTGTAGGATTGAGGGAAGGGAATAAGTATTTACATAGGGCCTGCTGTATAGTACCAGGTACTGTGATAAGCTCTTTACAAGTATTTTCTCATTTGATACAACAATCATCCTCAGTGCACAGTTGAGGAAACAGTCGAGGCAAAGAGAGCTCAAGTGTCTTGCTGGGGTCACTTGGCTAATAAGGGTCTGAGGCCAAATTTGAACTCAGATGTTCCTGAATCCAGTCCCAGTGCTCTTTCTAAGGCCACCTACCTAGCTGCCTCTGAATTGCAGTTAAGAATGCCTGCACTCAAGAGATCTGTCAGCCTCAGACTACCCAGTAGGTGGGATTGTAGGCTTATACCACCAATCCTGGTAAAATGTATGCTACTTGTAGTTATATTATAATTGATCAAATCTTAACTTTCATGGAGGCAATGTGAAAAATGCAAATGTTGATACATTAGACCTATGAGAAATAGGGACTAGGTTCCTGTGTCCACCAAAAACCATAATCTTTCACTAGAGATTGCTGAAAATATACTTCTCTACCTACAGTTCTGTATAATAACAAAATATTAATTCTGATAATAGGTACTTTTCCTAACACTGTAACTATGAAATCAGCCATAAAATGCAGTACACAAAATAAAATTGGTAACATGTTATGCATTTTTTCCTGCTAGAATTCTGTGACCTTTTGTACTAACATCTTAATAAAAATAACTAACCACTGATTTCAGACAATATTCACTTTTCATAACACATGAAATCTACAGTATCATAAATACTGTAAAGCAAGTAAAATTCTCAAAACTAAAACTTCTTTTCTTTCTTTCCTTTTTTTGCTTTTTGGTGGGAGGAAGATAGAGCAGTTGGGGTTAAGTGACTTGCCCAAGGTCACATGACTAGTTTTGTGTTAAGTCTCTGAGATAGGATTTGAACCCAGGTCCTCTTGTCTCCAGGTCCCATGCTCTATTTACTGTGCCACCTAGCTGCTCCTAAAACTTCTTTTTACCTAAATCTTACCATGTCAGATGGCAGTGTGAAGGCATTGTACTGTATTCTATACAGCTGTAAACCTCTACCTTGTCTACCCTCTGAAAACCACGAGAGAGGTTGCTGGGACTTTGGTCGCTGCTATCAGAAGACTCTGAGACTGGTGAGATCTCTGTATCACCTCTGACATTCTGTCCTTTGTCAAGTCCTGAAATAAATCAAAGCCATGAGTTGAGGAATAAAGCATCTTTAATTGAGATAACAGGGTAGCAAATCTATCACCCTGGGGGATGCCCAGTGGATTTCCAACTCCAAGATCCATGCAAAAGCTTCTTAAACCTATAGAACAGTGGTTCTCAACCTTCCTAATGCTGCGACCCTTTAATATAGTTCCTCATGTTGTGGTGACCTCCAACCATAGAATTATTTTCATTGCTACTTCGTAACTGTAATTTTGCTACTGTTATGAATCATAATGTGAATATCTGATATGCAGGATGTATTTTCATTGTTACAAATTGAACATAACCCACAGGTTGAGAACCGCTGCTATAGAAGGAGAGGGGGAGGAGGCAGTATAAACTAGCAAGGCCTGGTCACGAGACCCCAGTGGCCCTTGGCAATCAGGGCAAAGAAAGCCACTTCATTCTGGCTGTTTTGCCCTTCATGCCATGAATCCCAGTGGAAGGGGGCAAGGAAACTAAAAACTGAGATCCAGCTTGAGCTGGGCTCCCCCACAAGGCAAAATCTCTTAATGGGGGAACCTGGGGCGTGGTTCAGCTCAACGCAGTCAAAAGTAAATATCATAAGAGTGGGAATGTAAGGGCATTACTGAAATTATGACATTACAAGGATCATGTGAGGGAGTGGCAGTCCATATTGCATTTGGTATTAACAGTTTCTTTCATCATATTAACAATTTTCTATCATCTTAAAAGCTGATGGATGGCATTGGAGATCATGAAGGGAAATATTCCACCAGCTGTCTGTTTCCTGCTCCTTTTGAAATCTTTACGGGTCTCCCAGCAGACAGCTGCTGAAGACATTCGGCAACAAAGTTTGTTTAATAACTTTATTGCCTCACTAAGCTACGCCACTAACTTTGCATGGAACTAAAAGCACTTGCACTGAGTTTTGGGGGCATAATTGCAACAAAAAACTTACATTTTTAAAAGGAAACAATGAAAATGTGCAATGAATACACTGAAGCTGTTTACAAGATTACGATGAACAAGACCAGTGAAGCCCCTAGTAGGATACTTGCTGCTCCACAAACTTGACTGCATTGTGCTCTAATTTTTTTTCTCTACTGTGCATAGCTGAGAATGTGCAGGATTTCCAATGTGAAAGCAAAAAATTAGGTTACTAATAGAATCATGCAAGTGCTTGAAATCATGAAAATTAAATATGTGAATGTTGAGAATTAACTGTATATAATAGTAAGTCCTGACTGATCTAATAGTCATTCATTTGGGTTATAATTTGACTTCCCAAAGAAGTGCTCATCAGAGGATTTGGGGTTTGCCTTTCCCTCAGTGAAAATCCCAACCACAGAGCGCTGCCAGGGCCCTGGGCAGGGGGCATAGTGGAAGAGGTGTATTCATGAAGGGAATTAATTTGTTTCAACTCTTTCGGAGTTTTTGAGGGTCTTTCGTATTTTTCAGTGTCTGTATTCAATATATTTTTAATTTGAGTGTTTGCAAAGGAGCTGAGTCCTTTTTCTCACGTGTGTATGGATCTAGATATAGCCTATATTCTAATCTTCCTAGAATAAAACTAGAGGCGGAGGGGTGAGAGGAGCAAAATGATCCTGGATGGGATCATGAACTAATGATAATAATTTATAAGAAGTCCCCAGGATTTAACCCTAGGTATATTTCAGAATATTTCTGTATTCTGAAATATAGGTTACGAGGGGATGGGGGGCAGTACCAGTGAGTCAGGGCCCCAGCATTCCAGGGTCCTAGCATGTTTTAGGGCTACATTATAGTGAGAGCAGCACATGGGTTTCCATGGTACATTTCCACATCAGGAGCTGGGATTAGAGGTGTGGGGACATTCAGATCTGATGTCTGAGTAAGTCATAGTAATAATTCACGTGTATTATCGCTCTTTGAGATTTTGCAAAGCTTTCCTGGCAATAACCCTGCAATCAAGGTAGCACAAAGGTTATTTTAAAGATAAAGAAACTGAGGCTTAGAAAGGTTATGTGACTTGGCTAGTCATACACACAGGAAATGTTGGAGCTGGAACTTAAACCCATAGGTTCTGATATCTCAGTGTGTTTTTTTCTTTCTTTCTTCCTTTTTTTTTTTGTAATTCCCAATGCTCTTTCAATCCAGTGCCTGTCATCATTTATGGTACTTTTCATTTGCTAATATAATACATATATTACCTTTAATTAAATGTGAACTATAATTGTAATATGAAATTCTCTTGGGTACAATATTCTTCAATTAGATGACAGATCTGCCAACTAAATTAAAACCTCTAAACTTATGTTATTTTTTTTCTACCAGATTTCTTTCTGGTCTAGTAAAACCCATAATGATGCTGTCATGAAGGGCTGAATTAATAAACAGCCAAATGCCCAGAAACATTTAAAACTAAACTTTCTAAGTATGGAAATTTCAAAATCATGCCCCAAATCGGTTACAGATTTTCCCTTGAATTTTATATCAGAACGTTTTACTTTGGCAGCAGAAATTGGCCCTGAACAATCATTCCAGAATGGATTTCCCTAGGAATTACATGCTTTGGGAGATTGAAAAAAAATCTCAGATGGAGAAGAGAAAATAAATTGGAGCTAAATTTGGGAGTACTTATATGAACAAGACAGAATTAGTTGTGATCAAAAGATTCACAAATTCCAATTCCAATTCACTATGACTAGGTGGAAGATAGAATATTCTTAAGTCTTGGACAGTGTGGGGTAGATTGTAGCAAATTAGAATAAATGAAACTTTCAGTCAAATTCAGTTCTGCAGCAGACACTGCCTGGGGTTTGTTTGTCACACTGTGTGCCAGAGAATCTGTTATTGCATAAAACATTGAATTAAGTACAATCCTTGCCTCATGTACATTGACTTGGTTCTTAGTCTGATCTGTGTCTCTAATCTTGAAGCTCACACAATAATTTCCAGTTGAAGTCATTACTAATTGTGTATAAGAACAGTTACCTAGTTTGTTCTAGGACTTTTATTTAATGTTGGTTGGTGGTTGCAAATTTAGTGAGATCATGATATTTAAAAGGAAAAGTTTACAAACTAGAAAATTTCAACCCAACTGACTTTAATTGGCTATGTTTTTATCATAGATACTACTAGTTTTCTCTCTTTGCCCCATTTAGGCATCTAGTTCACTTATTCTCTGGCTTTCAGGAAAGTCTATTAGTTATTCCTCTTCTGACAAAAAGGACTTGAGAGTACTTTGGGAATGTCTTACTTCTCTGGTGTATTACCCCCACCCAGAGGAGCTGGGAACTTCATTATCTAAGAAATCTCTACTCTTTTGACTGCTGATATCATAAGGGTGATATCTTGACTTGTGCATGAATTGGAGAGTAACATCACAAGGGTGGTGTCTTGCACATGAATTTGATATGAATGGAGCAAAGCTACACAAAGTCATCAATCTCATCTTTTCTCCAGAGTTATCAAAGTCTAGTTGCAAGTCAAAGCTCAAGACAATTGGTGATGTCCCAGGATGCAGTGGGTAAACTTGGCCTTTCTAAATGGACATCTTTCCCAGGTCTCAGTTTGACTGAGGCCACCCCCATTTGATGATGAAGGACTGGTAAGAGTTACAACAAAGATGCCTCCATTTATTATCACAGAGATAGCAGTCTAGGAGGGGAAGATCCTTAGAGTTTCTGGCCAGAACAAAAAACAATTGCCATTTACACTCATATTAAGTCATCAAAACCTAAAAAATTACCCACAGATGCTTAGACGGGGGGCTGTTATTGGTCATTCACTGAAAACCAGTTTTGGGGTTTAGAGTCAAGTAGCTCCATTTAAAACCTAATGGGCTTTTAAAAGTCTGTCTTTTCAGAGTTATATTTCAAGAAATAAAAAATGAAAACCATGCAGGACAAAAGGTATATTGTCCCAACTTTTCGAAAAGAAGAAGGAGAAGGAGGAGGAAGGGGAACACGAGGAGGAGGAGGAGGAGGAACAGGAGAAGGAGGAGGAAGAGGAGGAGGAGGAAGAGAAAAGGAAGAAGAAGAAGCAGCAGCAGCAGCAGCAGAAGCATTGCCCAACTTCTCTTTGAATACTCTTGGGTAGGATGATAAAGACACAATACAAAATGTTCTCCTAAGAACCTACTTTTCACTCCTTCCCACAAATACAGCCTCCTTTCAAGGAGTAAGCTTAATGTTAGGCCTCCATAATTGTAGTGAGACACGTTTGTCATCTACTCTCTTTACAAGCAAACAGACTCACAAGGCTCAACAGAAACAGCTTTACTTGCAAGGTAGTGAAAAGAGATAGGACTTATAACTGACTTCAAAGACAGTATCAAGGTCATAGAATCTGATGTAGCTCTGAAAGGGCTCTTCAAGGTCATCTAGTCAAATTCCTCATTTAACCAATGAAAAAACTGAAGCCCGAAAAGATTAAACAGTTTGACAAAGATCTAGCTCCTGCCCAAGTGGCAGAGCAAGAATCTGAATTCAGATCTTTTGATTCCAAATCCAGTAAGTCAATAAGCTTTTAAACACTATGTTAAGTGTTAAGGGTACCAAAAAAAAAAGAAAAAGAAAAAAGAAAGCACAGTCCCTGCTCTCAAGATGCTCACATTTGAATGACGTAGACAATGTGTAAGTTATACGTCCAGTATTCTTTCTGCTGTATCCTTCCAATACACCCCAGGGCCCACCTTTGGCCGCAGAGACCCATACGGTTTTTCCCTACTCTTTCTGTTCTCTCATAGGATATGGTGACTTTTCCCCTGAGGGGCTAGTTTTCCAGTGCTGACTTAATGATGGTGGGGTTTGGGGAAGGACTCAGTATGTTTTCTAGCTCAAAAATCTTGCCCCATTATTTTTACTGCTTCTTTTGCATGAAGTCCTCTAGTCTTAAGTTTCATAGAATCATTCTTCTAGAGACTCTAGCAACCTTTATTTTCTTTCTTGTACTGGATCTTGCAAGTGAGTTTCTATTTCAAATTCCATGTCTGTTCATGGTGAATCACTTCCATTTATCTCTTCTCTCAGTATACTGTGTCATCTGATTGTGTTAGCACTTCCTGCTTGGTTCCAAAAATTGGGGGAGTGAGCACTCATTCTTCCCCAATTGTCCCTACATCCTCTTTCTGGGATGAGTTATTCAGATTACCCAGGACTGCTTCCTGAAACATTGAAAAGGGAAGGGGATAAGGCAGTGACTTATTCTGGTGCCTACACTTTGGGGAAAATCCCTGCTATAGACATAAGGTCATATATAAGATAAGAGCCTCAGTGTTATAGCTATGTCACATGAAGGAAGATAGGTGGAAGGACCTCGGATTGCTTAGCTTAGAGAAGGGAAGATTGGGTAGGGGCTGGGAATAATCGCTCTCTTCAAATATTTAAATTCCTGTCACATGGAAGGTAGGGAGGATTAGACTAGTTCTGTTTGATCACATCCAGATGGCAGAACCTGGAACAATGGATAGGTGGATATTACAAAGAGGTTAAGTCAGTTTAAGTTTAATGTCAGGAAAAGCTTCCCAATAATTAGAGCTGACCAAAAGTATAATGTACCGTTTCAGGAAGTAATAGATTCTTCCTCATTTGAAACCTTTAAGCAGGCTGAATGAACACTTGTTGAGTATGTTATAGTAGGGATTCTTTTTAGATGTATGTTGGATTAGTTGAATGCTAAAGTCCCTTCCAATTCTGAAATTTGGTGATTCTCTAATTAAAGAATATATATTTTAAGATTTATTTAATTATTTAATGTTCTATTCATTGTTAGGGATTTTCAGGTACCATCATTAAGTGTTAGAGGGAGCTAGGAGGTACAGTGGATAGACCACTGGGCCTGGAGTCAGGAAGACTTGAGTTCAAATTCTACCTTAGACAATTACTTGTTAGATGTGTGATCCTGTTCAAGTCACTTAACCTCTGTCTGCCTCATTTTCCTCAACTATAAAATTGGGATAATAATAGCATCTTTTTGCAGAGTTGTGAGGATCAAATGAAATAATATTTGTAAAGTGCTTACTATAATACTTGGCACCTACTAGGTGCTTAATAAATTCTCATTTCTTTCCATCATTGAGAAGGCAAGAGAGTTGATGTTTTGGGGGCAGGTACATATTTCTAGCGTTCCAAAAATCATACTGTACTAGTGACCTCCTGCATTTTAATGTAGCCTAAATTCTAAGTAGATTGAATAAAATGTTACATAAATTAGAAAACCTACTGACCTTGATTATTGGAATTTAAAATTAGTGGGAAAACAAAAAACAGTCCAATTGGAATGTGGAAAATGAATTGTTTGTTCTTCATTATTCCATCAGTGAAGGTATTTGTAGTGTAGTAATGGCAACAATAATTATTAAGAGGCTCAGTGAAGAGATGATGATGCCCTTCCCCCTTTATGTATTGATGTTTCAGCAAGTGACCTTTCCAGTTGTACATGGGCAGAGAAGAGGGAAAATCCATTAATAGTTCTGGTATCAAGTATAGTAATGGTGTTTTCATCCCTGGTGGATATGCTGGAGCCATTCTCTGCCCATTAACACTTAGCTCCAGGACTGAGTTTCAGTAAATTCCACTGAATGGAGCACATTATACTTTTTTTTTGGTGGCTTTATTCAGACTCTGGTAAACTGTGAGTAATGTAAAAATGGATTTGCATATGATGATCCCTGAATTTCTAAATTTCAAACCCAAGCACTACTTTTGACACCATATGGTGCTGTTTTGAAAGGAAAAAAAAAATCTATATGTAGTGTATTGCCACCATGCAATTGCTATACATTTCTTTATGTAGGTACCTCCTTCCCTTCTTTACCAGACATTTTTACAATGCTTCAAGAAGGTAAAAATCATTTTAAAAGAGCTAAAAGTAACATTAACACCTCAAGCAATGATATTGGTAATAGGATCATATGATCTGGGGAAGGATCTTAGGAATCGTCTTATTCCAACTCTTTCATTTTATAGACAAGAAAAATGAGACCCTGAAAAGTGAAGTGAATTATCCAAGGTCACACAGGTTACAGAGCCAGGGTTCATGGGCTCAAAATTCAAACCTTTTCTTTTATTATTATGCCATTCTGCTTTCATTGACATTTCTATCCTGTTTTAAGTTTACAAAGCAACTTGCATACATTATCTAATTTGATCCTCACAAAAATCTAGTGAGGTAAAGTAGTACTAGTCCCATTTCATAGATGATGAAACTGAGGCAAGAAAGATGAAGGGATTTGCTTAAGGTCATATAACAAGTGGGTTGTAGAGCTGAAACTTGAACCCAGGACCTCTGACTTTAAATTCATGTTCTTCCTATTGCACTGCCACTTTAGACTGATGAACCTTAGTGACAGTTTTCCAAGAATAACTTCTAATTTCCTCCTCGCTCTTGCATTTTCATAACCTGTTCCCATTTCCATCAGTTGCTGTGCTTATGTATAGTAAAATGCTTTGATGCTGTCTTTCTATATCTCTTTTCTTTCCCTTCTACTTTTCTGACTGGTGCCAGAGAAGTGCTTCAAATGTTTCTACAGTGGGACAGTATTCACTCCCTCTGAACCTATAATATTAATAATATCTGCATAACCTATTATGCAGAGTTCTTCAAGATAAAAATGGGAGCAGCACTGTAGAGAGTTACAAATGAGGGTTTGCAGAATTCCCGCAGCCCCACAATGGCTTGGGGTGCACTATTTGGGGTTTCTGTCTCTGCATCTCCGCTTTCACAAATCAGAGCCCTATTTATCCTGGTTGACCCCTTCTTTTTTCTACTCATTCTTAGTTGTCTATTTTCTAGAAACCATTCCAGTGCCTGATTACCATTAATTAAAATGATTGCGAAGTCAGGCTTGTTTTTCTCCATTCTTATTAAATTTCAGTCCTCTCTTGAGATTCTAAATTTAGCACCCGAATAAACAAAGATGTTGGCATTACAGTTTATGAAAATATGTAACGATATAATTATAAAACATTCACTTCATTGGAATATGTTGCCCACCCCACCCCCACTCCCATTTCAGAGGAAGAATTTCTATAACTTTAATTTAAAGGAATGGTATTTAGTGGTCTTCCCAGTGTCAAATCATCAGAATATGATAGGTCTTACCAGCAGCTTTTGATGCTTCTTTTCCTTCATAGATTTGTCATCAAAAATATTCCAGCTCTGGCTTCTAGGGGATCTTTAAAAAGCTGAAATGATTTCCTTTGACATTTTCCCTTGGCATAATCTGACATCTTAAGTTAGACAGGCATAAACATCATTGGGTTTAAAATTTCATTACCTTTAGGCTGATTATCCTAGCTTAAACAAACACATAAATAAATAAAAGCTAATGCAATATTCCCAATACCTCTGTATGTGTCCTTATTAACATTTGATCCTGAAGATTTCAAACTAATTAGTCAGAAAGTCTCAAAACTCAGACTTGGGGAAATAGAATTGGGTAGAAATGCCCTAATTAGTAGTCAGATTATCCTTTCATAGGACAGAGAGGGTCCAAACAGACTTTGAGGGATTTTTCAAATCTCTGAATATGACCCAACCCAGATTTTTTAGGAACTTCATTTAATGACACCATCCAGTCGGTTTGTTACCATCTCTCCTTGCAAACACAAAATTCTCCAAGTTCAAGGAAGACTATATTTATTTTCAGGTCAAATAAAACAAATAGAATTATTATCAGAGCTCATGAAAATATTGACACTCACCCATCAACACCTTTTTTTTCCCCCAAAGATCCTTCTAGCCTCCATACTTACATTTGTCCAAGTAGCACAGATTTGTGGTACCTTCTGTAGATCTTTTTAGTTCCCAGCAGGTGGCGCCAGTCAGCAGTCATCTCTACTTCTCTACATTTCCCAACAAATGCCATCACTTATTCCTAAACTTAACATCTTAGAATCCTGAGTTTCCACAAATTTCAGGTCAAGCATCACCTTTGACATGAGAACTTTTCTGATTCCTCCAGAGCCTAGTGAAATACTGGCCTCAGGAGGTTCAGAGAGGATCAGAGGGAGATAAGCGCCTCTCCTCCCCATTACCTTGTAATTATGTATTTATTTTGAACATATTTAATCTACTTCTGTATGTATTGTTGTTGTCTTCCCTAATAGAATGTAAGCTACTTGAGGGCAGGGACTGTTTCTTTTTTGCCTTTGTCTCCCTAGTGCTTAGCATAATGCCTGGCGTGTAGAGAACCTAATAAATGCTTGTCGAGTAATTGATGGTTACTGTTCTCAAACAGCCTCACTCCTCTGCCTCACTCTGTCTGCCGTCCTCTACAACTCCAGTGGGAAGTGTCATTAATAGGGACCCTAATTTTATTTTCTTATTTTTTTCTTCTCCCTGCCCAAAGGATAAAACTTCTGAGTTGCCCTTCTGGTCTTAGTATGTCAGGTGAGGTGTTTTGAAATTTTCCTGTCATGGCAGTATTATAGTTCAAAGGCCTGTCCAAATCAGGGTGCCTCCACTCTGGAGCATCTCCTTTGTGTTATGGTTCTTATTGACCTCAGAAGTTCTCCCAGAGGTCAGGAATATAAAGCTACCTCTCTTTGTCTTCCAAAAAGTCTCCATTATTGACAGTGGTTTGGGTCAGGTGAATCCAGCATATAAATTCTCTTTTCATCAGATTCTTCCTGGTATACTTCACACCGTGTCCCTTACCCTCAGATTGGGCCTGGATTATGGGCTAGGATACATTTTTCAATAATATTTACTTTCCTCCATGAGTAGTAATCAAGAGAGGGCTGAGACCGTCTTCTTGGATGTAATGATGCTCGATAGGGGCATTGTATCAACCATAGTTGCACATTTCTGATGGGTATAGAACAAATACTATTATTGCAGTTTCCTGGAAGGTGTGTTTGCCCATTCTCATGAACCCCATGTCCAATGTGGGACAGTAGAGGCACCTGTTGCCCAGGTACCACAGCTCCTCTTAGAGAACTCATGTTAACTATAACCCAAGGGAAGAACCACCAGGAGAATGGGAGTAAGCCTGGTCAGGAGAAAGTGAAAAGACAAATTGAGAAAAAATACTCTTGTGTATGAATGGGGAAACAGTTTAAATTTACAGTCTTAAAAGGAACTTTTTTTTTGGATGGAGCATGTCATTTCATCTGTGCAGGGATCTCCTAGAAAGAAATTCCTCTATCAATGAAGGTTTAGACCAGTGTCTTAGCAAGCTGCCTGGGGTACTGGGCTATCAAGTGACATATCAAAGGTCACTCAGCCAGTATGTATCAGAGGAGGGCTTTGTATCCAGGCCAGTTCACTATTGACTATGCCATGTCATAGTCAATAGTCCATACATGAAGCTTATAGGGGAAAAAAGCGTTCATATCTTTATTTCAAACTAGACTTGACTATAGTGAGACAAGTTAGGCATATACAAAATTCCCGGGGCCTTCTGTGTTTAGAAAATGATTAAAAAAAAAAAAAAAGAGTATTTTCAGTGAACAGAGCACCGGCCCTGGAGTCAGGAGGACCCGAGTTCAAATCTGGCCTCAGATACTTAACACTAGCCTTGTGACCTTGGGCAGGTCACTTAACCCCAATTGCCCTCCAAAAAGCAAAAAAAAAAGGTATTTTCTAACTAGTTTCTTAGTCGAAATAAACACACATCTTTTGTGACAACACTGTCACAATGACAAGAACACTGGATGTACTCAGAGAATTTGACTTCAAATTGTATCTCTGCTACTTACTACCCACTATTACCTGAGGTGATAGTTCTCACTTTGCCTCCATTTCTTCTTCTGAAAATGAGGAGGCTAGACTATGATATAAGACTCCTTTTAGTTCTTGACCTTGTGATCTAAATGATTAGAAAATATCAGATACTAATCAGCTGGGAATTAGCTACAGTTTAAAGGTCACTATTTGAAAAATGGTACTGCTTGATTCACTTTGAATACTTTCAATCCATATGCAGAAGTACTGATGATGATACAGGGGGCTTTTGTGGGCATATAGGCATGTAAAAAATCTCTGGAACCAGTTGGTATGATCTTCGTTAATCAGGAAGAAAGTTCATTCAGAAATTCAATGAAATGAAAACTCCTCTATTTCCAAGCTCCCCATGGTGCACTTAAATCATATTTCATTATGACAGATGTGCCTCATTCCAAGTTCTTATTTATATAGCATGCCAACATATTGTCATTATCGGTCATTATTCTTAAAAGCATTAGCCATTGTAATGCTGAAGTTTGAAATTTCCCATAAAACTCATCTACATATTTTCAAAAAAAGGTGAAATTTGTTCCCATTAACTTCCCTGTCTTTGATTGTGTTTCTGTCTCAAGCTCTTTGTTTAGCTGTTAGACTTTGCAAGGGAAGGGAAACACTGCAGGGCTCAGATGAATCTATTGTTCTAGCTCTGTAAATCTGCTGACATCTTTTCCCAGGAAGATAATTGAATCTTCTCTGTCTGATGAAAGGTCCCTGAAATATCAGGCAACAGATTTTCTGTGGGGTATAGAAACTCAACTATTAAAGAGGTGACTTACAAAGTCAAAGGAAACTTCAGAATCCTTTGAGTTTGGTTGCTTCTATTCTGTGAAGCATTTTAAAAAGCATCCCATATATACAGAAAACACGAGAAGTGGAACATTCATTGTAAGGGAACAAATAATAGGATGGAAAATCAATATGATAGGAATCTGCCTTGGATACTGTTCAAGGGTATTTACTAGCAAATATACCCAAATGGCATCATTGCAACATTGTCTCAACCGTAATATTCTATAATATAAACCTTGAAGATGGTGTTTTGGCAAGTTTCCAAAGTTCTACAACAAAAATTAAAGTGCTAGTTATAGTATTTTTTAGGGGAAGAATCTCCATATCTATGTAAATGTGAGACCCTAAAAGCTCCCCCAAATGTTTCAAATTTGAACATCTGCTTAGCATAAGGGAACAGCCGTGGAGAAATGAATCATAGAGAGATAAGGAATCAATCAATCAATTAACAAATAATTATTGAATACTTACTATTTTCCAGGCATTGGGTTAAGTGTTGGGGATATGAAGAAAAATTTTTAAAAAACCCAGTCTTTGACCTCAAGGAGAATGGGGGAAGCTGCATGTATATAAATTGGGACATACAAATTACATAGAGAACAAGGAAATCTCAGAGTAGAAGGCACTAGGATCCTGAAAAAAAAAAAAGACCTGAAAAGTCTCCTAAAGATGGCATTTGAACTGAGTCTTGAATGTAGCCAGGGAGGCTAGGAAGTGGAGGTGAGGAGGGTGAGTGCTGCAAGGTGTGGGGGACAACCAATCCGAATGAATATGGAATGTGGTGTGCTCAGAGCAGAAAGGAGGACTTTATACTCGTACACATATATTAGATCCTAGAGATAATAGAGTAGGATTCATTGGAATTTACTGAGTAGGTAGGTGATATTGTCAGACTTGCACTTTAGGAAAATCACTTTGGCAGCTATATGGAGGATGGGTTGGAACAGGGAAATACTTGAGCCAGTGAAGGAGATAACTAGGAGGCTGTTGCTGTAATTCAGGCTAAAGGTGATGAAAACTTGAACTAGGGAGGTGGCTATGTGAGTGAGGGGAAGGGCACATTTATGAGAGATGGTATGAATGCAGAAACGAGATTTGGCAACTCATTGGCTATGTAGGGTGAAAGAGTGAGGTGTTGAGAATAACACTATGTTATGAACTTTAGTGATTGAATGGAAAGATGTTGCCCTTGATGGTACCAACAGAGGGGTGGATTTAGTACAAAAGCTGAGTTCTGTTTTGGAATTATACATATATACTCATACAGACGTGTATATATGTGTTACACGCATACAGACATATATCTATATCTATCTTATTTTTTGCTTTTTGGAGGGGAGAAGGCAGGACAGTTGGGGTTAAGTGACTTGCCCAAGGTCACACGGCTAGTAAGTGTTAGGAGTCTGAGGCTGGATTTAAATTCAGGCCCTCCTGACTCTAGGGCCAGTGCTCTCTTCACTGCACCACCTCGTGGCCCCTATATCTATACCTGGTAATCATCAGCATAGAGATGATGATTGAACCCACAGTAATTGAAACCACTAAGTGAGACATCATACAGAGGAAAGACAAGAGTCCTGGGCGACATTCATGGCTACACATGACATGGATGGATGAAGATCCAAGTAAAGAAAACTGAGATATGGTTAAACATGTAGGAAGAAAACAGAGAGAGACAGAGAGACAGAAACAGAGAGACAGACAGAGATAGACAGACAGAGAGAGAGAGACAGAAACAGAGAGACAGAGAGAGAGAGACAGAAACAGACAGACAGACAGACAGAGACAGAAACAGAGCTCCTTAAAACCCAGAAAGGAGAGAGTACCAAGAGAATAGGGTGGTCAACATTATAACATGCTACAGAGAGATTGAACAAGATGAGGATTGAGAAAATAGCTACTTTTATATAGAATGTTAAATAGCAGTTGATACTCCACAGATTCTGAGATTCTATGGCGTATTTTATTTAATCTTACATAGAAACAACAGAGGAATTAACAGGAATTTTGTAGCCCCTTGTCTTGCATTTGCTTCTGTGTTGCTTGGTAATTGCTCCCTGACTGCTTCATTTAGCTAAGCCTTGCCTCCCCATCTAACTCGTAAGCTTCCTGAACACAGAGGCCATGTGCTCTTATTGCAGCATCCAGCCCAATGTTGGGCAGTAACAGACATTCCAAAATGCTTTTTGAATGGAGTTGTTATTTTCAGAGGTTATTTTTAGTTGTTTTGATGAGACTGTGCCTGTACCTAAATGATGAAAAATATTGGGGTGAAAAGAAAAGCTTCAGACTTTGATAATAAACATGTGTTAACTGCTTCTTTTCTACACAGCACTGTGCTGGGCACCGGAAGAGTGAGGCAGCTTAAATTAGACACTCTCCGCGTATGTTCTCATGGAACTCATAATCAGGCAGGAGTATATGATACATACACAGAAAAAAAATACAAAAGGATATATGCGAAGTGCCAAAGAGAGGGGCAATTCCAGCGCAAGGTGGTCTCGGAGTTGGAATGAACCTCAGCAGTAATCTAGTTCTAGTCCAGCTTATGCCGTTACTGACCAAAAGAATCGGTGAAGGATTCATAACAGAGAGAACATGAGCTGGGCTTTGAAATGTTGATAAGATTCCAAAGGCAGAAATAAGGGTTAGCTGATGTATTCCAGGGGTTAACAGCTTGGGTCGTGTGCGGGGGACAGCCTGCTGTGGGCTGGGGAGGGAAACAAGCAATTATTAAACATTTACTATGTGCTAGGTAGGAACTGGATAAAACACTGGCAATAGAAATACAAGCAAAAAGTAAGAGTCCTTGCCCTCACATATCTTACCTTCTAATAGGGGAACACACAAAAGGCAGCTGAAAAGTAGGGGTGGGGATAAAGGTAGTTGGCATAGCAGCATGAATTTTTAGTCCAGAAGCCATGAATAGGACCAGGAGGAGAATGAAGGCAAGGACTGATCTTTTAAACAAAATGGAGGCTTCAGAAGGAACTCACCAGTGGGAGAAGGGATGGGCCTTCACAGCAGGTTGAGAAGGCTTCAGGGATGATTGGAAGTTCTTGAGAAAGAATGTTCTGGGTACTGAAGAAAATTCAGGATAAGGCAGGGAAAGTGGCAGAGTTTTGAGAATGGGGCACAGTGGGGAAGGGACGAGGAAACAGTATGAAATACTGATGGAAAGGTACTTTGATAACAGATTAGGGAAGCCCATGAATTCCAAGAATCTGAACTTTATTTGAGAGACACTAAAGACCCATTAAGGGGTTTCAAAGACTGGGGTGATGAGATCACGTTTGTATGTGATGATAGCAACAGGGCAAAACCTGAATTGGAGGAAGAGAGAGTTGTTTTTGGCTGTCTCAACTGGAAGGTCCATCTAATCAATTTGGAGCAAGAAGAAGATAAAACTGCGCCCGTGCTGCCGAAACCTGAACTCATCATCTTCTCCCCAAATTGACCTCTCCTCCAAAGTTCCCTATTTCTTGTTAGGCTACCATCATGATCCTAGCTTAACACAGTGCCTGACATATGGTAAGTGCTTAATAAATATTAATTGATTGATAATTGTTTGAGTTTGTGTTCTCAGAATAATCTTTGACCCTTCCCTCTTCTTCATTCCCATATCTAAATATTTTCCAGCACTATCACGTCTAACTCCACAATGTGTCTCTTTTCTAAAGCTTTTTCTCCACCCCTCTATCTCCCTAATCCAAGTCCTTATCACTATTCACCTGGATTACTATAGTAGCATTCTACTTGGTCTCCCTAATTCTACTCTCTCCCTTTTCCAGTCAGTTCTCCACATAGCTGCCAAAATAATGTTTCTGAGGCATAAGTCAAACCACATTCACTTGTTCAAAAACCTTCAGTGATTGCAGATTGTTTTTTGGATAGCATACAGTTTTGTCATGCTGGGCCTTTAAGACCCTACACCATTTTATTCCAACTTGCCTTTGCTTCCTTATTCATATCAGTTCTCTTAATATGTTCTATGTTCTAGCTGGCTCGACTTGTTGGTTGTTCCACAACATCTGTGCATTGTGTTCAATTCTGGATGCCACATTCTGGGAAGAATATTGACAACCTAGAAGGCATCTAGAGTCTAGTGAGTGGATGGAGACAAAGTCATATGGGTATTGGTAGAGGAACTGGGAATATTTAGCCTGATTAATAGAAGACTTATGGGTAGCATGTTAGCTATCTTTAATGATCTGAAGAACTATTATGTAAAAGAGAGATTTGACTTGTTCTGCTTGAACCCAGAGGACAGCACTAGGATTAGTGGGTGGAAATTACAGAAAAAAGATTTAGATTTGATGCAAAGAAAAATTTTCTAACAGTTGTAATGGATTCCATCATAGAATGTAGTGGGTTCCCCTTACTGAAGACCTTCACTTACAGCAGAAGTGCTTAACTTTTTTCTGTCGTGGACCCCTTTGGCAATCTGGTGAGGTCTATAGAACTCCTCAGAGTTGTACTTTTAAATCTATAAAATAAGATATAAAGGATTATGAGGGAAACCAATTATATTAAAATATAGTTAACAAAATATTTTTTAAAGTTCGTTGGAGGGGCAGCTAGGTGGTGCAGTGAATAGAGCACTGGCCCTGGAGTCAGGAGGACCTGAGTTCAAAATTGGCCTCAAACACTTAATACTTACTAGCTGAGTGACTTTTGGCAAATCACTTAACCCCAATTGGACTGCCTTCTCCCCTCGGAAAAAAAGACCAAAAAACAAAAAGTTCATTGGACCCTAGGTTAAGACGGAGGTTGGATCATCACTTGTCAGGATTTTATAGTGGGAATTCTTATAAAGATATGTTTGCACAGAAATCAGTTGAGTTAATCAATCAAGATCCTCAGTTTAGTTGAAGATGTAAATATAGAAACAACCTGTGTGTTAATCAATTGCTAAAGTCCACAAAGTTATTATGAGTTTGGTCAGATAGATGCCAAATGATTGGATCCCATCTGGAACATAGGGAAGCCAATACAGTGGCACATTTCTCCTTGCTAACAGTTGACTTACTTGATTTTTTCCTAATGTTTTCATGGTGTTTGAAATACCATCAGTTAGTATAGATTTCTGTAATATTTTATTTAACATAGATTTAAAATTTTTTCTTTAACATCCAGATTTTTAAAATTAAGAATTTAACAGGAAAAGAATAAACTGCATTGCTTTTTGAAAAGGAAGCAGTACTTCTCCTTGAAAGATGCGTATTTTAAAAATCATTGTTGTGTTGATACAAATCACAGAGTTCTACAATCTCTAAAGAATTCATGAAGCAGGTCATGCAATGGGCAATGAAGATATGCATGGTGGTGTGAATGGGTAGCAGCATATCACCATTGAAAAATTAGGAAGGAAAAGCAGCATAAAAACGACATCAGAAAAACATTTGTCATTAGAAAAGAAGGTGGACTAATCATGTACCAAAAGCAAGGGATAATAGATAGATGGTTTGTGTGCTTCATTGATGTGTGATGTCAAGAGCTCTAGGCAAAGGCTGTCTGTATGTTGGATGAAGCCTCTATTGAATACTTTTGGGAAGACATGGGCAAGACTCACATAGGAGAAGAAATGCATGGACTGTGATTGACACTATTGAAGAGAGTATCCACAATTGTGATCTTGTCAGAGACCCATCCACATATTTTAATATTTCGACTTCTTTATTTAAAAGAATTGTGGGAATGAAGTAGATATAAAATGACAA
>CM053588.1:82163089-82177420 GCA_028646515.1 Pseudochirops corinnae | reverse complement strand
AAAAAAAAAAAAAAAAAAAAGAAAAATGAAGTAAACTTTGAAAGTTCAGCTCAAGCCTTAACCCTTTAAAAATTGTTTATTTAAATAGTATTTTATTTTTCTAACAACATGTGGAGATAATTTTTAATATTCATTTTTAAAAAGTTTTAATTTCCAAATTTTCTCCTTTCTTCTCTCACCACCCCTTCCCTAAAGTGGTAAGCAATTTGATAGAGATTAAAATGTGCAATCATGTAAAACATTTTCCATATTAGTTATGTTGTGAAAGAAGAAACGGGACAAAAGAAAAGAATCACAAAAAAATAACAAAAGTAAAAATAGTAAGCTCCATCAGTCTTTCTCTGCATATGGATAACTTTTTCCATCATGAGTCTTTTGGAATTGTCTTGGGTCATTGCATTGCTGAGAAGACCTAAGTCATTCACAAGTGATCATCATACAATATTGCTGTTATTATGTACAATGTTTTCTTGGTTCTGCTAACTTCACTTTGCATCAGTTCATGTACATCTTTCCAGGTTTTTCTAAAATCTGACTGCTTGTCATTTCTTTTTTTAGTTAATAACATTTCATTTTTTCCAATTACATGTAAAGATAGTTTTCAACATTCATTTTTAAAAGAAGATTTTGAGTTCCAAATTTTTCTCCCTCTCTTCCACCTCCCCCTGCCCCTAAGAAAGCAAGCAAGTTGATATAGGTTAGACATGTGCAATCATTTTAAATGTATTTCTACATTAGTCATGTTGTGAAAGAAGCAGAACAAAAGGGAAAGGCCACAAAAATAAAAAAAGTGAAAATAGTATCCTTCGATATGCATTCAGACTCCATAGTTCTTTCTCTGGATATGGATACCATTTTCGATTATGAGTCTTTTGGAATTGTTTTGAATCGTTGCATTACTGAGAAGATCTAAGTCAGTCATTGTTGATCATTGTACAATATTGCTGTTGCTATTTACATTATTCTCCAGGTTCTGCTCACTTCACTCAGGATTAGTTCATGTAAGTCCAGGTTTTTCTGAAATCTGCTGGATCTTACTTCTTATAGCACAATAGTATTCCATTTCATTCATATACCACAGTTTGTTCAGCCATCCCCCAACTGATGAGCATCCTTTCAATTTCCAATTCTTTGCCACCACAAAAAGAGCTGCTATAATTATTTTTGTACATGTAGGTTCTTTCCCTTTTTTATAATCTCTTTGGGATACAGACCTAGTAGTGTTATTGCTGAATCAAGGAGTATGCGTGTTTATCAAACAGTAGATTTCTGTAGTCTTATACTATTGTGTCTCGTGTAACTAATTTATTCCACTGATCTACCACTCTATTTCTTAGCCAGTACCAAATTGTTTTGGTGATTACTGCTTTATAATACAGTTTGAGATCCAGTATGGCCAGGCCACCTGCCTTTGCATTTTTTTTCATTAATTCCCTTTATTTTCTTGACCTTTTGTTCTTTCAGATGAATTTTGTTATTATCTTTTTCTAGCTCTATAAAATAATTTCTGGTAGTTTGATCGGTCTAGCACTAAATAAATAAATTAATTTAGGTAAAATTATAATTTTTATTACATTATCTTGACCTAACTATGAGCAGCTGATGTTTTTCCAGATATTTAGATATGACTTTATTTGTGTGAGAAGTGTTTTGTAATTGTGTTCACATAGTTCTTGGGTTTGTTTTGTCAGGTAGACTCCCAAACATTTTATGTCTTCAGCAACTTTAAATGAAATTTCTCTTTCTATCTCTTGCTGTTGGACTTTGTTAGTAATATATAAAAATGCCAAGAATTTATGTGGGTTTATTTTATATCTTGCAACTTTGCTAAAGTTATTTATTATTTCAAGTAGTTTTTTTACTTGATTCTCTAGGATTTTCTAAGTATATTATCATATCATCTGCAAAGAGTGATAACTTCGTTTCTTCTTTGCCTGTTCTAATTCCTTCGATTTATTTTTCTTCTCTTATTGCTAAAGCTAGCATTTCTAGAACCTAATTGAATAGTAGGGGTGATAATGGGCATCCTTGTTTCAGCCCTGATCAATTTTCTTACTTTCAAATTTATTAATCTTTCCTTAGATTATCAAAATTTCTAATTTAGTGTTTAATTAGGAATTTTTAATTTGTTCTTTTTCTAACTTTTTAAATTGTTTACCCAAATCATTTATCTGCTTTTTCTCTATTTTATTCATGTAAACATTTAGAGACATGAAGTTTTCCCTAAGTACTGCTTTGGCTGCATCCCCTAAATTTTGTTATGTTGTTTTATTATTGTCATTCTCTTTGATGAAATTATTGTTTCTATGATTTGTTGCTTGACTCACTCATTCTTTAGGATTAGATTATTTAGTTTCCCATTAATTTTTAATCTATCTTTCTACATATCTTTATTACATGTAATTTTTATTGTATCATGATCTGGAAAGGATACATATAATATTTCTGCCTTTCTGCATTTGAATGTGAGGTTTTTATTCCCCAATATATGGTCAATTTTTGTATGGGTGCCATGTACTGCTGAGAAAAAGGTATATTCCTTACTATCACCATTCAACTTTGTCCAATAACTAACTTTTCTAAAATCCTATTCACCTCCTTAACTTCTTTCTTGTTTATTTTGTTTATTTTTTTCTTGTTTATTTGTTTTGTTTGTTTCTTGTTTATTCCAAGAGGGGAAAATTGAGGTTCCCCACTAGTATAGTTTTGCTATCTATTTCCTCCTGTAACTCACTTCGCTTCTTCAAGAATTTGGATGCTATACCACTTGGTGCAAATATGTTTAATATTGACATTATTTCATTGTTTATGATTCACACACACACATATATATGTACATTTATGCATATATATTTACTTCCTAATCTCTTTTAATTAGTGCTATTTTTGCTTTTGCTTTGTCTGAGATCATGATTGAGACCTTTGTTTGTTTGTTTTTTACTTCAACTGAAGCATAATATATTCAGCTCTAGTCTTTAACCTTTACTCTGTGTGTGTCTCCCTGGTTCAATTATGTTTCTTGTAAACAACACATTGTAGGATTCTGGTTTTTAATCCAATCTGCTATCAGCTTCCATTTTATGATAGAGTCCATCCCATTCACATTCTCAGTTATGATTGCCAACTGTGTATTTCCCTTCTTCCTGTTTTTCCTCCTGTTTATCCTTCTTTTTCTCCTTGCACCACTTCCCTCTTCATCAGTGTTTTGCTTCTGACCACTGTCTCCCCAAATCTGCCCTCCCCTCCACCTTTATTTAGCTTCCTTCCCTCCTACTTTCCTGTATAAAACAGAATTCTATACCTAACTGATTGTGTATGTTATTCCCTCTTTGAATTAATTCCAGTGATAGTAAGATTAAAGCAATGTGCACTGCCCACCTTCCCATCTTCCCCTCCATTGTAATAGATCTTTTGTATCTCTTCATGCATGATAATTTACCCCATTTTACCTCTCCCTTCTGCTCCTAGTGTAATCCTCTTTCTCACCCTTAATTTTTTTAAATCATCCCTTCAAAGTCGCCTTATACTCATACCCTCTGTCTATGTATACTCCTTTTAACTGCAGTAATATTGATACAGTTTAAACAGTTTAACCTTACTGAATCCCTTATATTTCTCTTTAGTCTTGAAATTGAAAATCAATTTTTTTTTTGTTCAGCTCTGCTCTTTTCATCAAGAAGACTTGAAAGCCTTCTACTTCATTGAATGACCATTTTTTCCCCCTGAAAGATTATGTTTATTTTTGCTGGGTAGGTGATTCTTGATTTAGTCTTAGCTCCTTTGCCTTCTGGAATATCATGCTCCATGCCCTTTGATCCTTTAATGTTGAAGCTTCTAAATCCTGTGTAGTCCTGACTGTGAATCCATAATATTTGAAATGTTTCCTTCTGCCTGCTTGTAATATTTTCTCCTTGACCTGAGAGTTTTGGAATTTTGCTATAATGTTCCTGGGAGCTCTCATTTTGGGATCTATTTCAGGAGATGATTTCAATGGCTAGGATATCAGGGCAGTTGCCTTTTTTTTTTTTAAATAATTTCTTGAAGTATGATGTTCAGGTGCTTTTTTTGGATCATAATTTTTGGGTAGTCCCAACAATTCTTATATTATCTCTCTTCAGTCTATTTTCTAGATCAGTTGTTTTTCACATTTTCTTCTGTTTTTCATTCTTCTGATTTTGTTTGATTGATTCTTGATGTATCATAGAGTCATTAGCTTCCACTTGGCCAATTCTAATTTTTAAGGAGTTATTTTCTTCAGTTAGCCTTTTTACATCCTTTTCCATCTGGCCAACTCTACTTTTTTAGGGAATTACTTGTAATGATAATGGGATTTGAAGATCTTCCATGCCCCTTAAACTTGCTGACATAACAGGAAGGGGTGACGCAGGAAGGAGCTAGAGCTGAGTAGGGTATGGGCTAGAGTCAGTGTTATGACTAGCAGCAGTAGCCGCAGCCTGAGCTTCTTCTGAGAGCCAGTCAGAGCTTCTCCTGAGGACTTCTTCTGTTGGGGACTTTTGGGGATGGAAGCTACGGGGGGTCGGAGCTGCTAGGAGTGAGCTGCATGGAGGCTGAGCAGTTGCCTTGAGTGAGGAGAGGAGGATCTTTGCGTGAGGGAGCCTCTTTTGTTTTGAGGGCTTGGGAATGTGGGTATTTACTGCATTAACTATGTGTGCCAACTTGGTGTCTACTGCAGTGGATTTTACTTTCTGGTTTTGGGACTCAGCTTTCTGGTATTTGAATAAATGTTCTGGCTATGTCTCCCATCTAGAGAGCCTGTTATGTTTGGTGATTAATTAATTTGTGATGTAATTAATACCAGCATACCAAAGGCATTGTGAATATTGAGTTGTTGTTACATTACTTTCTTCAGTAAATTTCTGTACGTTTTTCCATTTTTTGTGCTTTCTTTATCAAGCTGTTGACTCCCCCCCATGATTCTCTTGTATCACTCTCCTTTCTTTTCCCAATTTTTCTTCTACTTCTTTTATTTGATTTTTAAATTCCTTTTTGACTTTTTCCAGGAGCTTTCTTTTTTGGGGGGCACTTGAGACCAATTCACAATTTTCTTTGATGCTTTGTATGTAGACATCTTGAGATTGTCATCTTCTGAGTTTGTCTCTTGACTTTCCCTGACACCATAATAACATTCTATGATCAGGCTCTTTTTCTTTTCTTTTTGCTCATCTTTTCCAACCCATTTCATTACTTGTAAAGTTAAGCTGTACCCCTGGAGTATAAGGGGTGCTGTCCTCAGTTTCTTGTGTCAGGGCTACAAACCCTGGCTGCTTGCCTGGTGCTGTGCTGGTGCTGCCCTGAAACCTGTGGGGGATCCTCATACTGTGGTGTGGCCACAGGTGTCTGGCAGCTCACCTGATGCTCTGCTGAGGTGGGGATGGGATGTGGATGGGGGGTGGATGGTGCTGCGTGGTGCCATGGGTGTCTGGTGGATCACCTAGTGTTGTGCTGAGCAACATGAGGGGACTAGATGTTGGCATCTGTCTGTTCACCTGATGCTGTGTTGAAGCACATAGGGGGCCCTCATACTGTGCTGGGGCTGCATGGCACTGGGGTGTGGCAGTGGTTTTGTCTGTCAGCTTGCCTGGTGTGCTGAGGCTGGGGTGGGGGATAAGGGTGCCTGGTTCCGTGCAGTGCTACAGGGGTCTGGTGGCTCACCTGGCATTGGGTTGAAGGTGGGGAGGGGTTGGTACTGTGATGGGGGTCCTTTTTGGACGTCTAGCTGCTCTACTGCAATGGCAGTGGACCTCAGTCAGTGACTTGCACTGGGGCTCAGGGCCTTGCACTGGCTTGCTGAGGCAGGACCTGTTGCTGGCTTATTGGAACTCTACCTGCCTTGGAATGTGTTCCTCTTTTACCCAAGTGGGACAAGACTTTTACTATCAACTGCCCAGTTGCTAGAAGATTGTTTTACTCAGTCTTTTTATTGGTTATGCTGATTCAGAATTTATTTTGAGGCTCAATTTTATAGATGTTTGGAGTTGAATATGGGATAATTCAAGCGACTTCCTGCTTACTCTACCATCTTGGCTCCTGGAAGTCTCTATGCCTGAATATAACCTCTTTCAAGAGTATTTTTCTGTTGCCTTAATAGATGCTGGTGCTCCTCCTCCTTAAATTGTCTTGCTTTTACTTCATACGTATTTTGAAAATGTTTGTAGGTATACTTGCTATCTCCTTTTTAAAATATGAGCTCCTTGAGGGGAGGTAATATTTCATTTTTGCCTCTATATGCCTAGCAACTTGCCCAGGTATATGGTACAAAACTAAATGCTTTTGTAGGTTGGTTTTCCTGCTTGTGAAAAAAAGGCCAGCTGGGTCTCAAAAAGGCATTGATCATCACGAAATTTTGATTGAATGAGAGTAGATCAGGCATTTTGATTTTTCTTTCCAAACCTGTAATGGATAAGTAGCATGATAAGTAGTGATTAGACAAGAGATGCATGAAAAGATAAAGAAGAAAGAGAAATCATAAGGAACTTATTAAAGTTGATGTGTTTGAATTCCTACCTGGAAAGATGATGTTTGTTGCTCATGAGACTTTTTTCAGTATTAGGATAGCTGAAGAGAATATATATATATATACATATAGCATATGTGTGTGTATACATGTCTGTATATGTATGTATGTCTATATGTGTGTATATGTATACATAGAGAGAGGGTAAGTTGAATATGAAGGGATGATATCTAAAAATAAAATTAAGGGTGAGAGAAGAATATATTGGTAAAAGGAGAAAGGGAGAGGTAGAATAGGGTAAATTATCTTATATAAAAGAGTCAAGAGGAAGCTGTTGCAATGGAGGGGAAGAGCAGGAACGTGAAAGGGAATGGGTCAGCCTTACTCTCATTGCATTTGGCTTAAGGAGGGAATAACATACATACTCAGCTGTGTGTCTTACCCTACAGGAAAATAGAGGGGAAGGGGGAAAGAGGGAGGATGATAGAAGGGAGGGAAGATTGGGGGAGGGGGTAATCAGAAGCAAACACTTTTGAAAAGAGACAGGGTCAAAGGAGAAAACAGAATAAATGGGGGTGGGTGAGATAAATAGTGATTAGAGCAGTAGACTTGGAGTCAAGAAGTCCTGAGTTCAATTCCCACCTCAGAGAACCCTGAGCAAGTTGTTCAGCCTCTCTGTGCCTCAGTTTCTTCATCTGTGAAATGGAAGAGCTGAACCATATGACCTGTAAGATTCCTTTCAACTAGAAATTTATGATCTTTATTTTCTTCCCTGTGGCTGGATTAATTGAATCCACAGGGAAACTGAATGTACTAGACTACCTCAGCCTTGCACTGCCACAGCGTAAGAAAAGTGAACTGTTAAAGGACCCATCTGTCTAAAATTGATAATGGCAGAAACAGTTCATAGGATCATAGATTTATAGAGGGAACATCCCTGAAAAACCTCCTAATTTAATGACCTTATTTCATAAATCACAAAGCTGTGACCCACGGAGATTCAGTGTCTTATCCAAAGTTAGCATGTGTCAGAGTTAGGATCTGAACCCTGGTATTCTGACTCTGTTGACAGTGCTTTTTACACTGAAGCATACTGAAGAAGTCTGTACTTGAAGTTGAAGGCTCCAAAACTGATTAATCCTGTGACCCTGGGGAAGTCACTCAATTTCTGAGAGCTCCAGTTTCCTCATCTGCAGAAGGGGATAATAGTAATACAATTAGTTCAAGGAAAATCATGGATGGTAGATAACATTCCCATAGTGGTTTAAAGTTTATGAAGAATTTTACAGATACTATTTTATCCTCTCAACAGCCCTGGGAGATAGGCATTATTATTACCCCTCCCCCTTTTTACAGATGAGGAAACTGAGACAGACAGAGGTTGGGGTCACACAGCTAGTAAATATCTGAGGCCAGATTTGAGAGTCAAGTCTTCCTGGCTCTAGGTCCAGTGCCCATCAACTGTGCCATCTAGTTGCCTCTGTGACATGTTCTGCATAGTGATGCTTCATGAAAAATGCTATTCAATAGTATTAATACATCACATCCCAGTCCTCATCCTGATGTTATAAATTCCCAACTAAAGGTCACCAGTCCTAGCCGCTTTCCTGATCAAGTCAGCTCAGCTCAATTGTGCCTCAGTCAGAAAATCCTGAGATACCCTCTCCTGTTTTGCTCAATTTAGCCCCAGATCCTCCCACTTTCCTGTACATTCTTCCCCATCATCTCCTCCAGAACCATCACTAGGTATCTGCCAACATTCCATTGCTTTCTCACTACTCCTATCTTCTTCCACGTCTCCTGTATCATCCAAGGAATGCACC
The DNA here is from genome assembly GCA_028646515.1 of Pseudochirops corinnae. NCBI lineage: Eukaryota > Metazoa > Chordata > Mammalia > Diprotodontia > Pseudocheiridae > Pseudochirops > Pseudochirops corinnae. Next base: position 82,169,122 of record CM053588.1, on the reverse strand, counting down.
TCCCTTCTATTTTTAACATTGTTATTATGCTGCTAACTAGCCTTCTGTAATGTTTCTCCTAAAATTGTTCTTTCATAGAACTCAGTGACAGTGTTAGTGAAGTATGCTTGTATATAAAGCACTATACAGATGTGAGCTATCTCTATTTTCTCTTAACATTCTTTTGTGTATGCTTGCTTATATGGCTTACCCATAATTGTCTATTTCTTTCTATAAGCTTTGTTGCAGAGGACATCAAGTGAAAAAAAAAAGAAATAATTTAACGATGGTATTTTAAGATTAACTTGAATTACCACTGGGGAAAAGGTTAGGTTGTTTTTCCCATGCCCAGCATTATACCTAGTGCCATAGAAGGTGACTAATACATGCCTGTGATTGACTTAATGAATTTCTGTGCAATCCCACCCATCAAAAATCTTGGTTGACTGAGGAAGACACTATCTGCTATTTCTAGTGATCATGAAATCTCCACTTCAGCTTGCTTTATGTGCTTTCTGATATTTCCCCTGGCTAGTCTTAGATTTTAGACATAACAAAACAACTAATACTTCTGTCTGAATTTAACATATAACACGAAGTTTATAGGAGTAATTGTAGAGAGAAGTACCCAAGCAGTATGATTTCTCTATATTGGTTACTTTAAAAGGGTAAGAGAAGAATCTTAATTTGTGATGAGCAGAGGCCAGGGTCACCTTCCCATTTCCAGAGTTGGAGTAGGGGTTGATGAGAAGGTAATTTTGAGGATCTTGTAATACAAGTGTTATTTTTGCATATGAGAGATGTGTGGAGTGAGAAGCAGAGATGTGTGCAGTACCATAGAAAGAACTCCAGATCCGGATTTTCTAGATAATTATAATAAAAACAGTAAAAATAGTGACAGCAATTAGGATGTTGATTATTATTAATAACTAGCATTTATTTAGTACTTTAGGGCTTGCAGATCTATCTGTGTGTATATGTATATGTATGTATATATATAAATATATATGTATATATATACATAATTTTATTTTCATAATAACCCTGGGAGTTGGGGGCTATTTTACCACCATTTTACACATGATAAAACTGAGACAAACAGAAGTTAGGTGACTTCCCCTAAGTCATAGAGCTAGAAAGTGTCTGAGACCAGATTTGAACTAAGGTAGTTCTGAGTCCAGGTCCAGCTGTTCCACCTAGCTGTGTGACCTTGGCCATATCATTTCATCTCTGGGGGCCTCATTTTACTTTACTACAAAAAGGGAAGTTTGGACCAGTTGATCTTTTATCTCTTCAGTCCTCCTTAACAATCATGCCTCGAGGCAGATTAGAACACCTTTGCTTTCCTTCTGGCATTCCTCAACCTTCCCTATATTATTCGACTTGCTAATTGTTTTTTCATCCAGATTTGTCTTACTTTGCAAAAATGACAAGACTTATATTGCCATTGTTGAAATCCTAGGGCTATTTGGATGGCAGAGAAAGGACTGAAGTGGCCCACTGCGTATTTGGAATGAAATTTAGCACCTGATCCAGAGTTCCTTTTAAATGTAAATGTGAAGCTGCTGGTCACACATTTGGCCACTTTTCATTTTCACTTTAATTATAGAGCTTTCTTTCTTTGAAATCAGCTCTCTGAAACGGGAGCTATGGGCCTCTCAATGATCCACTTTTTAAACTCTGTGTGTGTGTGTGTGAGTGTGTGAATGTGTGTATGTGTGTGTGTGTGTGTGTGTGTGTGTGTGTGTGTGTGTGTGTGTGTGTGGCGGGGAGGGCGGGGTGGAGTGTATTATTATTCAGAGAGACAGCCAGCAATCTAGAATAAGAAGGTACATTATTTTGAAAGCATTTAAAATGCTGTTCAGACTTGTTCCTTCTAGTGGGAATCTTTCCTCATAAAGCATACATTTCATAAAGGATAAAATTAGAAAATGGAAATTTAAAAGTAAAACTATGACAAGGGTTGGTGTCAAACTCTTTAGCAATCTTTATTGACAAATTGCCTAGGGAGTAAATGAATAGAAACAACACAATGAGACTCGCAATAACAATGTTTTACATTTTGGTAGGTAGTGCCTTTCTGAGATTTCTGTATGCTTCACATCTCTAATTACCCCTTCACTTGGCACGACTAAGGGTAGTTTGTTTTATTACAAAGGTACATTTGATTTCCTCTATATTCATGATCTGTGAACAAGTGAGTGTTTTTTGAGCGGTGGTTTTAGATTACAGAAGTCTATTTGTTTTAGGTGAGAGAATTCTTTTTGTTCCTTCCCTTTGCTGTGTTTAGGCCATTTGGTGAAACCAGACTCTCCTCGAAATTTCTAGAATCTCCTTTGGAAACATTTAAAAATAGGAATACAATTTTAATGTAGTTCTGCTTGAAAGGGAAGAGATAGGTTAGCAGAGGTTTGTGGGTTGGGAGGAAGAGGTTTAGTTTTATTTATGTCTAACTTGGGATAGCATTGAGATACTCTGGCAGAAATGGTTAATGTAGAGTTTTGAAGTCTTTTTAACATTATTTTCCCTCACATTTTTATTGTAATTCTTTTGTTTCTTTTCTTTTTATTCTACAACATCAGTTCATAGAAATCTTTCCAGATTTTTCTAATTCTGTCTTATTCATCATTTCGATATGTTCTCATTTCATTATGTTCATATACCACAATTTGTCCAGCCATTTCCCAAATGATAGGCAAAACTTTCTTCCTTTTGCCACAATAAAAATGCTATTATAAATATTACTGCACTGTATGTATAGTTCTTGACCTCCTTGGGTCACGACAATTTCTAATATTTTTGGACCAAAAAGTGTGTACAGTTTAGTAACTTTTGCAGTGTTTTTTCCAAACTGTTTTCTAGAATATTTGAACCAATTCATAGCACCCCCGGTAGTGCATTAATTAGTTTGCTTGTCCTTTCTCATATTTTCCAACAATTGCTCTTTTCTTCTTTTCTGCATTTTTGCCACTTTAATGGCTGTGAGGTTGAATCACAGAGTTCAATTTGTATTTCTCTTATTATTATTGATTTTTTTGATACCTTGTTGTTGATAGCTTACATTTTTTCATTTGAAAACTGCCTCTATAATCTTTGTCCACTTATCTACTGCAGAATGGGTCATATTCTTATTCATTTGTATCAATTATATTCATACATGCATATATGCACATATATAAAATGTGTTTATGTAGAGACAGACATACAGAGCATGTGTGGTGTGTGTGTGTGTATGTGTGTTTAAGATAGAGACAGAAATAAAGTGATAGAGAGAATAGATATTGCAGTGATTCATTTCTAATTTTAGTTATATTTATCTTACAAACTCAGCTTTTCAGTTTCATGTGATCAATTTTTTTTTCCCATTCATGGTTATCTCTTCACTTCATATTGGTAAGAATTCCGCCCCTTGGCCATCATTGTGAAAGATATCTCCTTCCTTTGTTCTCCATTTAAAAACGATGTGACTTTTATATTTGTTATTTATCCATTAGCACTTCATTGTGGAACATGGCAGAAGATGTTGGTCTAAGCTTAATTTTTGCCAGATTGTTTTTCCTAGCAGTTTTTGTCTAATAGGAAGTCTTTATCTCAGTAATTATTATCCTTTGTTTGTTGAGCTCTGTGCTTCAATGTGAGGTTGCCTCTAGGTCTTATTTATCCAATCAGTCTTCTTGATCAAATTTTCTACTTTTTAACCAATATCAAAGTCTTTTGATGATTACTGCTTTATAGTATAGTTTGACATGTGGTTCTAATGGGCCTTCTTCCTACCTTTTCTTTGGAGATTCTTAACCTTTTACTATCTCAGATGAATTTTTTATTATTTTGTTTAGAGTTATAAAAATATTTTGTCAATCTAATTGATATTATATTGAATCTGCAAATTAATATGGGTAAAATTATAATTTTATTTTATTATTTTGTTAATCATGGTCCATCTATAAGCAATCAGTATTTTGAATCATATTTAAGTCTTTTATTTCTACAAAAAGTGCTTAGTAAATGTATTCATTTAAGCCCTGATTGTTTTTTGGTAGGTGAACTCAGATATTTTATAAATCATATATCTATTTTGAATGAGATTTCCTTTTCTGTATCTTTTTGCTCAATTTTGTCACAAATATATAGAAAGACTGATGATTCTGTGGATTTATTTTGTATCCTGTTACACTGTAGAAGTAATTTTTTTCTTATATTTTTAATTGAATCTTTAGGATTCTGTAAGTAAATTATCAAACCATATGCAGAAACATTAATTATATTTTCTCTTGAGCTATTTCTAGTTCTTTGATTTCTTTTTCTTATTGCTATACCTAGCATTCTAGAATTGTATTACATAGCGGTGGTGACATTGAATCTCCTTGCTTAAAGGACCATTTATTCTTATGCTTTCTGGTGTATTCACCATAAAAGAGTGTTATATTTTGACAAAAGCTATTTCTGCATCTATAGCTATCATCATGTTATTTTAAGTTATTTTTGTTATTAATTATATTTATAATTTCTCATATGTTGAGCCAGTTCTTAATTCCTGATATGAATCTAGTCAGATCATATTAAATAATCTTTTGACAATGTTGCTGTAGTATTTTTACTAACATTTCATTCAATATTTTTGTATTACTGTTCTTTAGAGATACTGATCTATAATTTTCTTATTTTTGCTTTATCTCTCAGTTCAATTAACAAGGTCACAATTGTTTCATAAAAGGAATTTGACAAAATGTGTTCTTTATTTCTATAAGCAATTTATGTAGTATTAGAGTTCATTGTTCTTTATGTGCTTGATAAAATATATTTAGGCCGATAGTTCTATTTTTTTTTTCCCATTGAGAGTTAAATTATTGCTGGTTTGCATTTTTCCCCTTGAGACTGAATGTTTCAAATTCTATATTTCTTATTCTTTTAATCTGTATATTTTGTATTTCTAAGTATTCACCTATTTCTTTTAAGTTACCAATTTTATTGGCATATAATTAGGCACAATATCTTCCAATAATTTCCTTCATTTCCTCTTTATCTTGCCTTGATTCCTCTTTTTTTGTTTTTTCAATTAAAAAAAATTATATTGTACAAAATGTAATGTGTTATCTCAGAAGGTGATGTAATGCCATGCACGAGCACATTCCCAAAAGAATACTACTGTGGACAGCTTTTAAGGTTCTGATTACACAGTATAGTGACCATTTATTCCATAACAAATCAAGGCAAACTCAGAAAATCAAGGTATATAATATATATACAATTCACGTATATAATATTCACAACATTATATCTTATCACAGAAAATCACAAGATAGTGTTCACAACAGCTTAATATTAGAATGGCCACATAGTTTTCACCAAAGTAGCCACAGTTTTTAGAACAAAGAACAAAAGAATACTCATCTGGTTTCCCTAAGGGATAAACTCTCCTTACTTTGTCATTCAATCATTCCACAAAACAAGGCAGTCTTCCACTCATGGGGCAGTCATAAGTTAACTTAATCAGTCACTTATCCAGAATCACAATGACTAAAATACAATCATTAGGAAATCACACAAACCCTCCACCCCTCGGTGTCTAGTAAACTTCAATTTCATCATACGTTCAATATCCAAGGAGAGGCCTTTTCTTCATCTTGACTTGGAGTGGTCTCTCAGATTCCCTGGATCCCCTTCCATGGTCCCAGCTCCTAGCTGAATCCACCAGTCACCTGAATTCAGAGGCAGACAACTCCCAGTTTCTCATCCAGTCATCCGGGTAGTTCTTGGTACACACTGAAGTTCACAGGGTCCAGCACATCTCAAAACCTTCACCACTTCTGTTGCTGGGAACTCAAGGATCAACCAATCCACAAACAAACAAAGTCTTATCCTGGTCATGCTTCTTCAGTCATCCAGAGGTTCAGCTGGCCCTAGGACCCAGAAGAAATCTCAGCCTTCCAGGCGGCCTCCTTGGCAGCAACTTCAGCCTTCACCAGATTCTGGTCTCATAGAAAACTCCAACTCAGTTCTCAGTCCAGCAGCCTAGCTTCTAGATGCTGTGAGAATTCTGCTCCTCCACTGTAA
>CM053588.1:82116770-82162589 GCA_028646515.1 Pseudochirops corinnae | reverse complement strand
GTTCTCCCCCTCTATTGTAACAATTATCTCTTGATTCTTCCATGAGATGCTCAACCCCATTCTGATTCTCCCTGTCTCCTCTTAATCTAATCTTCTCTCACCTCAGGATTTCACCATTTGGAATATTGTCCCTTCCTATTCAATTGATCTTATGCCCTCTATATATTCATATATATGCATACTCAGATATGTGCTTGTATGCATATGTAAACCCTCTTATATAAATATATGTGTATGTATATGTATATATACATTTATATTCCTCCAGGTTTTTCTGAAAGCATCCTGCTTATCATTTCTTATAGCACAGAAATACTCCGTCACAGTCATATGCCACAACTTAACAACCATTCCCCAGTTGATGAACATCCCTTCAATTTCTGATTCTTTGCCACCACAAAAAGGGTTGTTATAAATATTTTTGTACCTATAGGTCCTTTTCCTTTTTCTTTGGGGTACAGGCCTAGTAGTGGTATTGCCATATCTAAAGGTATACAATTTTATAGCCCTTTGGACATAGTTCCAGATCGTTCGTCAGACTGGTTGGACCAGTTCACTATCCCATCAACAATTCATTAAGGTACCTACTTTCCCTACTCCTATTGTTTCTGACATGTGTGAAGTAGTACCTCAGGGATGTTTTAATTTATTTTTCTCTAAGCAATTGTTATCTGTATCATTTTTTCGTATGATTACAGATAGTTTCAATTTCTTCATCTGAAGACTGTTTATGTCTTTTGACCATTTATCAATTGGGGAATTGCTCTTAATTTTCTAAATTTGACTCAGTTCCTTACATATTTAAGAAATGAGGCCTTTATCAAAGAATCTTGATATAAAATTATACTGCTTCATTTTTTTGATACTACTTCATTGTCTATGGTACCTTTTAGGAAAAAAAAATGTAGATTCCCTGATTCTCTTTTAAGTAGGTCCAATTTTGCTTTTGCTTTGTCTGAGATTATGATTGCCACCCTGTACTTTTTGCAAAAAAAAAAAAAGAATTGAAATAGCTCAGAAGAAAGCAAGATGTGCAGATTTAGAGAGTCCATCCCAAATATTCATATGGACTATTTGCGCCCAGCCTGTGATAGAACATTCTGACCTTGTATTGGTCTGGTCTGCCACAACTGGACACACTAAAACTTGAGTCCAGCAGAGTGATGTCATTTTGGTCCTCTTTGAGAATGAAGGACAACAACCAACCATTACATATTGATATTAATTAATTTTCTATGGTACTTTTCAGCATGATGTAGTTACCCTGTTTATCAAATCTGTGCTTGCTGTTTTATGTTTTCAGATATCATGATTTTGATATCTGAATCATGTCTTGCCTTTGTTTTTACTTCAACTGAAGCATAATAGATTTTACTCTAGTTCCCTATTTTAACTGTGTGAATCTTTCTGTGTCAGATATGTTTCTTGTAAATAGCATATTGCTGGATTTTACTTTCTCACCCATTATACTTTTTTGTGGATAATTTAATCCTATTTATGTTCATGGTTGTGATTGTTAGTTGTGTGTTTTCCTCTTTTCTGTTTTCTTATATTGAGTACATTCCTTTATCCTCTTCCTTATAAAGAATGGGGGAAAGAAGTTTTTTCTTGGGAAGGGTTATAAATTTTCATTAGAGATCTTTTTCTCCTTTCTCCCCTGGTAGGAATATACAATTTTCTTTGGTGTTTTTGGTGGTGAGCCTAATTTTTTGCCTTTTGAAATGTCATATTACAAGCCTTTAATTGATGTCTACTAAATCTTATGAGATCCTTACCATAGCTACTTCATAATTGAATTCTCTCTGGATGTCTGTGGTATTTTTTTCTTTGACCTAGAAGCTTTGGATTTTGGCTATGTTCCTAGAAATTTTTATTTTGAGATTTCTTTTAGAAGGTGGCTAGTGGACTCTTTCTATTTTGTCTTTGCCCTCTGGTTCTAAGAAAACTGCAATTTTCTTTCATGATTTGTTGAAATATGATGCGTAGGCTTTTGGGATTATTTGGACATGGTTTTAAGGTAGTCAAATCATTCTTAAATTATCACTACTTAACCTGTTTTCTACATGAGTTATTTTTTGACATGGGATATATTTCATCTTTAGCATTTTGATTTTGTTTTAGGATTTCTTGTTGTGTCATGGAGTCATTAAATTCTGCTCAGTATATTCTGATTTTCAAGGATTCTGTGACTTGGGTAAGGTTTTGTACCTGTTGTGCCAAGTTTTTAATTCTCTTTCCAAGTCTTCCCACCAAAATTCTCATTTCCTTTTCTTTTTTTCCTCTACCACTCTCCTATCATTTGTAAAATCACCTCATTCTTTAAAAACAAAACAAAACTTCTTCCTTAATTTTATCCAGAAATTCTTGCTGCCCTTGTATCTAAGCTATTTTTTGGAGGTTTTGTTTGTTTCAGAATCATTCTCTTCTGCATTTGTTTCTTGGGTGATGTTATACTACAATAGCTATTTTTGGTGTGATTCTTTTTTGGGGGATGGAGAAGTTATTTATTCCTGCTTGAACTGGGACTTTTTACCAGGGCCAAGATCTGTGTACTTCTAGAGGAAACGTCTGAGCCTTTCTTGGATTCTTTTCTATTCTTTTTGGTTCTGTTGCTACTTTCTTAGGGTATTGAAAGCTATGATCTTCAAGTATAATATGGATAACAGGCACTGGAACTGTAAACTTTGAATACATCAAAAGTATTTAAGTCAGATTTCTGTCCTTCTCATCTGAGCTTTTCAAGCTCCTGATGTAATTTTGTATTTGGACAATGCAATTATGGGCTTTCCCGTGATTGGAGTTCAAGTAGACTATTATTGGTTCAAGTCACTGTCAGCTGGCTGGGAGGCTTTGCAGGTTCAGAGCAATAGAATTGTAGGCTCCTCTTTGATCTGAGCTCCCTGCCCTGGTTATTCTGAAAGTTTCACACATGGCTGGAATCTGGATCTGAATCTCCACTCCAGCTGTGTGCTGCTGGTTCCTAGTCAACTATACTAGTTGTCTAGTATACCGCATTCTGAAAAAGCTTGTTATCCTGTTCCATCACTTTTAGTCACATGTTTCCTATGTTCCCAGTTCTAGGGCACGAGAGACAAAGCTGTTAGCTGATTGTTCCAGAATCCTGCAGCATATGACACTCCTCTATGCTGAATGTGAAACTTCTTGATCAGGATATAGGCTGACACGTTTTCTAGATTTCTGTGGAGTTGTGGGTGGGAGCCAGGCTGCTCTACTTTCTGCTATTCCACTATCTTGACTATTCTCTTCTAATTTCTTTTTCTGTGTCTCTTAAATATCTCCTTTTCCCATCCCTACCCCCATCCTTCAGCTACTTATCGCCTCAAATCTGAATTATTGTAATAGTCTCCCAACTGGACCCCTGCCTTAAACCTCTTCCCACTCCAATCCGTCTTCCACACAGTTGCCACAGAGGCTTTCCCAAAGCTCATGTCTAACCGTGTCACTCACCTACTCAGTAAACTCCAATGAGTCCCTCTAAAATAAAATATAAACTTCTTAGTCACTTAAATCTCATTGCAATCTGGTCCCTTCCTACTTTCCTAGTCTTTTAAAACGTTACAGCTCAGCCATACCTGCGTACTTGTTTTCTTGGTGCACAAAATTGACATTTTCTGTCTCCATACTTTTGCTCTTGTTCTCCCCCGTTCCTGAAATGTTCCTCTTCCTGACCTCCAGCTCACAGAATCTCTTGCTTTCTTCTGTGCTCAGTTTGAATGCCACTGCCTAAAGAAGAAGGTCTTTCCTGGTTACCCCCCAGCCCCAGTTGCTCGTTCTATACTTTCCTCTCTAATCCTTTTTTCCCATTTACTCTGTGGTTAAATCTTGAATGTACCAATTTATGTATATTTCCCTCATGGAAAATAAGCTCCTTGAGAGCAGGGATTTATTTTTAAATTTCACTTATATCCTCGCACTTAGCACAGTGCTGGGCACATAGGAAGTATTAAATAAATGCTTGTTAGTTGATTGTGTATTCTAGAGCAATACCATAATTAGGGGAGGGATCGATAGGGTTTCGCTTAGAGTGGAAAATGAAAGGATGGTGATAGCAATTTGGTGGGAAAGGGAAGCCTCTTTTCTTCAACCTTAGGAGTGATGACAGCCACCTCTAGCTTTATCCACTGGGATGTTTCCTCCTCAACTCAGTACTCTTCTTGTTAGCAGGTGGTACATTCCTTTCCATTAGCAACTGTACTTTCACCTACATGGAAATCTTGGAATTTCTCAGGGTGTGCCTTTCCCTTTCAGGCCACATCTTAGGTGACCCTCACTTCATCCTACCTCCCCCACCCCCAACTACTTGTCTGTGGTGAAAACACTGCTAGTTATATCTCTGCACTCTTCACCCAATACAAGGACAAATGTTTAGTGTTTATTTAATGACTATGTAGGAGATTTATTGAAGTCTTCCGAAAGAGATTGTGTCTGGATTTAAAAGCGAGACATCCTTTATAGTCATTAACTCTGAACTCAAGTTATTTGGGTAATGTTTTTAAGCCATCTATCACCTTGCTTTGGCCAGCCAATTGGTGTGAAGCTTGTTAGACTGATGTTCTCTTGAAATTACACTAGAAAAGTAAGCCATCATTTTCCCCCTGTCTTTGATCTATAATTCTTCTCAATTATGCCAGCACAAGGTGTGAAACTTCTGAAGTTATATAAAAAACTCCAGCAGTTTTCTGTGCTGTCAGGGTATTGCATTGACAAGCAGGCCACCTGGACAAATTTCAGTTGTTCTGAATTTCTAATGCCTTTCTCTTCTGGTGCCTAATGAACCAACTTGTGATTTATCTTCATTGTTCAATTTCTTCTCCTCCTACCCCAAGACCTCACCAAGTCCAGAGAGCTAAAAAAAAAAAAAAACCGCACCAATCCAAGTTGTCCTAAATATTCACTTACTATTTCCTTTCCTAACATAAAGTATGTGTTAATATTGCCCTACGTCACAGAGCTATGTTATTACAAAGAACTTTGGAATAGGAATGTTTTATAAATGAGAGAAGGAACTTTGTCATTGAACTTCCCTCTGTTACTGGATTCTAAAAATAATACAGATAAATAAGGAAAAGACTCTTCTTCCTAACAATTTAAGCTCCGTATTATATCATTGGGTTGGGGCAGCTAGGTGGCACTGTGGATAGAGCATGGAGCTTGAAATCAGGAAGACTCATCTGCATGAGTTCAAATCTGGCCTCAAACATTTACTAGCTGTGTGAACCTGGGCAAGTCACTTATCCCTGTTTACCTTAGTTCCTCATCGTAAAATGAACGGGAAAAGGAAATGGCAAACTGCTTCAGTATTTTTGCCATGAAAATCCCAAATGAGGTTACTAAGAGTCAACTGAAGCAACTGAACAGCAACATTATATGACTGATTTTTATCTTAAGTTACATCTAATAATGGTTGTAGAGCTTTTTACCTTATTTTATTTGATCCTTACAGAAACCATGTGAAGAAGCAACTGTTATTATTTCCCTATTTTACAGATGAGGAAACTCAAGCTAAGAGAGGTTAAATGACTTGCCCAGGATCATATAGTTAATGTCTGAGGCTAGATTTGAACTCAGGTCCTGACTCCAAGTTCAACTATCCCATTGAACTGCTTCTGTATCAGGTGTGAAGAACAGAGTGTGGATGAATGAAGTGAGATGCTTATCTCAAGCACAGGATTAGAGCCACCAAATGAAACATTTTATTCAGAATGCTGACCAAAAGCCCTTGTGTTCTGTGGTATCCAGGAAAGCTTTCCTAACATTTTCTCAATAGCAGTTCTGTGAATTTGTTTGCCCCTGTGTGCTTACTCTTGGTTACTGAACATCAGGAGCCCCAGGAAACGGGCTTCTGACTGACATCTGTCAACCTGTCAGCAGAGTGTATTCATCAAAGCAAAATAGCATATGATTTATAAACACTCACCAATTCCTTGAGCTGAGGGATGGTCAAATAGAAACAATTTCTAGCTCTTGAAGCCAAAGACAGTCCCCAGTCCCTCTCCTTATGGATGAGTTTCAAAAACTTCTCTGATCTAAATAGTTAAAAAATAGAATATATTATTTATAAAGTATTATATTTACATGATATTGTTGCTACAAAAACTCTGAAAGATAGCCCCGAAAATTATTAACCTAGTTTTACGTAGGAGGATACAGAATGATTAAAAAGCCTTGTCTAAGGTTTCACAGGTAATAAGTAGTGGATCTGGGACCAAGTCTTCTGATGTGAAATCAGAAGTTTTCACCTTAAGGTGAGCACATATCATGCATATGCCACATGAAACGGCTGCCCTGTAATCCCACTCTTTTTTCCTCACTAGTGTGCCCACAGTACAGTAGATTAGAACTGCAGTCAGCTGGCTAGCAGATAACAAGAGTGCATTACTGATGGCACTTCCCCTGCAAAATTGCAAGGATTGTCTGAATAGTGAACAAATTGACATGTGATTCTCCAGATCTGCATCATAATGTGTGAAGGAGTTACACAACACACACACACACACACACACATGCACACACACACACATGCACACACGTACACGCACATGTCATTAGGCAGTGCCTTTTAGTGAGATGTATGTGATGTGTGCTATTTAACTCTGAGGTGAATGAATGAATGGAGGCAAAAGCATCTGTGCAGCTGGGAACTGTACTCAGTGCTGTGGATGCAAACACAAGGAGGAAAGAGAGTTGCAGTCTTCAAGGATGTTATGTCATTGGGTCATTGGGTGTGGCCTCTCTGAAGGATAATTATCTACAGGGATTCACCCTCCCCCACCAGATGGGTTGGGCTAAGGTTCTTTTGGTTTGGTTTGGTTTGGTTTTTCCCAGAGAGATAACAAAGATGTCCAGCCGTTGCTTGGATTTGATTAACCTAGGGAGCTCAGGTTCAGACTATGCTTCCCTTGAGGCAGCTTCCTGGTGGCTGGTCACATTGACTGTATTTGATGGCTTGGCAAATATCCCAGCGCCCTGCAAGTCATCATACACTGCTGGGTTAACCAGTTGCGTTTCCATATAGTATCAAGAAGGGCTGTGTCTGGGGCAGCCAAATGGCTCAGTGAATAGAGCACGAGCCCTGGAGTCAGAAGGACCTGAATTCAAATTTGGCCTCAGACACTTGACACACTGTGTGTCCTTGGGCTGTGTGACCTTGGGCAAGTCACTTAATCCCAATTGCCTTGCCTCCCTCTTTCCAAAAATCACTCTCTCTCACACACACACACACACACACACACACACACACACACACAAAACCAGAATGGCTGTGTCTATTCAAACTAAGGATTACTTTATTTTAGTTGAATATCTTTTCAGTACTGTGGCTAAATAAGCTTCCTTTTGTTAACTGTTGAAAACCCACAAGTGTTTCATTTCCTTCTAACACTGATCCTAAATAAACAGGAGATCAGTCCGAGTCATGCCACCAGTTACAGCCTATTGGTTCTATCACATTTAATTTTGCCATAGGATGCTTTGTACTTTATTAACATGCTGTGTGAAATTTTGGTGTGTACCTGTGTGTGACTTAGCTCTACTTTGAGCAATTCTAATCTGTGTGCCAAGTGTATCTTGCGTTATTATATATCATCTCACTGTGACTTTAACAATAACAATAATAACAACAGTAACAAGCAGCAGCAAAGCAGCACCTAGCAGGTATATCTATATAGCTTTCAGGTTTCCACAGTGCTTTATAAATACAATTTTATTTTGTCCTCACAACAGAACTGGGAGGTGGGTGCTGCTATTCCCCCATTTTACAGAGGAAGAAAGAGGCAGCAAAGGTTAAGCGATTTGCTGAACGCTGTAGAGCTGGTAAATATCTGAATCCATGTTTAAACTCAGGTCTCGCTGACTTCAGGTTCCGTATTCTATCCTTTATGTCACACTTTGTGTCACCTAGCTGCCTAGGACAAGTTAGTAAGTGTTATATCTGTAACTGCACTGGTGATATCATTCGGAGGCACTGAAACTTTAAACTGGGGTGGGAAGGTATTTAGGGGTAGAGTGGGCTTTGTGGTGACAGGAACGTTGGTAGAGTCTGCCGGGACTTTCCCATCTGGTATGAGTCTGGCAGACTTGTTGGCTAGGTGTGTTGGCTAAGACGGTTTCACTCTAAAGGCATGGTGGACTTTTCCCTGGACCTTCGGGAGCACCATGTGGCAGTGAGGGGTGGGGGGTGGGGTCAGGGTCATAGCTGTTGTAGAAGCAGCTCTTTCATAGTCGGTAACTATGGAAATGAAGTACAGCAGTAGAAAACAGCAGCATGGAGAGCTTGGTAGGAACAGCTGTAGGGTGGAGAAGAGGTGGCAAAGGGATGAACAGATCCCAGATGAGTAGTGATGAGAGGAGTCACGAGGACTCAGGTAGGAGAATCTTCTGGTTCTAGTACGACAGATGGCATTGGAGCTTACGTCCTCCTTCACTTTAGAGCGTGAGTTTTAGAGAAATTTTCTGATGGAGGAAGCCCTACACCCTTCCCCACCAAGCAGCGTGAGAGTCATTATGAGATTATTCTCATTTGGGTTTATGGAGCTTAAAATTATGTTATTGCTTGACTTTTCCCTGTTTTTACTTAGATATTCATCTCCGCTAAGAAATTTGTTATTTAATTTATTGCACCTGACTGTTCTGTTAGCAGACTAGGTACTAGATGTAGGTTCAGGCTGCTATGTTGAATTTATTTACCCATGAGAATTCCCCAGATAGTCGTCAGTCAATCAGTCAATAAGCGTTTATTCAGTACCTATTGTGTTCGAGGCACTGTGCTAAGTGCTGGGGATACAAAGAAAGGCAACGAGACAGTCCCTGCTCTCAAGGGGCTTACACTCTGATGGGGAGACAATATGTACATAACTACGTGCAAACAAGAGATATACATTTGTCCCCTAAGTCTTTCCTTTTCCAGGTTCAATATCCTCAGTTCCTTCATGATGGGCTTCATGAGGATCCTCCTAGTGGGCCACCTTACAGAAAATATTCCTCTGTTGGACAGTGTGGAGGGGCTCCCGTTAGGAGTTCAGGTAAGCTTTTGACACCCCTCTTCCTTAGAGTTCGGATTACCAAAGCCCAAAACACCAGACCTGATTTCAGAAGAGCAAAGCGTCCAGTAAAATATGTCAGTGCCTTTAGGGCCTGCAGTCCCATTGCCTCAAATAAACTGCAGACTTCTTGTACAGTAGGATAGGATAGTCACAGCATCTTGTAATTCTCTTACTGTCAGCACAGTATTAAGTATTGGATTTTGGGAAGATGATAGATCAGAACACATGGACAAGCTTTAACTGTCCCCTATGTGCTTAGTGATTGTCCCTTAGGGAGCTCCTTCTCCCAAAGCTTATGTAGACATTCAACAAATACTTGATACTTGATATATGCTAATGTGTCCTTTTAGGAAATACCCTCTCCAAACCTTTTTCTGTGTAACAAACATGTTCCTCAGCCTGAAAAATGGTGTTGACATCAAACAACTAGCTATAGACACACGAAAAAATCCTAAACTCTTATGGGACTATTTCTACCCAGGGAAAAAATTAGTAGCGGACATTTAATTAAATAGGACATTAAAAGGGTGAGTAGAGTCCAATATTCTATACACAAGTGACATTTTAAAAGAGACAGTAGGGGAAAATGCTCTGAACTGGAAGTCAGAAGACCTGACTTTGAGGCCTCATTCCTTTACTTCTGGGTAACGTGACTTTGAGTGAGTCACATTCTCTTTGGGCCTCATTTCTTTATTTATAAAATATAGATAATAAAGACTTGTTCTTCAAAACTTGCATGAGTGTTGTGAGACTCAAATGACATGATGCAGGGGAAAAAATTTCATAAAGTATTATGCCATGGTAAGGCATTACTAATCTTGACATTTACTCAATCAATCAATTGACAAGTGTTAATAAAGCACTTATTGCATTCTGGGCATTGCACGAGGATTGGTCTGTTATCCCCAACTAAGAGAAGGCAGAAGCGTTTTAAGTTTCATAAGAAGTCTGTGAGGGAGGAACCTATTTTTACAAATAATATTTTTAATGGGCAACCTTAGGTATCCAAGCAACTGCTGAAGATGAGCTGAAGCATGGCAATGACGAGCTGGGGTGAGGCGGAAAGTACTACAAATTACCTTACAGAAAACAGTTGTCTGTTGGACAGCATGGAGAGGCTCCTTTAAGAGTTTAAGAGTTAAGGGAAACCTTTGACATCCATCTGCCTTAAAGTTGAAATTACCCAAATACAGACCTGATCTCATAAGAGCAAAGAGCTCTAGTAGAATACATCAAATCCTTTGGGGTTCTTAATACTTGTCACTTGACCTATGGAAGAGGTTTGTTCAACTATGATAAAGTAGCCTGGGTAGATCTTATTCCATTCTGTTTGTACTTATTCAGCAATATGTATTCAGGATGTCGTGCTTTTGGACATGGCCAAAGATTGTAGGAGTACTTTTTCTGCTCTCCCCTCAACCCAGAAACAGAATTCCACTTCATGGATCAGTCTGCCTGTTACTTTGAGAAAGGGTGTGTGCTCTCTCTCTCTCTTTTTCTCTCTCTCTCTCTCTCTCTCTCTCTTTCCCTTTCCCTCTCTCTCTTTCTCTCTTTTCATTTTTTCCTCCCCCCACCTTTGTTTTCCAAATTAAAGTATATATATGCTTCTTGCAAATAGGATATGAGAATTGACTCATAATGTGAATGCTCTAGAATTGATAGAGGCCTTCAACCAACATTATACCACTGAATCACAACCTCAAGGTCCCCAGAGGTGCTCTTGGGGGAGGAATTTCACATGCACTTAGGTATAGCTAAGTGAGGAGTGGGCACAGTTTACTGTGATTGTCACATAGGGTGAGGGTAGGGAAGGCAAAGTGGTGCCATAAAAACCTAAACTTAGGGGGAGAAAATTGAGTCAGACAAATTGTCAACTCCTCCAATCAAACAACAAACACTTATTAGATAGATCAGTAGATAAAGCATTTGTTTAGCACTTACAGTGTGTTAGACTGTGTTCTAAGAGCTGAGAATATAAAGATGCAGGTATTATCCAGGGTGAGAAAGCTTATGAGGAATGGTGGGCAAGTACAGAGAGTCAGGAATGAGTATGAGAGAGGAGTGAAGGAGATGGTAATAAATATCAAATATATGCCAGGGACTGTGCTTGATAGTGTTGATACAGACACAAAAATGAAATAGTCCCTGCTCTCAAGCAATGTAGATATCTTGCCATTGGACCCAAATGACTCTGGAGGAGAGAGGGAGACTGGTGACTTTGCATAGCCCTCCTTCACTCATCTTCATGAGTTCAGATCTGGCCTTAGATGAAAGAAAAATAACACTAAAAAGATTCTGTTAGAGACAACATGTGTACATATAAATGTATATACACCTGCACACACACACACACACACACACACACAAAGGATATGCAAGGTCATTTTTTTTTTTGAAAGGTAGTCACTAGCAACTGATGAGATCTAGAAGGTCTCCTGTAGGAGGTAGCATTTGAGTTGAACTTGGAGGGAAACTGGGGATTCTTAAGAGGTGGGGGGTGGAGGTGGGGTGAATGCAAAGGGAATCCACCTACTTCCAGGGCATTTACAAATGATACCTTTGAGTGTATCCTTTATGTGTTGTCTTCCCTCATTAGAATGGCAGCTCTTCAAAGGCAGAGACTATTTAAATGCTAAATAGAGTTTGTATTTGATCCTTAGAGTCACTAGAGTTTACTAGTTTATTTTATTTAGAAAATAGAGTCAATAGAGTTTATTAGGCAGGAGAGAGCAAAGTCAATCTGTGCTTTAGGGATATTATTTTTATAGGTGTGGAAGATGGATTGGGGAAGGGAGAAATTGGAAGTTGAAGTAAGAAGTAATGACATTGGTGGCTGTGTGAGCAGAGAGAGGGGGACAGAGGTGAGGGATGTTATAGAATTAGAATCAACAAGAAATGACAAGGGCTTGGCAACCTGAATGGCACCTTCATACAAGGTGATGGATGGTGAGTATTGTAGGATAGCTCTGAGTTTACAAACCTGATTGACTGGAAGGAAATGATTCATTCAAAATGTGTTGGGAAATTTAGAAGAAGTATGGGTTTTGGGGAAAAGACAATGAATTCTCTTTTGGACATGTTGAGTTTAGAACCAGATAGCACATTCCATTGAAAATATCCAATATACTCTTGGTAATGTGGGACTTGAACTTGGGGAAAACCCTAGAACTAGATATATAAATCTGGGACAGTGACTGGCAGGAAGATGATTTCATTGACAGAATTAAATAATACGAGACGATCTCAAGAGAGAGATTGGGACTAAGTATTTAAGAGTCATTTGCTGTCATTTGCAAAGGATGATAACTGAACCAAAGAGATCATCAAGAGAGACCAATGTAGAGAAAGAAAAAAGAGGAATTAGGGTAGAGCTTTATTAAGGGTGAGGACATACATAGTGATCTAGGATAGGAGACTGAAAAGGAGCAATCAGACAGGTATACCGAAGGTGAAACCAAAGGAGAGAGAACCCAGGAGGAGAAGGTGGTTAGTGTTTGCTTCAGACACTGCAGGGTAGCCGCAGAAGAAGTCAAGTAGAATAATGACTGAGAAAAGGCTACAGAATTCTGTTATTTAACAGTTAAGAGATCATTGGTAACCATAGAAAGAGCAGCTTCAATTGAACGGTGCAACTGGAAGCCAGATTGCAAGGGGTTGTGAAGTGAGTGGGAGGTGAGGAAATGGATGCAATAAATGGAGATGACTTTTCTAGGAGTTTGGCAGTGAGAGGGAGAAGATACCTAAGACAACAACTTGTGGGATCACAGGATCAAGTAAAGACTTTTTAAAGATAAGAGAGAACTGGAAATATTTGTAGATAGCAGGACAGGAGCCAGGGAATTAGGGATGAGAGAGATCGAGGCAATGATCATGAGGACAAACTCCTGAGATGTTAGGGCAGAAGTACAAGAGCTGGCCTTGGCTAGGGAAAAGGCCACCAGTGTTCCTTAGAGAGTAAAGGAGATAATGAGAGTGACGTAATGAGATTCTGAGGCGTGGTAAATGGAGAGAAGACGGAACTCAAGTGGGATGGCCTCTATTTTTTTTCTCCCAGTAAAAAGTAGGAGCTGAAATCCTGTGGTGTGGATGGAATGAGTGCATGTGACAGGACAATGATGTCCTAGTAAATGTTTAATACCTGCTCTTTGGAAGAAAAAAATATGTGCACAAGACCCATTTTAAATTTTAATCTGCATTATTATTTTCTCCATTACTTTTTAAATTCTAGACAATTAACACAACAGTAAGTCAAACCCTAATTTGTAGCATTTTCTGATTACTAAGGAGTACATGTTCAGCTCAATTTTTAACTGAAAATGTAACAATTGGATATTGAGAGCCAGCATGAGTAGATTCCAGCACACATCTGAAGAAGGGGGAAGAGAACTACTGGCATAAAGGGCTTGAGGAGAGAAGAGAAAGTTTAAAATAATTGCATTGGAGACTGCGATTGAGAGTCAATCAGGGAAAAGTAAAATGATTTGCCATGTAGCAGTGAGGGCCTATAAATTAGATTAGACATATTTATAATGGACCTAGTCCTCACTCTGTGTGTGTGTGTGTGTGTGTGTGTGTGTTCATGTGCAATGCTGTACTAGTAAAGCTTAATAATTGGCTCTCTGGGAAAAAAAAACATGCATACAAGATGCATTTTAAAGTTTAATCTGCATTATTAGTATCTTAGTATTTTCTCCAAGTGAGGAGAGAGCAATCAACAAAACAATGTCAAACCCTAATCTGTAGTCCTGTAGCACTTTCTTCTATTTTCCATAATCTTTTTAAGCTCTCCAGTAGTGACCCAGTAGTCACACCTGCACTTTAAAAAAACAAAAGTATTCAGGGATAGAAGTCATTTGCATTTTGTGACTTGGTCTACTCAAATAGTCACTTAGCATTTTCTTTTCTATTTTGAATTTCAAAGAATTATAGCTTTGCTTTCTTTTTAATTCAATAAAATATTTTAAGTATATGCAGAAGAAACCAGAGGAGGGGATTTGCAGGGTACAGAGAAGAGCAGGGAATGCTGATACTACCACATTAAATGTAATCTATATTGAAACGTATGCACCAGAGGCATGGTTTCATGTAAAAAAAAATGTCTGTTGATGGTGATCTTACTGTCCTTTCAAGCTCCCCTTTCCAGACTAAGAATAATAAAATAGTCAACACTATAAGACTTTAAAGTTTGCAAAGTGCTTTACATATATTATTTCATTTGATCCTCACAACAGCCCTGGGAGGTAGGTCTATTATTGTGCCCATTTTACAGATGAGGAAGCTGAGCCTGAGAGAAGTTAAATAACTCGCTCAGTGTTCCTCAGCTAGTAAATGTCTAAAGTGGAATTTACGCTCAGGTCTTCCAGACTCCCAGTCTAGCACTCCATCCACTGTGGGGAGTGATTGACAGGTTATCGAAGTTCAAAATAGGAAGGAAAATGCTGTGACTATGTGTATGATCTTGGGCAATTTATTTGCTTTCCTTGGGCCTCGGTCTCCTCATTTGTAAAATCAATGGGTTTGGCATAGATGGCACTGGAAGTTCTCTGATTCTGTGACTGGGAATGTCAAGACAAAAAACTGTAGATGAGTATGGGTACTCATTCTAGAGACCACATGATGATTGCTGGCCATCTGGACCTGTATGATTGAAAGGGAGACTTGAGGGAAAATAAGCATGGAAAA
This sequence comes from Pseudochirops corinnae, assembly GCA_028646515.1. Taxonomy (NCBI): domain Eukaryota; kingdom Metazoa; phylum Chordata; class Mammalia; order Diprotodontia; family Pseudocheiridae; genus Pseudochirops; species Pseudochirops corinnae. The sequence continues at coordinate 82,147,845 of CM053588.1, read as the reverse complement.
CTGTGACCTAGGAAGGAGGCTGAGAACAGGGGTGATATGGAAAGAAACTTGGGTTGGAGGACAGGAAGATTGTGGGAAGTATGCCTGTATGCATCATAACAGGAAGAGATTAAACAGAAATATATGACACTGCTTCCGGGAGCTGCTTTTGCTGGGAATATGCAAGCCCATCAATCACTGGGACTCATCTAGACATGGCTAGTTATGTTCTAGCTCCCTGAGAGGCAATTCTGGTTGTATCTCTATACCTCACTATAATTAAGAGGCCCAGGCACAATATGGATCTATTGGGGTTTGAAAACACCCTGAAACACAATGGTGTCAACTGTTGCAGAATGATAGAGGGAAATGAAGACTGAGATGAGGCCATTGAATTGAGCAGTTGGTGGGATTTGATGATAAGGAAGTTGTTTAATTCAGTAATGGGAATGGAAACTAGATTGGTTGGTTAGTTTGTTGCTGGACGTAGGCCAAGCCCAACTAAAGGTCTTACACTGGCATGCTCATTATTTCTTAAAATTAAGGCTGGCAGCAAGGCAGCAAAATTGTCCAATGGAAAGAGCTGTTGGCTTGGAGCCAGAAAACTGTCCAGACTACCAGTAAAAAAGAATAAGAATTATTTCTCCTCTCCTACGCAAAAAATTGAATAATTTAGTATATGCACATATGAGACCATGTAGCTCAGGGAGGCTTGGGAAAGTTTACTTGGGAAAGGCCTGAGTTGGGAGGAGTGAGCTTCAAAGTATATTCTATGTCTATTGACTGTTTAATATTATATACAAAATGGACTCTTTTAGAGTCTGTTTTTCAGAGCAATATTTCAGGAGATCAAAAATGAAAACTGTACTGGACTCTGATGACTTTGGAGGAGAGAGCAAGGCTGGTGATTTTGTGTAGCTCTGCCTCACTCAGATCCAATTCATGTGCAAGTCAAGACGTTACAGTCATGATATCAGCGGTCTTCTTCAAGAACGAAGAATGAACCACAATGGAATAGAATATATAACATAGTATACTATAGTATAGTATGATAAAATATAGTATAATATACTGTAATATAATGCAATGCAATGTAATATAGTGTTATTATAAAATTATGTAATGATGATAATGTGATAATAATTTATTTATTTATGTTTAAGGTTTGCAAAATGGTTCTTTACAAATATCATCTCATTCGGTCTTCACAACCCTTTGAAGCAGGCTGGCAGCTCCTTTCCTTATACCCCGTAACATATAAGGCCTAGGAAAGGAATATTGCTCCTTGCTCCCTAACGTCACTTCCAAACCTTTTTGCCATTATCTCACAGCAGCGGGTATCCCTCTCACTTCCCAGGTGGGGAGCCCGGCTTTCACAGCTGCTACTTTCTATTCTGTAGATCAGATGAGCCGGCCCTTGCATACTGAATGACTCTACTTCTATAATGCTGTGCTTTATATAATGCTTTTATTTCCAAGGCACATTCATATCTCTTATCTCTCTATCTTCAATATTTTTGTAAGGTGAAGAGAGGTAGATATTATTATCCTCATTTTGCAGATGGGGTCAAGGTTATGTAGTCAGTGAGTAATGGAAACCAACCTTCAGTTCTAGTCTCCTGGCTTTAATCCAGGGCTTTGTTTATTAGGCCACCCTTCCCTGGCTCCAGTCCTTTGAAATTCCCTGTGTTCTTCCCAATTCTCAGGTGGGAACCTATCTTTTATAGCACCACTAAGCTATTTCCATCTACAAGCTCAGGTTTCCCTATATATCCTAAACTGAACCAATCTTTTCTCAAAAATGTGTTCTTCCTGTTTTTTTCATAATGTTATCATTCTTCCAGCCACCAGGAAAAATCATCTTTGACTCTTCCCTTTGCCTCCTCCTAGGAATTCTAGCACCTGGGGGAGTGGGGAAGCAGTGGTGTCTAAGGGATAGTGATGCTTCCTGTTTTCATTTGGTTAAGGTAGACTAAAGAGGCCATGGTGTTAGAAGAGATCAGGGGTTGGGGTGGAGAAAAAGACTGTGAGTTATATGTGCTGAACTTATTTGAAATGATCTGTTGTTGTTTGTTCTTGAAGAGGAGCATGGCATCAGGAAGGTGATGCCATAACTTGCAAGTGAGTTGGATTTGAGTGAGGGAGGGTTGTGTAAAGTCACCACTCTCATTTTTTCCTTTGGAGCCATCTGGGTCCAGTGGCAAGACATAGATCAGGATGATTGGAGATGGCTCCTGGATGCAGTGGGAAACTTTGGTCTTTTTAATCTAAGGTCTTTCTCAGGACTCATTTTGACTGAGGCAATGCCCATTCAATGATTAAAGCTAGGTAAGAAATGAGGCAAAGAATGGCCTCTTTTCACCTAGTCAAAAAAATCAGTCTGGGAGGGAAAGGTTTATGACCAAAACAGAAACAATTGCTATTTACACTCTCTCTGAGCCATCAGGGCCCAAATTATGACCAAGTGAGACTTGGACTGGGACCTGTTATTGGCCAGTCAATGAGCCAGCATGATTTAGGTTTAAGGTATGGTCCTTAAGATAGAAATCTAGCCCATGAACCCCAAGATATCTTGCAAAGTTTCAGTGATCAAAATTTATATTCCTTTGGGCAGAGCACCTGCAGGTAAGGATATTATACCTTAAATGGAAAGAGAGGAGGGAAGGAGAGGAGGGAGGGAGAGAAGAAGGGAGAGAGAGAAGTGACCTGGAGGTTCATAGAATACAGCAACAAGAATGTGGACACGATATAGTAATCTATGGAGAAGGAATGATTCTAGTAAAGGGAGGGTTTGAAAGTGATATTAGAAAGCAAGGAGTATATTAATTCCTTCTTTCACTTTTTGTGTCAGAAGTTATGAGACGAGGAGCAGCCAGCCTTGGATAGTCGAATGATATTGCATCTCCAAAGAAAACTATATTTTAGTAAGCACCAGAAGATGGTAAAAGTGTGAGAGGGAGATCACTAGGATGCAGGGAATTTGCTAGCAACAGAGGAAGGGACCATCAGACACAGAGCAGGAGAGAACAGTGACTGGGCAGAACTAGGTCTGAATTTGCTGTGGTAAAAGTTGGGATGGGGTCATGCTTCCTGGTGTACGTTACCTCTGGCACAGCTCCCTGTTCCTGGTTACAGGTGTGTTAAGCATGCATCAGGACTTTGGGCCATTGACTTAGCTCATCAATAGCAGAGTAGGTAGGACTTTGGAGAAGAATATGAAAGCCATAGAAACTAGACTGAGGGTAGGAGAGAAGGGAGCACAGCTCAGAGGGCAACAAAAGAGCAGACAGTCTGTGGCTAGCACTCTGCTGGGAAAAGGAAGCATGACCCCTGTGAGGCAGCCGGGTTGTGCAGTGGATAGAGCCCTGGACTTTGAATCGTGAAGACTTGAATTCAAATCCAGCTCAGATACTTACTAGCTGTGCAACCCTAGGCAAATCATTTAACTTCTATCTGCCTCAGTTTCCTCAGCTGTAAATGGAAATAACAATAGCACCTGTTTCCCAGGGTTATTGTGAGGACCAAGTGAGATAAGATTTGCAAATGCTTTACAGTGCCTGGCACACAAAAGCTGCTTAATAAAGGTTTATTCCCATTTTTAGACAAAGCATCTTCCCCAGAAACTGTTACCTGGGGCAAAGTCCAGGTTTTCTCACGCTTGTTCTGGCTCTGCTTCTTTGCTAAATCCTATCCATTTTCTTTCCCCAGTATTCCTACATCTGTCCTTTTTATTGCTCCTGCCACCACCCTAGTTTACTTGCCTGGACTGTCACAGTGGTCCATAGCCTCGCTGATCTTCCTACCTCTAGTCTCCCAGCTTTACAATCTCTACACCACTGTCAGATCAGTCTTACAGAAGAGTACTTCTGATCAGTTGGTTTTCCTTTTTAAAATGTTTGAGTGTTTCTCCATTTGAACAGAATAATGTTCACACTCCTTGGACTGATTTTAAAGGACCTTTGTGATGTGATTCAAACCTATCTCTAAAACTCTCCCTCCCCCTTAGGTACCTGGCACTCCATCTCAACTGAATTACTTGATGTTCCAAGAACATAGAAAATGCTTTTCTGCCTCTATGCCTTTGTTCGTGCTTATGCCCTCCATAACTATTTCTGCCTCTTAAGATCTTTTCCAAGATCAACTCAGACATTAAATACTTTTGATCCCCCTCACAATCTGGCATTGCTCTTTCTCTACCTTCTCTGAACTTTAATAGAACATTGCACCTATCTTATGCCTTTATCATACTCTATTTTTGATTCTACATACACACATTATATGTATATATGTACATAGGCATATATATGTATATATTCAATTAATAATTTATTAAGCACCTGTTACATGCCAAGTGATAAGGACAAAACCAAAAATGAAACCAGTCCCTATCTTCAAAGAGGTTATATTCTACCAGATCCTCTTTCCTCTATTAGACTATAAGTTTCTTGAGGTCAGGAACTATATCTTCTTCACCTTTGTATTGCTTTGTATTGCACCAGTGTCTTGCACACAGTAAAGTTTCAGTAATTTTTCTTGCATGAATGGAGAAGGCTATCCTTCTTGTAGGGGACAATCTAGGCCATTGACCTCTAGTCTATTTTAACCACTGAATAATACTTCCTTATACTTTCTGTGAAGAGATAGAGGTCTGTGGACTGACTTTTGTTAAATCTAACAGGATCACTTCAAATTCACTTTCTTTTTCAGTTTTAAGAAACAATTTCACTGTGTTCTGAAATGTTCAGTGGAGCTATCTCAGTTGATGTTGAAATGAGAGTCTGGCCCATAAGGAGCTTTGTTACACTACAGTAAGATTTGTGCTCTGTATTCTGACTTGCAAGGGAAATGGTGTTGAAATCACCTTACTATTCGGTCATCTTTTATTAATCTGAAGCATAATCCTTGCAAAGAGGTTTCCAAGCACAAAACCTTAAAAGCAAGCTTGTATGTGCCAAAATATAGTCACGATCAGCCCAAGGCATTAATAAAAACTTAGTTTATTCCATTTGTCAAATGCGAGATGAAGTACGCAGGAGCTGAGAAATAGCCTCCCTCATTTTGGCTACAAATGAGCCATAAAACTTCAAGTCCTGTGTAATTAGTCTTTTCTGAATCCATATCTTGTGAAATTACACATCACCTGTACTGATGTTTTTCTGTATTATTAAATAGAAGGGTGTTCATTTGGGTAAACAATTTCATATCAACTCAGAGAAAAAAAAATAAACCACAAAAATGCCTAAACCTTATGTAGCAGCAGAGGAAGCATCGACTTTGTGGGCATGGCTGGAGGGGTTTATGGATGGTATAAGAGTGGAGTGCCTTTATTTTTTCCCTTTGTTATCTTTGTATCATGACCCAGGTTTGTAAACTTATTTCTTGATACCCTGTGTTGTGTGATGGAGTCAATATATAAGACCAGACAGTGGCTTCTCATTTGATTTTTTATCTTACAAACCCCTTCTCTAACTGCCACTAGCAAAAAGAGCTTTCTTAGTTAAAAAAATAAAATAAAATCCCAGGATTTAGAGCTAGAAGGGGCCTTAGAGATTCATCCAACCTTTTTTTTCTTAGGGAGTCAGTACTCCTAATAAGGGGACAGCTAGACAGCACAGTGGATTGAGTGCTGAGTCTGGAGTCAGGAAGACTCATCTTCCCAAGTTCAAATCTGACCTCAGACACTTACTAGCTGTATGACCTTGGGCAAGTCACTTTAACCTCTTTACCTCAGTTTCCTCACCTATAAAATGAGCTGGAGAAGGAAATGACAAACCACTCCAGTATATTCACCAAGAAAACCCCAAATGGGGTCACAAAGAGTTGAACACAACTGAAACAGCTGAAGAACAATTACAGAAGTCCTGATAATCAAATGTTCATTGAGTGTTGTCTAGTTAATCTCTCCCATCTCTAATCCATTCTCTCCCCAGCAGCCCATTAATACTCCTAAAACTTACTATGTTTCTCCCCTGATCAAGAAGCTCCAGAGACTCTAGGATAGACAAGTGGACCAATTTGCCCTTTTTGTAAATTACATTCCATATCCCACTTATGCAGCTCTGCACAGTCTGGCTTCATTCCTAGAACTCATCCCCTCCTCACTTGTATCTCCTTCATGAACTCAAAGTCACTTTCCACCAGGGGCAGACTTCTATGACCAAGGGATAATTTAGGTTTAGATCTAGCAAGAAAGGTCCTTAGAAGTCATCTAATCTAACAATGTCATTTTATGAGGAAACAAGCATAGAGAGGAGAAATGACTTGCCCAAGGTGATATAGGTAGTGACAGGTTCTCTGATTCCAAAGCTATAACTCTTTCCAGTCGTATGGAGGAATCTCCTTAGAAGTGAAAGAGACATTAGTGGCCATATAATTTAGCGATGTCATTTTAAAGATAATGGAATAGATTCAGAGATTTGTGACTTATCCTAGGTCACATAGGTGGTAACTATAGAACTGTGATTTGAACTCAGTTCCTCTGATTTCAAATCTAGCCTTCCTTCCATTACACTTCTCAATACACTAAAAACAGTTCAGATACATTATGAGTGAGAAACACTTTTGCGAAACAGTCTAAGACTGTGACCACTATTTATAATGTTGTTTCCATGAGAAAATATGTCCCGAATTACAAATAAACTTTGGGAACCAACCTATTTTTGAGCTGAAAACTATATGCAAGAGAAGACAACTAAAATAAAAGCAAGTAAATGATGAGTGCTAAATGAACAGCTGAGACAAGAAGACAAGACAAGCTTAGCACGACTATCACCCTTATAGACTTTGCTGCCTTCGTAAACAGCTTTACTTGTTTAGGATAAAATATCGTGTTGCCAATCCAAGGTGCCATGCATTTCCTTTTATGAAAAATTAAATGCTCTGCTTTGCTTCTCAAGTAAACAAGACAAGTCATTCAACCTCCCCACACTCCTTCCCTCTCCCCTATCTTTCACCATGGCAGCTGTCCGTCTGCAGAGTAGAACAGGAATAGTCTGGAAGTATCAAAAACAAGGTATGCTGTTTGTCAGAAATAGAGGCTCCAGCCTTAATATACCAGCCTGTCTTTCTATGTGTATACCATCAAAAGGCTTGTTCACTGCACATATGTCTTCTCAGCCTGTCTTTGACTATGGTTATCTACTATTGGTAATATCATCTTTATTTTGAAATGGTACCATTTAGTACCCTCTCTCATCTCACTTGTTCAGCCCCTCTTCATATTGGTAGAATGGATCTCCAGAGGTCAACTGAGTACTTCTTCTCTCAGGGCAATATCATCAGGCAACTCTGAGGAGCTGGGGCTAGTATTATCACTCATTATTTCCCAACCAGTATGATCTTTCCCCCATATCAATCAGCTGGTTGAAAACTGAAGCATATTTACAGAAAATAGACAGGAAAGAGAGATGTTACAAAAATATCCATTTAACTGGGGGCATGCTGTTCCCTCTGCACACTCTAGGTCCTTGGTAGAGTGGGTTCAAAATTAATCTACAAAGATAGTGAGACATATCTTTAGGGAACATGTAAGGCCCAGGGTTACCTTGGGAGTTCTGGTCCTGGGAGCCCTTTTCCCACTTCTCAGAGGTTCCACTTTAGGCAAGGCTTCACCTATTATTGAATGTCATTCCCTTGCTCAGCTGGGCTGGCTCTTTTCTGAATCGAGTGCCTTGACTGACATTAATTGAGTACCAGGCTGGACCAAGCAGATAGCTTGATTGCTACACATGTTCCTCCCTGGACTGGGCTACTAACAATACCTACTTCAGTCATCTCTGCTACCAAGTCTGGTTGCTGAGGTTACCTCCATTGCCTCTTCTAGCCTTTGTTATGTCTTTAGCTTCTCATTCATGTAATATTGAGGAAAAAAATAAACACAAAAGGGAAAAAATAAATAGGGGTGGGGTATGCAGTGCTTTTTTTCCCCATTCCCCTGTACACATACCCAGTAGCTCACAGAACTCTTCTTCCTCACTCAAAAACCACAAGAGAAGGGAAAGAATAAATTCATCAGCTCACATTTTTTATGCGGCTAGTTTAAGGTCATTCCTAGACAATATCATTTGTTACAGGTTGTCTGGCAACCAAGAGACTCTTGGTCTCCATAATACTGGTTCCTTAGTCTCTCATGGCTAGAAGAAGGCTCACCAAACCTCCCTGTGTTAGAGTAGAACCAGGCAGGGAATATTGCACATGCTCTGTATAACCCATCGAGAAGGATGGGGTCCTTAGAACTTGTCCAGTCCTCCATTTAGACTATGATACCACAGTCTCATCTTGCTTGAGGTCAGTGTCTTCTCCAACTTCTTCCAACACTACAGGAACTCACTGCTTCATCTGGGATAGTGACAGGGCCAGTTGGGGCCATGAACCTACAAGCATGCTGCTCCTCATTTTGGAAATAGCAAGGGGAAAAAGGGTTTGAGTTCATTGGAATTTGAAGCCTGTTATAATCATATCATGGCATGAAGATATCTGTGAAATGATGTTGTGAGCCTGGGTTCTGACAAGATAAGGTAATGTACATCAGTCTAGAAGTCCACGGACCCAGGCTCATTGAGGTTAAAAGATATTTTATTTTTGTTTTCATAGCCACAGTACCTAGGATAATACTTAGACTATAATAAGCCTTGAATAAGTGCTTATTTTATTGATTGAAAGAGTAATGTCATAAGTGAAGATGTCCAGTGGGCACCAGGGTGATACGGGAGTTCAGGATAGAGTTTAGAGTTCATTTGCATAATGATAATCATTGAATCCATGGGAGCAGATGACATCATTAAGAAAGAAATTGTAGAGAAAGAAAAGAATATCCAAGACAAAGCCTTTGGATATACCTAAGGTGAAACAGTGGTTTGATGATGCATGATGGATGATAATCTAGCAAAATATGCAGGAAGAGAAAGGGAGAGAGCAGTGCTATAGAAGCCAGTGGAAGAAAGAATTTCCAGACTGGGGAGGTGGTCAGCAATATCAGAAGCTGCAGAGAGGTCACAAATGTCACCATTTCTCTTCATAGCCTCGTGATTTTCCCAGTTAGCCACACTCAAAACTTCAAAGTAAGATTTCCTCTCCCTTACCTCCCCTCATCCAATTAGTCAGTAAGTCCTGGCAATACTATATCATCATACTTTCTCAAATTGATCCTTTTCTCTCTATTACCACCACTACCATCTTAGCTATAAGACCTTCATGATTCACCTGGAATGCTACCAACTGTCACTTGGCCTTCAGTCTTTTCTCACTCCTAACCTTCTGTGCTATAACACTGTCAGATTATTCTTTGTAATGCATATTCGCTCAAAAACCTTCTGTTTTCCAGTTGCTGATGGGATAAGGTCCTTAAGACTGACACTCCAGGTTGTCTATAATCTATCTCTAACTTACTTTTTTAGATTTATCTAGATATCTTCCTTACAAACACCCTTCATCGTTCTCAGAATATCTCCTTTATTATTACCAAAATTTTTATCATGATATTCCTTATAGGTACAAAAGCATTGTACCCCAGTACTGCCTATTAATGTCCTGCTAATCTTTATGGTCTAGTTTAAAAGCTGCCTTCTCCATGAAGCCTCCCCTAATTCTATACCACCATGTATAACTTTAAAAGATCTCTCCTTCCTTCAACTCTTACGTAGCATTTTATACTTTTGGTATGTACTTATCACTTTCAATTTTATGTTAATTTGTGTATTTTTTGTATCCCCTGGTAAGTGCCTTGAGGAGAAAGATCCTGTCATTCATTATTGTATATACATCATTACCTTGCTTGAAGCAGATGCTTAATAAATATGTATTCAGTGAATGAATGATAACCTAAAGTGGAGTGCTTGCATGCCAGAGTCAGGTGGGGTCCTGACCTGCCTGTCAGGGTGTATTTCCTAAATTTGGGGGTATGAGTAAAGGCCAACAGTAGTGTCATAACCTCCTGGAGATGATCTTTTTTTGCTTGTGTGTTGTTAATTCCCTTGAGACCCTAGATTGTTCCAGATAATTTTGTCTGCCTCTATAAAGAATCTCTTTGGTAGTTGAAATAGTCATAGAAATAGTGGCAAAGTAGTAGCAAAGAACTGGAAATAAAATAGATACCAATTGATGAGAGAATGATTATTCAAATTGTGGCATGTGAATGCAGTAGAAGTTTGCTATGAAGTAAGAAATGATGCATGTGAAGAATTCCAAGAAACAAGAAGATTTATATGAACTGACTCAGTGAAGAAGACACAACACAAAGACTAGAACCATTAAATGGAAAGAACAATAAAACAAAACTGAATACCATGTAATCATAGTGACAAACCTTGGTACTGGAGAAGAACTGAAAAAATGCATCTCCCTCTCTTCTTTGTAGAGGTGGGGTAAATATGAATGTGAAAATATTGTATTTGTCAGGCATATTGACTTATTTGTGGGTTTTGCAAGACTTCTTTTCTATTTTTTAAAATATTTATTTCAAGGTAGGATATCTCTATAGGGGAAGACAGAGAGAGAGAGAGACTCAGAAATGAATGTGATATAAAAATTAATGTCATCAATAAAATTTATTTTGAAAATGAGATTATTCCCTCTCCTTGAAAAAATGACCTGAGCCTATTGTTCCACTGGAGCCACTAGTTATAGTTTAAATGTGGTTTTAACAATGTATTTTCCTTCTATCCCACACATTCTGCAGAGAATATGTGAGTGTAGTTGCAGGAAAATTTCACAGTCACCCCAATCAAGGAAATCAGCCTAGATATTTATTATGAAGATATCTGTGAAATGATGTTGTGAGCCTGGGTTCTGACAAGATAAGGTAATGTACATCAGTCTAGAAGTCCATGGACCCAGGCTCATTGGGGTTAAAAGATGTTTTATTTTTATTTTCATAGCCACAGTACCTAGGATAATACTTAGACTATAATAAGCCTTGAATAAATGCTTATTTTATTGACTGAAAGAGTAATGTCATAAGTGAAGATGTCTAGTGGGCACCAGGGTGATATGGGAGTTCAGGATAAAGTTTAGAGTTCATTTGCATAGTGATAATGATTGAATCCATGGGAGCAGATGACATCATTAAGAAAGAGATTGTAGAGAAAGAAAAGAATATCCAGGACAAAGCCTCTGGATATACCTAAGGTGAAACAGTGGTTTGATGATGCATGATGGATGATAATCTAGCACATTTATTTATTTTATTATGATGGTCCTGTAAATATTAATATTACTTAAAATAAGTGTGGTTGTTCCTTGAAATTAAGCTAAAATCATGCCTAGTGGTACTGTGTCCTAGTCAATTCCATAAGGTGGCTTTTTAGCTTTAATTAATTCTTCTTGGGAGACATTTTGAGAATTGGGTTTTTATTTAACTGCTGATACTTCATATAAGCAAATTAGAATTATCACCTTCCCATTTAGCTTTCTCACAAAAGAGATCATCTAGTCCATTCACCCAGGGAAACAGTTACTGTGATTTGATGGAACATCACCCCCTGGAGAATTTTCGCATTTGATGTGGCTGAGTACTTTATTAATAGGAATGCCCCATTAAGATTCCCAGCTTCTGCTCAAACAATAATAAAATGTACTGCAGCTAATTACTCTCATTTTTGCTGAAGCAGTCCTTAACTAAACTAGGTGAAACTTGTAAATATCTCAAGTCAAAAATTGAGCTTCATGGCATACATTCATGAATAGGAGAAATTAGTTCATAAATGAATAGCCCTGTTCTTTAAATCTTTGACTTTAACCTTTCTGAAACTTCCTTTATAAAAGAAACCATTTGATATCTCACTGATATCTCACTTATGTCATGGCTTAGAAGTTCCATGGCCCATGCTGCCCTTACTGAACAGGGACCTTTGGTTCAATGTGACTCTGTGTGAGATGCAACTGTTGCCCTAGTAGGGAGGAACGCCTTAAATGTAGCTAAAGAGGTAGATATATTTCTGTTCTACCTTCCACTGACTTCATAAGAAGCTGAATGGTCACACAAGACATATCCAGATTGTGGACACTGAGGTTTGACTATTGCATGACATTATTGTAGAAATTTAAGATTGATCTGAAATCTCTTTGTGTAAATGTCTCTTAGAATACAGGGAAGGCTTCTTCATACTGGGAAGAAAAGTTGTATTGACTATTTCTGGGCTCCTCTATTAGTCTTTGTATATGCATGTGTGAAGCATGAAATTAATACTGCCCTCTTTTTCATATATCTTATTGGCCGGAGTGTTACATAGGATCTAGTGGTCCTTTTACATATTTTTTTCTTGACACCCAAACATCAGCCAAAGTCTCATCTTCCCAAGGGAAATACTAGGTAGGAGAACAAACCAAAGACTGATATATAGAAAATCCTGTCTATGACTATGTAAATCCTGAGTTAATAAAGTAAAAGTTACCCTAAAATTATATAAATCCTAAACCAATGTTAATCCTCAGCTGGGGTTCTGGACCATTGATTGGTTACACTTCAATATTTTTTTGAGGATTGAATAATTAGCCAAGTAAGTACTCCTTCTATGAAGCCTTTCCTTGTCCCTTAGATTTCTGGAGCTTTCTCCCTTTTTAAATTACCTTGAATTATGCTTACCTTTGTATGTATTGCATCTTCTTGGTAGATCATAAACTCTTTGAGATCAGGGATTGTTTTGTTTTGTTCTTTTTGGAGGGGAAGGTGTTAAGTGACTTGCCCAAGGTCACATAGTAAGTGTCAATTGTCTGAGGTCACATTTGAACTCAGGTTCTCCTGACTCCAGAGCCGGTGCTCTATTCACTGCACCACCTAGCCGTCCTGGATTATTTTATTTTCATCTTTGCCTCTTCAGTGCCTAACCAATGAACCCACACGTGGTAGGTAACTGCTAAATACTAGTTGAATGAAACTGATGTAAAAGGTGCATTGCTGATAAGTTGTCTATTGTGTTGTGTCATTATAGAGATGTTCTTGCTTTACTTTTGACTGATCTTCATTTGCCAGGATCTGAAGATGTCTAGTGTGTTATGAAAATCCTTAGTGGACAGAATATGGAAAGACAATTGTGGAGGAAGATATGGAGGCATTGTGATCTGTACCAGAAGACGATTTGGACCAATGAAATCATGGGTGCATTTAAGTATCTTCAGTTGTCATTGGCTTCTAACACATTTTCTTAAAGTTTTTCTAATTTGCTTTCTACCTAGAACCATAGTTAAAGTGTTAATTATCTATAAACAAGCACTTAAATTTACGAAAGAAAAATGCTATTCTATCTTAAAATAAAAATAGTAGAAATGATATCCACTTTGGAGATTGATCACCATACTGTGATATAACATTTAGCTCAGTTTTTAGTTCAGGGTACAATATAATGAATCTCAAGTCCATATGATCCCTCTCTCTATTTATGAAGTTTGTATCAGAAGAGAAGTTATTGATACATAGTAGCTCATAGCTTCTAGGATATGTTAGAAAAAATCCTGACATTCAGACAGACATGTGGCTCTCTGTCCTAATTTAATTTTTTGTTTATCTCTAGCTAGCCCATAGTTTCTTTATGCTAAAGACAAAAATCAAAATGTAGGAAGCATTTAGGAAAAAGAAATGAGTAAGTAAAACATTGCAAAATCTATTATTAGCCAGAGGAAAGGAAAGTAGAAGACTGAGAAGAGTTTTTCTTTGGAATTTTCCTCATTCCTTGAAGAAGCAGACACAACTGGTGGCTTCAGCCCAAGTCTTTGAGATGCCTGTGGGGGCCCACTAGCCCTCAATTAATTTCTTCTTTGCTACAGCTCAGCCCTCCCATTGCTCTCCCTTCGACTTCTTCTTTCACATTCTCCTTTCATTTCTCCCTCACTTGTTGCCTTTGTGGTGCTTCTTCATTTTGGCTTAATTTTTTAAAAATCCTGACTGGAGTTAGAGAGAGAAATAAGCTATTAATCAAATGATTGTGTGAGGATCATGGGAAAATTATTTAAGAATTATTGGAATCATACCTGATATCAAGGTGGATTTTGGTGTTTCACATAATAAATTAAGAGACGGGTGACTGCTTAGGAGAGCTGTTTGATTGGAAGCATGAGCAGAGGGCCAGATGAAGATAGAAAGAGGAGAGAAAGCTGAGCACAGGAAAAGCTGGGGACAGAAGATAGACGACAGAAATTGTCAGAAGCTAAACTGACTGCCAGATTCTATAGCTCTTTTGCTGGGAGCTGTGCAGATTGGAAAAGAGGCATTGCTTTTCTGAGAGAATAATGAATGGCTGGAGAAAGGCTGAGTCAGCTGAGAGAGCCAAATGAAGCCAGATAAGCTGTGTAACTACTAAAGTCTGATTTTAAGGGAGTTGAATTCTGCTCTTATGTGGAGGGCTGTCTGGATTTATATTGATTTAAGCCTCCATCTCCATCTATATTGCCTTAAATCTAAAACTCTTTATAAAGATTTGGAAACCTATTAGGGTTACTCATGTTTCCCTTTTACTGACCTTTGTAGCTTGAGATTGTATATAGGATAAGGGAAGAGATAGCTCTTTTGAGCTATGCTGATATATTTTGCTAAAAGAATGTAACACTTTCTCAGAATCCTGTCAAAAGTGGTGGTATGCTAAAAGAACTTGACACTGTTTCAGCAGCCTGAGAGTGGTAGAGAATCAGTCTTACCCAGCAGAACTGTGAAGATCAGAAGGGGAGTGGATAACAGGGAAATAGTTTTGTTTAGCAGGTGACAAAAGGAGAAGATTGTTCTTGAAAGAAACTTAGGATGTCAAGAAGTTTCTGCTATCCAGTCTAGTTGCCCCAAGCACATGGGTTTTCCCTTTTGGTTTCATGTTTAAGATTCAATAGTGTTATTGTGTGACTGATTTTGTATAACAGAAAATACACCAGTGGGGGCTTAAGGGCTGTAGTAGCTACTAGTAGGGGTGTATTCTTCCCAAACTAGGATTACTCTTAGAGCACTAAAAGAAAATGAATTGTGGCTGTATGATCATGACTTTGGCCAAATCCCACCCTGGACATTCTAGTGCAGACTGGGTGAATGAGAATGGGATACAGGATGCCAAGTCAGGCACCAGCCACCCTTGAGCTTCACTTGGAGGGATCTGTGATGCCTTCATTAGTGTGAGTAGTTTCTCCAAAGGTATAAAGTAGCTTCTCCAAATATATAGCTCATCCTGTGTTTTCTCATTCTGTACAATTCTTGTTCATGCCCTTCCGTAAAATTTTCACATACAAGGATATCATATATTGGAGGACTTGCTATAAGTCTCCGTGGCTTGAGGCATGTTCTTCAGTTTGTTTTTGCTACATTAGCATCCCAGTTATATTTCCGGTTATACATATGCCAAATGATTTTTGCCAAATTTTGCACATTAAATTGTAACTAATAATATGCTACAGCTCATATACCCCCAATGAATCTTACTGTTACACTTTGAGTCTCTTGTGAGCTGTCTATTTTGGCCTTTGGCTAGTCACATAACTATTTGTGCCTCAGTTCCTCATCCAGAAACAAGGGGGTTGGGCCAGATGATGTCTGAAACACCTGTTAGCTCTAAATATATGATTCTGTGACTAGTCATGTGTTGTTTGCAGCCATAGAACATTACTTGGAAAATAGTCATGTCAAAAAGATGGGCTTTGGAGACAATAAACAGATTGACATAACTGAAAATCATGTGTAACTTCCCAAATGTTATCCAACTTGCTGTTCTTCTCTTATTCAGCCCTAGGTTCAGTTTGTTGTTTAGCTACAGCATTCATCAATTGATCAATTAACAAATACTTATTAGACCCTACTTCATGCCAGGCGTCTGTATAGGGAATACAGATACAAAGATGTTAGAGCCCCTATCTCCAAGGACCCTTTCATCTTACGGACTTCCATTGAGGGACTAAATCCAGTGGACTGCCCATCTGCCTGCATTCCATAAACTAAATTACATCCACTGTCTCCATAGTCATCTTTCTTGAGATATCACAGTGCTCCCACTGATCTGGGAGGCACAATACAATCAATAAAATTCAAATTCTCCAGACATTTATCTGAAATATGAACCAGCACCATGCCACCTACGAATGGAAGCATCTGAAGAACTACGTAAGATTTCTTCTTCCATTTGTACTTTTCCTAGGATATCCTTCACGAAGTTGTGGAATGTTTTCTCTCCTTTTATGTTTCACTTGATATTAATACTCACAAGATCATTGAACAAAGTTTTCTTCATGGTTGTATCTATCACGGAATCTTCTATGATCTTTACACATGTGAAAGACTTTGTTGGGGGAAAGAGGACTCTTCTTGCCAAGGCAAAACCTTCTACATGCCCAGTTTATCTCATTCCCATTGGGTCTTCTCTGATATTGCCTCCTCTATCATCCCCACTCTCTCACTTGTCTTCAATCTCTTCCTCTCTATTGACTACTTCCCTACTGCTTACAAACATAAAGGGGAGTGGACTTTCCTTCCACTTCCTCAACTTACTCATTTCTTTCATCTCACCTTATCTACATACAGAGGTGGTCATTATCTGGAGCATGCCATCATCCACCAATGCTCCACTTGCACATTTATGAACTCTAAAATTCCCTTATTTGATCACAGTCTATTGTCATTCTACCTCTCCCTCTGCCTTGCAATCCCCAAACCTATTCTTTGTCCTTATCATAAGCTCCAGTTGCTCAACCCTGGTTCTTTCTTAGGTTATCACCTTGCATTGGCTACATCCTCCTTTTCTCCTATCCTTACCCCTCAATGAACCAGTTTAACTATACATTATCATCCCCTGCCTCTTATCCTATAGACAGTCTTGCCCTACCAAACCTCAGCCTTGAATTACTCCCATGATTTTTTGCCTTTATTTCTGTTCATATATGGCCAAATGAAACTGGAGAAAATTATAAAACCATGCTGACTGGATCCACTACAGATTTCTGTTGTGTAATCTCCACTGCAATGATACAATCCTCTTTTTAATTGACTTACTATCTCAGTCACCACAGAGACTTTCCTGAATGTTTTCATCCCTTCTCAAGTCTCCCATAGGTTCCCCTCTCTTATTCTCTGAGCTGAGAAAGCTTGCCTCATATTTCACTGATAATATTGAGGCCATTCCCTGAGAGTTTCCTTTCTCACCTTTTCACCTCAAATCTCTCAGATGCCTTCCACCACAATCTCCACCTTTATTCCTGTCTCACATGATAAAGTGGGCCTTCTTCCCAAAATAAACCCCACTCCATGCACGTGACTCTATTTCATGCCATCTCTTCCAGCAGATTGCCCTTGCATCACCCCTACTAACTCTCTTATCTTCAGTCTCTATCTACGTGATGCTTTCCTGTTGTCTACAAAAGTGCTGTCTCCCCCATCCTCAAAATCTGTCACTTGATCCATCTATCCCTGTTAGCTATTACCCTGTATCTCTCATCACTTTTGTAGCTAAATTCCTTGAGAAGTTCAACTACAATTGGTGCCTTCACTTCCTTTCCTCTCATTCTTTTCTTAACTCTCTACAGCTTGGCTTCTGACTTCATCACTCAAATGAAACTGATTTCTGCAAAGGTATCAATGATTTTTTAATATCCAATAGACTTTTCTCAGTCTTTTTTCTTCTTTAGCCCTCTATAGTTTTTTTGACTTTTCTCTTTAATAATCTCTTCTCTCTAATTTCTGGGATGCCACTTTCTCCTGGTTCTCCTATCTATATGACTACACCTCAGTTTCTTTGACTGTATCTTCATTTGGGTCATAACCATCAATTATGGGTGTTCCCAAAGGTTCTATCCAGAACCCTATTCTCTTCTCCCTCTATCCCCTTGGTGACCTCATCAGCTCCCAATGATTCAACTATCATCTCTGTGTAGATGATTATAAAATCTATTTGTCTAGCCCTAACCTTTCTCCTGTCCCATAGTTTCTCATCTCCAGCTGTCTATTGAACATTTTGAACTGGATATCTTAAACTCAACATGTTCAAAACTGAACTCGTTATCTTTTCCTCTAAACCCTTCTCTCTTCCTAATTACCCTATAACTGTTGAGTTTAACACCATCTTCCCAGTTAACTTGGGTGACTGTAATCCTGGGTGACACTTTGAGGTATTATTCTCTATTCCTCACTCTCACCCTCATATCCAATCAGTTTCCAAGTCTGATCACTTATACCTTCATGACATCTGTCACATATGCTCCCTTTCTGTCCTCTGATTCTTCTACAATGCTGAAAGCCCACATCACTTCAGACCTAGAATGTTGCAATAGCCTGCTGGTTGGTCATCCTGCCTCAAGTCTCTCCCCATTCCTGTCCTTACTCTACTCAGCAGTCAGAATGATATTCTTAAAGTGCAAATTTGATCATGACAACTCTCTCTGCCCCCTTCATTCAGTCTACTCTAGTGACTCCCTGCTGCCTTTAGGATGAAATATAAAATCCTCTGTCTTTTAAAGCTCTTCGTGACCTGGACCCCTTCTACTTTTTCAACCTTTTTTATGCCTTACTTTCCCTTCCTCACATATACTCTGTAAACCAGACACTGACCATCTTGATCTTCTTGGCACACAATACTTTATTTCTTGATTCTTAGAATTTTCATTGGTTTTCCTTAATAACTAGAATTCTCTCTCACCTCGTCTCTACCTTCCCTGGATTCCTTCAAGTCTCAGCTAAAATCTTATTTTATGAGAAGCCTTTCCCAGTCCTCCTTAGTCTTAGTGCCTTCCCTCTGAGACTATTTCCAGTTTACCTTGCATGTAGGTTACGTGTTGTCTTTTCCATTAAACTCTGCTCCTTGAGAGTAAGGACTGTTTTTTTTTTAAATTTCCAACACTTAGCACAATATCTGGTGCATAGCAGGTATTTAATAAATGTTTTTGACTTGTCTGTACAAATTCAAATGCTTTTTGTAACCAATAAATAATTGTTCAGCTGCATCTTATATTAACTATATTTCTCATTCCACAAATTATATGACCATGAAAACATGGTCTGTTGTAGAGAATCTTCTATGGAAGCTTACCATTTTTGGAAAAGTTTGTCAGTTGTTAACTGATGTAATCTTTGTAACTTTTTAAAATAATAAAAACAGACAAAATTACCAGAAAGTCGAGTTATTTCCTCTACCTGTAAAATATTCTTCAGAACATTAACTAATGAATAAAATTAGGATAAAGACTCATTCCAGGCCTATTTCTATCTGAACTTCATTGAAAAAAGATAAGGCAATACTTTACATTGTTGTTCATTCATTTTTTCAGTCAGATTCAAGTCTTTGTGACCCCATTTGGACTTTTCTTGGCAAAGAACAGGAGTAGTTTGCAATTTCCTTCTCCAGCTCATTTTATAGATGAAGAAACTGAGGTAAATAGGGTTAAATGACTTGCCCAGGGTCACTCAGGTAGTTAGCATCTGAGGCTAGATTTGAACTCAGGAAGATGAGTCTCCCTGATTCCATTCCTGAGGCTCTATCCACGGTGCCACTTACATGCTCATACATTATCTAAATTGAAATAATACAAACTACGGTATTTTTATATCTTTAATATTTTTGCTTTGTGGTACTTTTAAACTGATTCCTGCAGACCTTTTAAACTGAGTTGCCCATAGTATTTATTTTGTTAGCATTTCTGAATTCCTTTTCTTGACTGTTATTTCTACCTCCTTAGAATATAGATTGTTGAGCTGTTTGCCTAGTGGTTTCATTGTCATAGATGAAGAAAACAGTATGCTGTGGAAGGCATAGTGTTTGTATCCCATTCCATATCTATTTATTGTCTAATTTTGCCTATAAATACTCTTTGCTTCCTCATTTTCTCCTCAATTGCTTTTTTTACTATCTTGTGAGGCAATATGGCTCATCATAATCTTCTGTCACCCTTTTCCCTACTCTTTTCCCATCCATAATGCTTCCATAGATGAACTTGTGTTCCAAACATGTTTTGCCATTGATTTCTTGTCAATGAGTTCAAGGGTTTGCTTGCTGAGATGGGTTCTGGACTCTTTTAGTCTCCTATAGTATTGGTGGCAATTGTTTTATATTGGTTAAATGAATTGGAGTAAATATCCATTTTAATTTATGCCCCATTTTTTACACTGACCAGCTTACTTAAGTCAGGGTGTAATTGTAATTGTATATAGCGTCTTTTTTTTTTTTTTGCTTTGTTTTTCTCTTAATTTGGTGTTAATTTTTATTTTTCTTGTAATCATTTGATGATCTGACTGTCTGTGAAGATATGACGTTTTCCCACCACCTTCCCCCACCCCAATAGTTTGGTGTTTGCCCTGTCCAAATTAGACATCCTAAAATACTACTTTGAACTTATCACTCTGTTGCTCAAAAACTTTGAGTTAGGTTCTTATTGCCTATTGGATAAAGTCTAGACTCCTTAGCCTGCATTCAAGACCTTCTCTGATGCATTCTCTACCTCCCTTCTAGGATGTGAAATTCCCTGTTCTGGATAAACCGATCTCTATCTGCCATCTTTTTTCTGAGCATACTATTCATAGGGCCACCTCTAATCTGTGTGAAGTCTTTGCTTATGCTGTTCTCTGTTCCTAATATCTTCTCTACTTTTTTTTTAATCATGTAAATCCTAATCTTCCTTAAAGGTCCAGTTCAAGGATATTATTAAGTTCAGAATTTTCTCTGATCTCCCCTGTGTTTGGTGATCTTTCCTTTCTCTAAATTTCTATCATACTCATTTTACGTGTAGCATGGATTACCTTTTATTTTTATCCACTTTTTAATGCAAATATCCTGTCTCCTCCCCTCAAAGTGTAAACCTCTACTAGGCACAGACTCTGTCTTATATCTTTTCACATTTCCAGCACCTAGGATAGCGCCCAATATACAACAGGCAAGCAATAGGTTTTTGATGGTGACGAAAAACAAAGGGTGTTCAAGGACTAACACCACTGGTATGTGGGCTTATGGAGCCCTTTTTAGAGCTACTCATTTACTTTTGAGGTCTACCTGCCACTCAAATTTCACGTGTGGCTACAAGAAGCTGTAGCATGGGTAGTGGCAACATCCCAGTAAAACCATTTTGGCAGATGGCTAATCCAGTCTGAAGGTAACCCCACTGATTACTACTCACCCATTGGTAAGTCAGGGTGTTGGTACCATAGGGGCTGTTTACTTCCAAGGAGAAGACATCTCCTGGTGAAATGAGTGGACAAGAACTTCTAATGCCCATGAAGGCAGCTGAAGCAGGAACCATGGAACACTCAGAGCTTGGTTAGATACCAAAGACACCAAGGTCATCTACTGTATCTCAGGCCATTGCTAGTTGTCCTGACTTTTGTCTTGCCACTGGACTTCTATGATTCTGGAAGAGTGAAGCTGACAAATTTGTGCACCTCTGCCTCACTTAAATTCCATTCAAGTCAAAGCATCACCCTGTGATGTCATTGGTTCTCTTAGAAATGAAGGACAAACAACACTGCTCCTACTCAGGGGTCTGGACATGTGCAAATCCAGTCACTAACTATTAGGCTTCACTTCCATAAGAAGTAATCCACAGGTTTGCTCCCTAGATTTTGTTATTTCTTTCCAGTCCTACCTACTATCCACTGTGTAATTCAATACTCAAATTTCTTGAGAAATCAAAGGCAGAATGTTTACATGAGTATGCAGATCTCACTCATGAACAATTGAGTTTATTTCACAGTTCTGAGGGAAGGAAATACAGTATTTGTGAAATAGGGCCAACAAGAATTTATTTCCCTTATTCCTAAAAATTTGGCAATGTGATAGTATTATTTTAATTAAAATGAAAAAAATCCTACAAAATTAGAGTATTTTTATGGATGGAAATATCATAGTCAATTCAATTTAATTTCACAAAAGTTTATTCAGGGTCTATTATGTTCTAAACACTGTGCCAGGTATTGGAAGGGGCATAATGAAAAAAACAAAACAGTTCCTGTACTCAAGGAGATTACATTCTATGGGAGTCTTCCTTCTTGATATCATAAAACATAATTCATCCATCTGTATGCTACAACATTTAGCAAGACTTCCCATACACAAGAGCAGTTATTTTTCAAAATGTTAAGGCTGTCATTGGCTCCAAAGTACTACTCACTGAGTGCTTAACCTCCATGAAAATTCATGAACATCCATTGGCACTAAAACCAAATTGCTTTTGAAATAATTACTTAACAGCCCTTTTACATCATGTTAGTTCAGTCACAAATTAGGCCCAATTTTATAATCAGAATCCTGATTCAGCCTTAAATGTGGCACAGACTGTGATCTCAGGCAAATTGCTTAACTCCTGCCTGCCTCAGTTTCCTGATTTGTGAAATAAGGATAATAATAGCTTTTATCTCTGATAGTTGTGAGAATCAAATTAGATAATATTTATCAAATATTTAGCCAATTTTGAAGTGCTATATAAATGCTTGTTATTATTATCATTATTATTAACAATCCTAGATCTCCCCTCAGATACTTACTATTTGTGTTACTTTGGGCCAATCGCTTCTCTTTTATGGGCCTTACTTTCCTGTTTTGTAAAATTAGGAGGTTGAGTTAAGTGGTTTCTGAGGTCCCTTCCAGCTATAGAGCTATGATCCTATGGGGCTTGGGCTGCAGGAAGATATCTCATCATTATCATAAAAATGGAGGATATCGTGGATCGAAAACAGCTTTCTTGTTCCTAGTCACTGGTGCAGCCAAGCCCAAGGTTCCCTCATTCATTACTTCAGTGGCTGAGAAGACTCCATCAGCCTAATTCTCTCACCAGGACTCACTCTCCTGATTTAGTTACAAAATCCGGGACGCTTTCTTTTTCTAGAAGAATATTGTTCAAATATAAATTTGTTACCTTCAGAGTTAAAGGTCTAGAGGGCTATTTTAGTCTTCTTATTTGAGTATTATTCTTGTAATGTGGACACCAGCTGATGAAGACCCAGTATCTCAGAGCATGTACCTGCCTGCTGCCAGTGTGGAGTCTCAGTGAGTCTGCTTCCAGAAATTCATGATTGAGGGGACCCCACACCCCAGAACATGTTTAGGTATCCTCAGCTTACTGTATGAGGGAGAAAAGCCTCTTAATTGACTGCTGAACTGAAAGTGAGTGTGCATACAAAAGACTCAAACAGATGAACTAGTTCTTTTCATTGTGGACAAATCATCCAAGAACTGCTGTGAACCTCTGGATTGGGGACTAGGCAGCAGCTAGGAAGTAGTAGAGGGGATGGAAGCCTTCTGTAAGCTTCTCTAACCTGGCAACTGGGTGTCCATGGACACCATGGTGCATCTGTTTTGATTGGGTTTCTTCTTTCCTGATCTTAGCTGAGAATCAGGGACAGAATGACCCATTATCTTGGGAACATCAAATAGTCATCAAAAGTCTCCTCTGCAAGTAGAACTGGTAGCAGTTTTAGACAAATATGGAGAAGAGTCAATCCTAAAGAGCAATCTACTTGACCCAGCCCAGAAATAAGTGAACCAACCCAGCAGCCAAAACACTGTAGCCGACAAGAAGTAATAGAATCATCCATTGACTAATATCCTACAAAAAATGATAGAACAATCCATTAACTATGCCACACTCAGATGTCAACTTGGGATGGGGGTGAGGAATCATGTATTTCATAATCACCATTTTAATTTAGAGCCCACTCTTTCCAGGGCTCAAGATGGTAGAAAAAAGTATGGTCTTGGTTTTTATTATAATTTGGTTCTGACTATACCTTCTCAGTAAATATCCTTTCTAAAAAGCTAATTGATGTTAACTACTTAAATGATATTGGGGATACCTTAACTGATGCTATATATTGGGAGGAACACACTGGATGCAAGTGATTGCTTTAGAATCTCTCATGTACCTCCTAACCCCATAGGGTTACCCCTAGAGCCCCAAATGGAGATCTAGCCAGCCAATATCTGGAGACTTGACCTGTTAGTCAGACTGTGGATTAGAAGAGTGAACCCAGAGTCTATGTACTACAGTTTTAATTAATTTATCTGGTTTTCTCATTGTTTCCAGAGAGGCACAGGAATGCCTGGTAAAGTTCAGTAGGAGAAGCAGCAGAGATATATTGTGTCTCTTAACCCTGCCATTGTGACTAGAAAATTGTGTTCACTTCTGGGATTTGCTGGGTAAGAAAGACACAGACCAAAGATATGTGTGCGGGGTGGGGGGGGGGAGGGGGGTTACTTGGATATTGAAGGGCCTTGAGTCCATATTATATGAAGATTGATTTAAGAAAATGTAGGTATTTGACCTGGAGAAGAGAATATTGAAGGAGTACATGATATCTATTTTCAAGTATTTGAAGTCTCCCAGTTGGAGGAAGGACTAGATTTATTCTGTTTGGGGTCAGAGAAGCAATGGGTGGAAGCTGCAAGAGGAATATTATGTTTGAAGTAAAAAAAAACCCCACAACTTTCTAATAATTAGAGCTGTCCAAAAGTGCAGAGACAGTGGCTTCCAACTCATTGGAGTTCTTTCAGCAAAGGCTGGCCTGCCACTCATCAGTATGCTTTATCAGAGAATTCCTTCAAGTATGGCCTGGACTACAGGGCAGCTAAGGTACCTGCTGAAATCTCAAAAAAAATCTTGCCATGAGCTGGCCCTGAAAGTCTTCAACAGTGTGGGGCTGGGGATCACAGAAAGGCCAGAAGCTTTCCACTCATGGAGGAGTTAGACAAACCAGGTGGATTGTACAGTGCTAGAGATAGAATACCTCACCATAAGCTGTAAGTGGCATCTCGAACAGAACCAGGAGTCAGTACCAGGATCAAACATTTCAAGGAGTGAGTAAAGAGGTACAGCCTGGCTAAAGGGTTTGAACCAGTATAATACAGTAGGTTTGAACTTCATAAAGAGTTCTCATACTTGGCAGCACTCAATTTCTTTGTACAATGCTTTATTTGATCTCATAACTCTGGTTAGAGCAAAGACCCAGGTTTGAGGATTTACAGAAAATTTGTACAGAAAAGCTAGTAAAAGTATGAGTTTTGTTACCATACAGTGCAGAAAACAGGTGTCACGTATACACACACACACACAAATACACACACATAGGGCTGGGGTCACTCACGTGAAGGAAATATATAAGTGTTAAAAGTTCTCAATGGGAGCATACACTCAGAGTAAGGGAAGTGTTGTACCTTAAAGATGAACTTAATTAAAATTAAATTAATTAATAAATTAATTAATAATAAATTAAAAATAATCAAAAACCTATCTGACTATAGTCAGATATGAAGAAGGGCATTCCTAATCAGACCCCAGATGTGGTGGGGAAAATCTCAGGAGTGCTTACCAGTTATAGACTGGGTGTGTGTTTCCTAATTGGGACCAGAAATTGAGTGAAGATCTTAATCTGTAATGGGTGGATTCTGAAAATGGAAGTTAGCATGCCGCCACTATAGTCAGTCAAGGGCCCTGTCCAATCAGCACTTTATAAATACTAGGTATTTTGATTTTTATTTCCTACCCCCAACACCTAGCATGGTGTCTAGAACATAACAGGTAGTTAAAAAAATGCATATTGATTGAAAGGGTCATTCATTTGGATATATATTCTGAACTATAGAAACTAGGGCACCGTTCTATTATTTTAAAAACAATTATAATTTGTTAGTTTTCTTCTTTTAAGACAATCCTAAGTAAGACATTTCCAAGCTATGCTTTAAATTATCTATAATAACTACATGATGCTGGTGGTGGGGGTGTGTTCAGGGAAGTTGGTGCTTAGCCACCTAGTCTTTATTTTTTAAAATGGGTTGGGAGTTGTTTGATTTTGGTGTTCACGGTTGGTTGTCAGTGGCACCTTGCTTCAGCAAACAGATAATAGGGAGTTAATTGTTTTTGATGACACTGAATCACAAGTTACTGTAGCAGATATTCTTTATCACAGCCTCCAAATGTGTATTTAATGAATACTGATGAGCAGAATGTTGGAGAGGCCCTCAGTCACCCTTCAGCATCTCAGAATCTTTCTGAAGTCACTGCAGGTGCTATTAGCAAATCTGTCAAACCAGTCCTTCTGCATCTCGAGCTCAGAAAATGGTGTCCTTAAAAAAGATGATTGCAGGAAATATAGTCTGGGCCTAGTTGGCCACGAGCACACCTGTGGAATGAACATCATGTGTGAAAAATATTGAAAAGAGGCTAGAATTATCTGTATTTTGGTAGCTCACCTTGATCCACAAGCCCTTAAATCTATGCTTTGCTTTTTGAAAGCTATTATTAGTTTCTAAATGTGTTTTTGGGAAGTGTAAAGAAGAAAATATTTGGGATCACTACCATGCAAAAATTATAATGAATATTAATTAAATACTGAAAGCAACATGTAAATATATGCAATAAATTCAAGGAACATTTATTAATTTTCCTTTACCTACTAGGTTTGGACCTTTGTGCTTGATGCCGGGGAAGATGCAAAGATTAAATAAGATATATTTCTTTTTTCTTGCAATCTAAGTGGATAAAATACACACACATGAACAGCAGTCATAAAGTAGGGTAGAGTGAGCAGGGCTTTTTCTCTGGTCACTGAGATTCAGAGGATTCTCACAGTACTTGTCCTCCTGTAGGTAGAAACAACTAAGCTCAGTACCTAGTCAGTAAGAATCATTAGCTAAAATAGGAAGTTATCAGATGGCCTCCTTCCTTCTGGCTGTATCCCCCTATGCTGATCCTTTCCCCAGTCACAGTCTCTGCAGTACCCTTAATGGTGGCTGGTGGTTCTTGTAATTTCTCCCCAAGATGTGGCATCCTGGGATCTGTACCTGCCATGGGCCTTTGTGTTCTGAGGTCTACATTCTCACCCAAGTCTCTTCTGCTCCAAATTAATTTGCCTAAAAACACTGATTTGAGGTGCTACTTGCTCTGGGAATCAAGAGTTTCTAGTTTGGGCTGTATCGTAGGAGGACACAAAGACAGACCCAGAGGGAAAGGCCCCTGACAAAGCCTGAGCTGCCATGGCTGCTCTGACTTTCTCTTCTTTTTTCTCATGCTCCTATTTAATTTTTTATGCTTTGTCCAAAGAATGACCGAGTCTCTCTAGCACACCACTGACTCATCATTTCTCTTTCCTTCCCAAATAATCTGGTTAATTTCATTATTAGTCTTCTTACCTCCAGGAAAGGGAGTGATCCTGCTCTTAGAGCTCTGTAGCTTTCAATTTACTATTTACTCTAACAGCGGTGAAGAAGGTGATTGAATTGTGATATCCCTGTTTATTGGCAGAATGATATCATATGGCTTAGCATGACATGAGCTACCTGGAAGAGGGAATAGTAATAACTATGTGCCAGAAACCATGATAAGTGCTTTGCAAATATTGATTTGATCTTCACAACAATCATGTGAGGTAGATGCTAGAATTATCTCCATTTTACAGCTGAGGAAACCGAGGCAGACAGAAGTTAAGTGACTTGGCCAGAGTCACGAAGCTAGTAGGTGTCTGAGGCTGGATTTGACCTCAAGTCTTCCCGACTCCAGGCCCAGTGCTCTATTCACTATGTCACCAGCTGCCTCCCTTTAAAGCACCCTTTGACCTGCCTGCAGATATTTAACTGATATGGAAACATCACGTTCTTTGCCAGCCTCACTGGCCAAACTGAAATTGAAATGTTTGAAGTGGTGATAATTCAAGGAAAGAGAGACTGAAAACAGCTTTTCAAATGCTTGTCCATTCCACCCTCTCCCTCTCCTATAACACTACTCCCTTCCCACTCCTTCCCCAATCCTGTCCCTTCCCTTCCTCCCCCCTCCCCCCCCAGCCTGGGAAGGTTAGTATTCATGGAAAGAAAAGCAAGCTAAAGGTCTTACTCACTTAGAGAACTGGTCTGTTCACCCTAACAATATTTAAAACATTCCTATCTAATGGAGGTGCTTGCATTGTGAAAAATGGTTAGAATATGCATATTGATGTCGTAGACAATCTTCCTACTCTAACACCTTCCTTTGGTAATAGAACTGGAGATACAATCTCAAAGCAAAAGCATTAATAGATTGCAGTACAGAATTCTCCCAGGATTTAGCTTCACCGACATTACTAGTCTAGATGGCATTAAATAGCGTGAGAAGAATAAGAGCAGACTAGATTGCTTCACTGGTCCTGGGTGAGCAAGGGAGAACAAAGCAAAGGACCCCTAGGTTAAAGGAAGCTTGTTACTGGGAGAAATTAGAGGCAAGCACAATGCCTTCCAGGAAGAAAAGCTTTAGGGTGAATGAAGAAGGAAGGGATTAGAATGGAGGAGGGAAACTGATAAGATGGGCCAAAATAAATTATCCTCGGAAGTGAGAAGGGACCCATTCCCAGGGACAACAGTATCTCCAAATGGAAAAAGAGAATTCAAGCAGAACCATGGGATTTGGCTCAGAATCCTGAACAGTGTAGGATAAATTGCCTATAAGGTCACTGAAGCGAATAGTACAAATAAGCTTGAAATACCTCGATGCTGATATGGAAACAGCTGATTGAGAGTTTCAGGAGCAGAATAAAAAAGGCTGGTTTAAAAGTTTCTAAGAGGGTAAAGCCACTGGACCAGTTAAATACCTTTTCCCCCCTCCAGCAATCCTTTCTGGTTTTTTGACTTATTGAGCACTTTCCTTCTGAACATCTGCTGGGCATCTCAGGCATCATCCTCCCCCCTTTAGGTAACAACCATGTAGCTATGACATTTACTTAGCCCGTCACAGTCATGCACCTCGCGTTCAAGCTTTTCTCCTCCCTCTCTCTACCATACACTATTTCCTTGGACAGTGGAGGTGGCGCCCAATGAACTGTTGACAAACAGAATCGTGGTTGTGCTCAGAACTGATTCAATCAATATGTTAGGGTGAATATACTAATATAATGCTGAAATTGTGCCTGATGGTTTCAATTCTTCTTCTCAAAGTTTCTAACTCTCCTAAAACCAGAGGGGAACAGCTTTCCTCTAGCCATGTCATGTATTCCTTGGCACAGCTAGATTTAGCACTAGCCAGAGTAGTATATTCTGTCCTTTGCTGGCAGGCACCAGGATCCATTGCTCCCGAGAGGGGCCAGCATTGCAAAGATAAAACAGTATGCAGCTACAGTCAACTCCCCAATCATTTCTTGGAGATGCTAATGGACGTGACCCCCAGGGTCTCTCATTTACTGTCTGTTACTAGGGCCGGACCACCAAATGGTTGGTCTACCCCAAACATGGCTACATGATTGGAGATCATCACCATGCTTTATCCACTGCAGAATTAGTAGTACCTTTGCAATTGGGAGCCCTTTTCTCTAACACAATATTGGTACTGAGATGGAAGGCTATATATGATGTTTGATCAAAAGGATATGGGGAAGCTTCTAATGAAGACATGGCTTTGTCCTTGTGCACAGATGAGGTGACCCCCTGTCCTCCTCTCTCCTTTTCCCTAATTCTCCATACCCATCCTGACCTGGTGTTTGTACCAATACCACTGAACATAAATTCACAGGCAAACATGAAGGAATCTCAATTGAAAATGGTGTTGAAACAGAGAAATCAGCAATTTTGCACAAGAGGTATTGGGAGATATAATTCACTATAGTCTTTCAGAAGTTGGAATGAAATTGACCAACTGATGAATTTGGAGCTCTGGAAAGTGTGAAAACTTCCAGTGAACTCTATTTTCCATTAAGGAGAGGTAGCTGGAATTAATGTGATTCTTGTAGAAGATCCAGGATTTGTGCTACAAATTTTGTCTGAGCAACCCTTCAGAACTTGATAAATTGAGGATGTATGTATGAGAGAGAAAATCAATTGATGAGTGAACATCAGCTCTCAAAATTAATTAATGTAAGAACACTTAGCCGAGCATAGGTTTGTCCTAGATTAGTGGTTTATGGAAGGTTAGCAACTTCAACATTTTTGAAAACAATACTGTGGCATGGGAAAAAAAATCCCTTAATTATTCAGAAATGACAGAATAAAAACGTTTGCACTTTCACACAACTTCTTCCTAGTGATTTTTATTAAATCGGTGTCTGTCTAGTTCTGAATTCATTTCATCATATATGGTAAAAATGAGTTCTGAAATCATATACTGCAAAGAGAGTATTGTTATCTATAAGGAAGCCTTAAATCAATGTTGCAATGGCTGCTCATACCCATCCATCACCATAATTTATATTTACAGTTTTCTGTCCATGGGAATAATTACGTGAGTGCTGAGATTGGTTGGCCGGCTGGTGTCAGACGAAGAGGAATACCATCTCAATTTTTTGAGTAAACACTTTTGCTGAAACTATTTGATACAAATGAAGTTCTAATCTTGTAGCAGAATAAATAACAGATTTTAAGTATTTTTTAAAAGGATATGAGAAATGAAGAGTAGAATTAAGCTTGGAAAATGGGGATTTTGAGATATAGCCATATGATTTCAAACTAGTGCAAGCTTAATCATTGAGTGGTATTTTTATTTCTTAATTTAAGACAGGCTTAAATATACTCCATTAATGCCCAACTTTAGACATTCATGACTGAAATAGTATAGCATTTCATCTACATTCTCAATAAAATTAATTTCCATAAAGATAAATTATTAAAACCTCTGGAAGATCACGAGCCACCAAGAGCCAGTGGCAAATGCATCATTGTGCTTTTCCTTTCAAATGTCCTTTCTTAAGATATAATCAGTTGAAATCAAGACTCAACTTTATCCCGGCCAAGTATGAGGCCACAGCTATTATAGGGGTGTAAGTAGCAGGATCAAATGTACATGATTTTCTTGGTTTTGCTAGTTTGCAAGGTGGGGTTTATTATTTCTTTGAGGCTGCTCACCTAAAGCTGTGTTGACATAACATCAGATTTGGTGTTTTAGTCATTTTCAGTTGTGTCTGACTCTTTGTGCCACCTTTTGGGGTTTTCTTGGCAGAGATGCTGGAGTGGTTTGCCATTTCCTTCTCCAACTCATTTTTACAGATGAGAGAACTGAGGCAAGCAGGGTTAAGTGACTTGCCCAGGGTCACATACCTAGTAAATGATTTGAACTAAGGAAGATGAGTCTTCCTGACACCAGGCCCAGCACTCTATCCACTGCATCAATAACATCAGAATACATCACCAATTGAAATATTTGTTTTTAGACAATCAAAACAACTGGCTGGAACCATTTTTTTTTTATTTGCTCATTTACTTTTAATTTACAAGATTCA
>CM053588.1:82099346-82116270 GCA_028646515.1 Pseudochirops corinnae | reverse complement strand
GCAACAACTTATCACAGAAAATAGCCACATAGTTTTCACCACAGTGGTCACAAAGTTTTCAACAAAGAACAATCATTTAGTAACTCAATCATTCAATCATTCTTAAGGAGGTTTGCCTCATGAAGGAACACAAAGTACAATAGTCAAAGTTCTCCACTCATGGGGAACACTAAGTTAACTCAATCAGTCACTTATTCAGTCATCAGTCACTAAGTATAATCATTTAGTCAAGCAATCATTTGATCAACTGAATCATTCAATCATCCTTCCTCATTCACTGTTCAATCATCAGAAAATAGACATCCTCAACCCCTAGGTCACTAGTAAATTTACAATTTCTCAGTCAGTACACAGTATTCAAGTAAAGTTTTCTTTCAGCTTGATTTGGGGTGGTTTCTCGGATTCCCTGGATTCCCTTCCATGGTCCCAGATTCCACCTGGATTCATCAAATTGTCACCTGGGTTCAAAGGCAGACAGCTCCTAGGTTCTTGTCCAGCTCTCTGTGCAGTTTCTTCTCCACATTAGAGCTCACAGTGTCCAGTCCACCTCAAATCCTCCACAGTCTCTGTTCCCAGGAAGTTAAGGCTTAACAAAGCCACAAACAGGTTCATAAAGAGTATCAGCATCACAGTCATGCTTCCTCAGTCTTCAGCAGTTCTGGCTGGCCCTCAGAAATCCTCAACAGCCTCAGCAGCTCCTCCTGGCCCTCAGACTCAGCAGAAGTTTCAGCTGGTTCTCAGAATCAAAATCACTCCATCCAGGTTTTCAAAATCAAAATCATTCTCTCCAGCCTGGGTGGGTGGGGGCTTTCCTCTTCAGCCTCCCCGGCAGCAGCAGCTTCTTCCTCCACAAAGCCTTCTCCAAGAAGATCTGTCTCTTCCTCTCTGGGGCTTTTCCTTATATACAGTATTGCCCCTCCTTGTTCAGCCCCTTCCTGTTACATCAGCAACAGGGGGTCACACCTTCTGTTTCTTTAACAGAGGGTTGATTAATTTACTAAGTGCTAAGTACCTGTTACCTTTGTCAATGCAAAGGGATCTTCAGATTCAAATTACATTGCCATTACACCACCACATGTTAGATCAAACCTACCCACCAATGTCAACCTTTTTTTTCCTTTAAAGTATGGAGGGGAAAGAAGAGAAAAATGAGGAATAGACTGAAAGAAAAGATGCAAGATGTATACATTTTGCTTAGTCTAAGTTAACTGACAAGCTGATTCATGGAAATGGTGGGAAACTCTTGACTGACTTGGATACCATGACTTTAAAAGAACCAATATATGACAAAGAAAATCTAAGTTTTCTTCTTTCTAAAATCAGTTGAAGGATTTGGGACACATATTAAATTATAGAAACATTTAGACATTGTTTTTGTCCTCAAGGACACTATAGTTTAATAGGAGAAACAAGAGAGGCAACTGTGATCCCAATAGAAACTACAAATACAATTATTCCCAGAGTTTGCAGATAGGGGAGAGTTGGTCTGGGGGTGGGTTGATGGGTTTCAGAACTGGTGAAATTTGAATTTCCTGGAGGAGGTAGACCTTGATTTGAATCTTTGGGGGCCTGTGCATAGAGCTTCATACTGCAGCATGTGTTGAAATTGCAACAGATGGAACACATAAGAAATGTATTTTAATTTTATCTTTAGCAACTTGGAGAAACCTAGCACCTAGTGTACTGTGGAGAGATAATAAAAGTTCATTGTCATGTCGTTCATAATGTGGTAAATCATACTTGCTCCTAGGGAAGAGTTTTGGGTTTTCTCCCACTAGGTTTAATAATCATGTTTCATATGGACACACCAAAAAAAAAAAAAGAAAGCAAAAATTCAGAATTGTCTCAGATGTTTTCTGAGTGCTGTACTCAATTCTTTCTGTTTTCTTCCAGTTCCAGTGGACACCGGATCCTCAGTTATACTTGTCTGGAAAGCAAGACCCTCAGCTCAGATAAAGCAACCTGCTATTTCTACCAGCATTTCCACGGAAAAATGAAAAATTATAGAATCTGTCCAATTTAACCCCTGTCTGATTGTAACGTTGATCTCCAACACACTCATTCTGTCTCTCACACCACAAAGATGTCAGACCCTGACCCTTCATCTGGATTTGTGGGCAGTGTGGAGAATGGAACTTTCCTGGAGCTCTTTCCCACCTCCCTATCCACCTCTGTGGATTCATCTTCTGGCCATTTGTCCAACGTCTACATCTATGTTTCAATATTTCTCAGCCTTTTAGCATTTCTGCTCTTGCTCTTGATCATTGCTCTGCAGAGGCTTAAAAACATCATCTCATCCAGTTCGTCCTACCCTGAGTACCCTAGTGATGCTGGGAGTTCATTCACTAACTTGGAAGTCTGTAGCATCTCCTCTCAGAGGTCTACTTTCTCCAACCTTTCCTCCTGAAGCAAAATGAAAGAGAACACTTTGGTGCTGGAGGGGGTTAGTTGCATGCTATGGTGACTCTTTCAGGGCATCCTGGAAGAGGTGACTTTGAGCTCCTAGACTACCCCTCATCCCTTAGTCTCAATTTCCCTTTTAATTAGCAGTGCTTTTCATCTCTGAACATAATGCTAACACAAACAGCTTTAAGCATCTAGAAGTGATATAGGGTTTCCCACCCCAAAGCTGCCTGGCAGACCTAGATCTGCCTATTAGTAGAGGGATCCATTAATTCCATGGCATTGGACTCTCACACGCTCACCTGAAATTCACCTCACCTATGTGACATTGGACTGTGTGCTTCTGGATTTCATCTTTTCTGAAAAAAAAAAAAAAAAAACTAGCCAATGGAGTCAACCAAACTTCCTGTAAAATTTGTGATTTTTTGCTTTTTAGAATTATTCTGGTTTTTTCCCTGGTATTTGAAAGAACATTTTCCATGAACCAAATAATTTTTTAAAAGTAATTTCAGTTTGAATGTCCCTTGTGAAATTTCTAAAAATTTGAAGAAAGGCTCCAAATGGTTAATTTAATTTAATTTTTAATGAATCGAAATTACATTTGGCCAGGATTAAGAAGAAATTATTTTCTCATAGAGCAAGATAGGAATGACTTGTGAGCCATGCATCAAATTCTCAATACATTCAGTCTCTTGGGGGGGGGGGTTTCCCCTACTTATGTGTCCCAGATTAAATTTTCACCTTTTTTATCATTCTTTGTGATGATAATTATCAATTTCAGGCATATCCTAGTAAAAATCAAAAAGTTGGACTCTTCTTTCATACCTATGATTTCCACCAATGGGAATTAAGCACATGGAGAATAGACTGTAAGCATATTATACTGTCGTGACTTGCAACAACCAACTTGATTGAAGTATGCTCATGTATTCAGTTTCGTATTCTTTACACTTTAATGCAGAATTCTGTAAAGGCTACAAGACATCAGTTATATGTTGATTTACATTAAGTTGAAAGTGTTCAAAACTGAAATGCAAAAGCTATGTATGTATTCTCATTCAAACTGCTAAGTGAATGTTACCTCCCTTTTTACTATTGTCATATGCTATCTAGTACTGTGAATCAGGATTGCAAGATGAGGTCTAAAGCTGATATTTCTACACATGTGTTCTGTAATGGTAGATAAGTCCAGGATGTGATGGTCAGACCAGGTATAGCTGGAATCCAAGACCCTGTCCCTGAGACCTGCCAAGTAGATGAATATAGGTCTTACACATGAAAGAAATTAAACTACATCAAATAGATATCTGGTTCTTGGTGAGTAAGAATTTTCTATTTAAATAAAAGTACCCATAGCATAAATAAAGGACTACCACTACTCACTGCCATCAGGTGCCTCATTGCCAAGGTCATGTGTGTACACATGGCAACCCAAATGGCCATTTCTTGTTCAGCATATATTTTTTACAGTCCTCTTCACAAGCAGTTCCTGCCCATTTAAAGATTTATAAGACTTAAATCTGAAAGGCATCTTCATAATCTAGCACAACTATTAGTTTGACTGGACAGTCAAACCCATTCAGTCACAAGAATGACCCCCAAAAGTGACCATTTATTCAATTCAAGTTTTTTCAGGGCATTGACATACTGCTTATATGGGTAAGTGTGGGAAACCTAGAGAATTTATTAAAGTAGAGGGCCTCAAAGTTCTTAATTTTAAATATAGCTAAGGATAAATCAAGCCAAGGCCATTTTTAACTGACTATGTGTTCATAAATGACCCAGGAGTTGCACACAGTTGCTACCTTAAGTTGTGGTTGTGTGAGCTTATATGGAAATCACCTCTGTCACCACATAAAGTATAGCAACTCATGGATGAGGGATTCAAGTGACAGAAAAAGAAATGAAATAGAGACCTGTTTTTTATGCAAATATTGCTGCTTCTCTCCTTTTATGAATGCATCTAAGTTGGATGAAACACACAAACGTGTCTACAATATGGCAATGTCATCTCTATGGCATAGGATCATGCAGATTTCAAAGGGATAATTTTAATTACTGAGAAATAAAATTAGATAAAGTGACTTTTAATTGTTTTAAATGTTCAGTGTCACCTAAAAGTAATCTTTGTTGCCTTTTTCTTCTAAAAGAGCTAGATGCAAAAGTCCCCACTAGAAGAGCTATTCACAGAAACTACCATTCAAAGAAAGAACTGAATTGCCAGGACACATGCTGAAAGAAATGTGGTCGGCAATTATAATGGTTCATTGCACTCAACTTCATGTGTGATAAATAGCAGCACATCTGTGCACAATTAGAAGAAGATAAATTCTATTTGTTCTTCCCACATTTGCCAAAGCACCAATGCAACTTGAGAGGGGTTTGTTTTCAGACTATTGAAGGTGTTCAAAAGGATTGGAAGTTTACCTGATGAATAAAAAAAAAAAACCACTGAAACCCATACAAGTCTGGTTCATTCTGTTTATTACTACTACTACTACTACTACCATCCCCACTACTACTACTGCTTTGTTGTTATTCAATCATTTTAGTAGGGTCTGATTCTTCAAGA
The DNA here is from genome assembly GCA_028646515.1 of Pseudochirops corinnae. Classification (NCBI taxonomy): domain Eukaryota; kingdom Metazoa; phylum Chordata; class Mammalia; order Diprotodontia; family Pseudocheiridae; genus Pseudochirops; species Pseudochirops corinnae. The sequence continues at coordinate 82,111,295 of CM053588.1, read as the reverse complement.
CCCCATTTTGGAAGGGTTTTTTGGCAGATACTGGAGTGTTTGCCATTTCCTTCTCCAGCTTATTTTACAGATAAAGAAACTGAGGCAAATAGGGTTAAGTGACTTGCCCAGGGTCACACAGTTAGTAAGTCTGAAGCTAATTCAAATGACTTCAGATCTTCCTGATCCAAGTCTGCTAAGCTATCTACTACCACTACTACTATTATGTTCATTTGATGGGGGTGACCTAAAAAAATCATTAAATATTTGATTTGTTATGCCCTCAACAGGAGTTACTCTGAGGAATCTCAATCTGCTTGTGTATAGTTCAAATTTGGGGCCCCCAGATGTGGACAAAAGAGTTCCTCTTCCCTATCTCACTCCAGACCACATACAAGCACTAAAGGTAACAATATATTTCCTGGGTACAATATGGCCTTCCAAGCCCTCCAAGAAAATACAGGAAATGCAAAGAACTCAAAGAAGCCCACAAACAAATGTAGAAAACAGGAAGAACTCATAATAGCTTGTAAATAAATAATACAATTCTGTTAATTCTCCAAATGAGTGTAACTTTTCCCCAGGTTTCTAAGTCTCTCCAAACTCAGCACCACCCTCCGTTTTGGACTCCCATTAGAAGAAGATCAAACTTGGATCTAGCAGACAGACAACAGATGGATATTCCAGTGACTCTCTCTCATCCCAGACAAACAAACTTGGGGTCTAAGATAGATATATACCCCACCCTCCTTCCCATCAGTCTACAGCAGCTAGGTAATGTGGTGGATAGGACGCTGGGCATGAAGTCAGGAAGACGTAAGTTCAAATCCAGTCTCAGACACTTACTGGTTGTGTAACTTTGGGTAAGTCACTTAACCTCTATTTACCTCATAGTCCTCAACTATAAAATGAGGATATTAACAGCATCTACCTCCTAGGGTTGTTGTGAAGATTAAATAGTATTTGTAAAGTGCTTGGCACATAATTGGCACAGTATAAATATCACTGTCATCATTAGCATTATTATTACAATCTACACATCTGAATAACTCCTGTAGTAGAAGGGTACAAAGCCCAGATCTGCCACACACACACAAAAAGATTTTAGTCTCTTGCTTCTGGTCCTCCCAACCTCAGGGTCTGTGTACACGATCCTCTTCTCTCCCCAAAAGCTGCATTTCTCAGGAATCTCTCTTCAGTTAAGGATAAGCTAAATTCTCCTTGGAATGAGATCCAACATTTGCCCCTAGGCTAATACTGCCCACACATTTCCTACTGAATTAGGAGGTTGGAATCCAGAGAGAATGGAGACCAAGTCCACTTTGGGGTCACAAAGGTAAAACACATATGCTTCTGCATCTTTCCCCAAGAGCGTTGATGCTGATGTGACTGTGGAGTGCTCTACATATGTTCTCTCATTTGATCCTCACAACAAAGAAGCTTCAAAGTACTATTGTCTCCATTTGATGAATAAGGAAATAGATTCGGAGAAGTTAAGTGATTTGCACATACCCACTTAGTCAAATAGAAAATGAGGATTCTCATCCAGGTCTCCCTGACTCCCAAGTCCAGCTCCCTTTCCAATACCCCACACTGGGGCTCAATTTGTGATTTTGGGCATAAGTAGCTGTTTCTATTGTTCACTCATTTCAGTCGTGTTTGATTCTTTGTGACCCCATTTTGGGGTTTTCTTGACAGAGATACAGGAGTGGTTTGCCATTTCCTTCTCTACCTCATTTGACAGATGAGGAAACTGAGGCAAACAGGGTTAAGCGACTTGCCCAGGGTCATACACATAGTAAGTGTCTGAGGCCAGATTAGAACTCAGGAAGATGTGTCTACTGTGCCACCTAGCTCCCCTGTTTCTGCTACTCCTTTATAAACTGGGAAATTTACAGAGTGGAAAGCGTAATAGAGTTGTCTATTTCTAGTGGGGAGAAATTTTACTAGAATGAACCTCGTGCCACCTTCTCCAGCTACTCCTCTAACCTCTATCCCCAACTAGCTTGCCCTGCATTGCTAGCCTCTTCTTGATCATCGTTCTGATTCCTTTACATTCTATTCTCAGACAATCATTTGCTTTTCAGTCCCTATAACAACTAACCCTGAATCCTGCCTTTGATACACACCAGCCTCAGGCAAATTGTTAAGGCTAGAATTTATTGGGAGAAGTAGCTTCCATACTGGAAGTTACCTACACTGACACAATCACAAGTCTAGATCAAACACACAGAGACATCTATATATGTGTGAGTGTATGTGTATACGGAAAACACACACACACACACACACACATATATATTTTCTCTGTAGGGACCTGAAGTCAGGAAGCCTCATCTTCAGACATTTACTAGCTATGTGACCCTAGGCAAGTCACTTGACCCTGTTTGCCTCAGTTTCCTCATCTGTAAAATAAGTTGGAGAAGGAAATGGCAAACCACTCCAGTATCTTTGTCAAGAAAACACCAAAATGGGGTCACAGAGAGCCAGACATGAGTGAAGCAATTGAACAACAATGTATTTCTGTGTGTATATACCTCCATGTATATATACATATCTATACACTGATATGCATAAGTGTGTGCATATGTGTATATACCTCTACCCTTCTTTGTTGCTCTTGTGATCTCTCTACATATATATGAAAACAGATATCTACAGACAGATATATAGAGAGAGATTCACACACACACACCTACAGAGAGTCAATCCTTAACATAAACGCGTTTAACTTCTGTGACTTCAAGCATTTCTGTGATTTTATTAGCAACCTCCTTTTCACTTTCATATTGCCATCTGAGCGCATTTGCCACTGTGCGCAGCAGAGAAAAAAATGAGAAGCGTCATGTGCAAGTTAGTATCTACAAAAAGGAGGAAAGTCTTCGTAAAAGTGTTCATGAATCTGCTCCAGAAAATAAGTAACCTCTTGAGTATGCAAAAAAGGATTGAAAAAATGGAAAAGCAGCTAAGTTTGTGGGTAAATGAGATGGTGTCACATCCCGCCTCCCCCGCTGCCCGTGCAGCTGGGCTCACTCCTGAGCATCCTAGCCAGGGAGGCTGCTGGGGCGAGTTAGGGAGAGAGCGGGGCCGCCTACACCACTGCATTCAGCCCACGAAGAGCCACACCAGGAGGGAGTTCTGAGCAAAACCAGGGCCAGGGACTCATGCCAAGGCATGTGCTTTTCATTGGGGAATAGTTAAACCACAAAACTGAAAAGAAGATTAGAGATGTCAGTTTGCCCCTTTACCTTTTTCACCTGGGATTCTTCTGACATTACTGGCCCTGTCCCTCCCCTTCTTGTCCAGTGTCACCTCTCCTCTCCCACGAATTTTATGGGTTGTTTCATGGTTACTGTGTTAGGAAAAAGTGCTTAATATGTTGCTTTGAAGAACTATATCAGAAAAGTGTATTTTCAGCAATCTCTAGCAAAAGATTCCAGTTTTTGGTTTTAGGTCCCAGGAACCTAACCGTCCATTTCCCATAGATTCAATGTATCAACAATCTCATTTTTTACTTTCATACCATTTTCTAGGAACCATATCCTCACAAAAGTTGAAAGCTGACTTTATGTGTATATCTCCAATAAATTCAAGAGATGTTTAAATGAAAGTCACATACTGCTACATTAAAATTTAAGCATTAAATGTTTACTTCTTTAAAAAAAAACAACTAAAGTCATTTGGCGCATGTTCTTTATGAAACTAAACAGCTTTTTATTTATGGTCCTATTTTCTTTTGAATATTTGACATATGTTTGTACCTTCCTTCCAATCTTCTATTTTACTCCCTCTGTAATTCTCTGCAATTTTTGAAGCAGACATCTTTTAGATTTCGAGACTCAAATAAGTCCCAATTTTTTTCACTCATTTATTTCACTGTTTTACCCATTTCCCTATTTTTTTTCTGTTACATACACATTTCATTCCCCTTTCCACTCATCCTTTCTTCAAGTCATATTCTGGCAAGATTGGCAAGTTCCTAGGAGTGCCAGGTGGCAGTGGTACTTGGCTATGAGAATAAGTCTTCCAAATTTGCCATGCTGAGACTTCTTGGCATTTGCCCCAGTGTCCTGGAGAGAATCCAACCCTAGGCACATTGAGGTGCTATAATTCTACTATTTGCTGTACTACTACAGCACCTCCCTTGTGCCCCCAAACCTATCCTTACTTATTTCGCTTTAGAGCACACTCTAGTCATTTCCTTTTATGCAATATACAGTATACTCCCTTGTAAGAAAGAAAAAAATGTTTAAACAAAACTTACCTGCATACATAGAAACTGTGTCTGACAGTTCCTCATCTGTACCAAGGAAAGAGCTCCGTATTTGGAGTGAGAGATACTACCTTTGTAATATTAGACCTCAGTCACCTTATCTGTAAAAATGGCACAGTTAGATTAGGTGTCATCTAAGATCCTTCCCAGTTTCAAAGTTATGATCATATGGCCTCTCTCTACAGAGAGGAAGGAAAAATACTTCATCATTGGTTCTCCAGGATCAAAACTGAACATCATAGTTCATCCTAGTTTGGTCATTTTAGTGCAGATTTCATTTGCATTATTATAGTCTTTGTACATATTTTTCAGTTTTTCCTTTCTGCACTCTGCATCCATTAAAATTATATAACACAACTTGTTTATCCCCCCAAGTGGTGAACATACTTTGTTTCCAGATTTTTGCTACCACAAAATCTGCTACTATGAATATTTTGGAATACATGAGACCTTTGTTTCTGTCTCTGACCTCTCAAGGTTTATGCCTAGTAAGCAGTAGAATAGATGAGTCATAGGGTAATAAAAACTGAGTGACTTTGCTTCCACAAGTCCAAATTGTTTGCAGAAAGGTTGGACTAATTCACAATTCCAACAGTTTATTAATGTTACTATCCCTGTAACACTGGCTATTTCCTTTTTTTATTATCTTTACTACTCTAAGGACAGTTTTACATCTGTTTTAATCTATAATACTACTATTAGTAGCAATCAAGAAGAATTTTCATTATTAATAGTTTGCAACTATTTTTAAAACTTTGTTCATATCTTTTAACCACTTATCTCCAGGGAAATGGCTCTTGGTCTTATGTATTTGTTTCAATTTTATGTAAAGATGTTTTCTCATTTGAACATTTCTCTTCTTGATCTAGCTGCATTGATTTTGTCTGTACAAAAGCTTTTTAATTTTATGTAAATGAAATTTCTTATTTCACTTTTTATGATCACTTCCTTTATTACAATCTTGTTTGGAAAAGTTTTTATCCCCAATTCATCATTATGAAAGGTATCTTCTTTTATTTCCTACCGTTTCAATAATTCTGACTTTTTATCTTTAGGTCATGAATCCCTATGAATCTTACTGTTGTCTCCTATTACTGCCTATATAGTACAAGAAAGTGTTGGACATTGTGGTTTTGGTGGAAAAGCACTATGTTGGTATGTGGGCTGTAAACAATCCTAGCAAACAAATTCCAGAGTCTAGGTACACCTGATGACCGAAATGTTATCGTATCCAGTGATAGATACTTCAATTAGAAATATTGCTTGTTATCTAGTAGCAAAACAATTTTCCCATTTTTTAGCAGATATGTGATTTCATTAGCAAAGGGAACTTCCAGTGAGGACACTCCCTCTACCAATAAAGATCAGTGTTTAGAAAGTTGCCTGAGTCACTGAGAGGTTAAGAATCATGCAAATCATATATGTGGAAGAAAATCCTGTATGCTGAATTTAAAGCACAAGCCAGTCAGAAGAATATTTATTAATTTATATTAAATTAATTCAAAACAGAGAGGGGAGAGAGAGACCGAAATTGAGTGTCTACCTGCATTTGAAAACCTAACACAAGACAACTTTAGAGCTATAATTTATGATTCTCATAAAAATACAAAATTCCACAATCAAGATTAAACAAGAATTCAGAGGTTAAGTAACAAGCTTAGAAAAATAGTAACTTAAAATGTTGGTTAATTATAGAGAATAATTTATCTTAAAACTAGTCAATCTACCTTTGACATCTTCTAAGTGAGGGTTATTAACCTGAGGTTCATGGGTATCTCCCTTCCCCAAAGTGTTGATGGATAAATTTCAGGGAACTCATGAATTGGGATGGGAAAAAATTTACATTTTTATTTTCACTAACTTTGAACTAAAATTTAGCTTTTCTTTCAATTATGAATGGAGGCAACAATTATTATTCTGAGGAACTCTATATTGTCAAAGAGCTTTCTTTCTCTCTCTCCCTTCTTCTTCTTCTTCTTCTTCTTCTTCTTCTTCTTCTTCTTCTTCTTCTTCTTCTTCTTCTTCTCTCTCTCTCTCTCTCTCTCTCTCTCTCTCTCACACACACACACACACACACACACACACACACACACACACACACACACACTCTCCCCTACTCTAAAGATTCTCCTTTCTACCTTCTCCAAAGGTGAACTTTAGAGATACTTCCATTAACTGAAGGAACTAAAGATGTCTTCCTTCTCTTAGTTTGATGTAATCAAGGTTTGGGGAAAGGGGTACTGCTGTTCAGTGGATCAGTCAAAGACCTGTGGCCCTTGTGTGCATCTCTCTCATTTTATCTTTAGAGAGAACTGAGTTCCTCCCTGAAATTTCACCCAGCTTTTTCAGAGAAAATGATCAGATCTTTGATAAGGAAAAGAAGGAATTTAGTATAGGACATTGTTTTCCCAGAAGCTTGATTATTTATAGGATTTCTCATTAGGGTGGGTCCAAGAACTTAAGACTGGAGAAACAGTTCTTTCTTAATAATTCTAAAAGAGAGAGCAGGAGAGCCTTAGTTTGCTGCAACATTATCCACAGCACTATCCACTACACCATGGCTGTCTCTGCTTTCTCAATAATAATGGAAAATGATGGCAATCGTTATTGAATTCTAATGATATAAACACTGTTCTCTAGGGCTGTTAGTGAAGGAGTTGTTCTAGTTAATTAAATATTCTGGCTAATTAAAGGTTACTCTATATATCATACATGGATGAACAAATTTTAAAGAACTCAAAAGTCACAAAACACTGAAACTGTACTGAACATCATTTAATTTTCCTCTAATGACTCAAACAGTGCTATAGAATTTTCCTGGGTCATCTTCATGAACATCACTTAATAAGGTACTGCAGAAATGTTGGTTAATACATAGATATTTCTAGCTCAATATTAGCAGTCATCTAGTCCAATCCCTTTATTTTGCAGATGAGGAAACAGGTCTAGAGAGATTAAGGGATATACAACATTATCACACAGCAAGTAATGGAAAACTTTGATTATTAGAATGCCAGATGAGATAGTTTTATTGTAATACTAATTGAAACAAGGGGCAGCTAGGTAGTGCTGTGGAAAGAGTGCTGGCTCTGAAGTCAGAAAGTTTCACCTTCCTGAGTTCAAGTCTGGCCTCAGACACACATCTGTGTATCCTTGGGCAGTCATTTAACCCTATTTGCCTCAGTTTCCTCATCTGTAAAATGAGCTGCAGAAGGAAATGGCAAAACACTCTAGTATCTTTGCCAAGAAAACCCCAATGGGGTCACAAAGAGTCAGACACAACTGAAATGACTGAACAACAATAACAACACCAAAATCAAAACAGTCTCAAAACTCAAAAGGACCTTGGGGGTCATCTAAACTACTGGGTACCTGGACAAAAATCTCCTTTACAACATCTTTTAGTCATGCAGGTTTTGGTCAACAACATTTAGTAAGGAACAATCCACTACCTCTCAAGACAACCCATTCAATTTCAATTCAATTCAACAAGAATTTATTGAATACCTAGTATGTGTCAGACACTGTACTATGCATTGGGGATACCAACGCAAAGAAGGAAGAACTGACCTTTAAGAACTTAGATTTTACTGAAAACAAACAACATGCATCCAGACAAGAATATACAAAATATATTCAGAATAAGTACAGAGTAATTTTGTTGTCTGAAAAGCACTAAAAACTAGGGAGACCAGGAGAAGTTTCCTGATGAAGTGGCACATGATAATGTGCTTTGAATGAAGGTGGGGATTTTACGAGGCAGGAATAAGGAGGAAGGGCATTTGGAACATGTGCACAGCTTGTGCAAGGGTACATAGTTAGGATGTCAAGCCTGGGGGCAAGTAGGTCAGTTAGGCTGAAACAGAGTACATGAGAGGGAGTAATGTGGTATTATTCCAGACTATTACATATGTTGGAGTTAGACTGACAAATTTTGGGGCAGTTCTAATTATTAGCAAGTTTTACCTCATGCTGAGGTAAATTAAACCGGCCTCTTTGCTACTCTGACACATTACTACTAGTTTTTCCCTCTGGTAATAAGTAGAAGAAATAGAATCCTTCTTCCACATCATTGTCCCTCAAATATTTGAAGACAGCTAGCATGTATTCCTCCATCCCCTAGTTTTCTCTTCTTGGTTCTTTCAAATAATCCTCTGATGGCACAACCTAAGAGACTCTACCTGTTCTAGTCACCCTCTTCTGATACTGTCCAATTTGTTGTCTATGTCCTTTCTAAAATAGGGTGTACAGAGATGAACACAGTGCTTCAGATTCAGAGCTGAACACAATGAGACTATCATCTCCTATGTTCTGAATATCATCCATCTCTCAATGTGGCCTAGAATCAGATGGTCTTTCTTTGTTGCCTCGTCATGCTATTGTCTAGCCATGCCTCTCCATTTTTTGTTAGTCAAGTTAATTTTTAAAATCCCAAGGTAAGACTATATTTATCTTTCTAAAATTGTATCATATTAGATTGCACCAGAGATGTGCTAGAGCCAGCTCATACCAGCTCATGATAGCTAATAGGTAAATCTTTAATGTGAGTATTTGCATCTTGGAAATAGGCAAACACTACCCATCAGCTTGATTTTTGTTTTGTGGATTATCTAGACATAAGAAAATAATGGAAAAATGTTAATGATAGAGATTGAATTCAAAAGTATGTTGTGTGTGTGTGTGTGTTTGTACATGTATTTGGAGACTTGGTTGTTAAATATTTACTAGCACAACATTGAATTCAGTCTATTTTTCTAGCCAGTTGAGATCATTTTGGACAAAGACTTTGTCATCTAATGTGTTCGCTACATCAACACAATTTTGTGATATCTGTAAGTTTGATAATCAAGCCATCTATACCTTTATCCAAACCATTACCAAAAATGTCAAAGAAAACTGAATAAAGCAAAGATTCTTCACCATTCCACTGAACACCTGTTTCCAAATGACATCAAGGTATTAATGGCTACTCTTTGAACCCAGTCATTAATTTAGTACCAAAACTACTTAATTCTATCATCATTTAGCTAACCCAGATGGCTCTGCATCTTGTTCACAAGGATAGGAGAATTTGTAAAAAATGCTTTGTTTAAATATAGATAAACTCTTGACAGCACTGGTTTGATTCGTGTAATCCTTTCAAATGTGTCTAGTCCAGGGGTGGGGATCCTGTGGCCTCAAGGCCACATGTGGCCCTCTAGGTCCTAGGGTGCAGCCTTCTGATTGCGTTCAAGTTTTATAGTACAAATTCTTTTATTACAGGGATTTATTCTGAGGTTTGGATTCAGTCAAAGGACTACACTTGAGGACCTACAGTGTCACATGTGGTCTAGTCTCTCATGATCTGTTCTTGGTGGAGCTTTGGGATTACTAGCTCTTCTTCTTGATGTTCACTGAAATACTACAGAATTTTGCCTAAAATCAGACACATACAGTACACTGTGATTTATAGGCTCCAACCCCTCCTCACCCCTTTTTTAAAAAAACCAATAGAACATTCACCTTTTTCTAATTCTACCACACTCCCACATTCCCCAGGATCTTTTGAAGATCATTTGACTTGGGCAGGCAATCAAATCCTCCAGCAGTTCAGAACTCTCTAGTACTTCTCGAAGTCAAAAGACCTGGGGACTTGAACCCATAGTGGCTAGCCTACTGTATAGCCTTAGGTATGTCAACTTTCAATTTTCTCTTAACCATGGTTGCTCTGTCCTTTATAATTCAAAGATAATTAACAGTGCTAGAGAATTCAGAATAACAATAAGCCTTGAATAATCTTGCCTTTCCTCCATTCATCCTTCAATCAATAAAGATTTATTAAATACCTACTATGTATCAGGTAAGGTACTAAGAGCTGTTATAAATGTCCCTGAGCAGTGGTCCAGCCCTTTTTAAAAAATCTCCCTCTATTCTCCCAAAATGTTTTGGTTTGGTTTTGTTATAGTTGTTGTTCTTAGCATTCCTCACAAGTCTCTGCCTACTTGGGGCTTTGGTATTCCAGATGCTATTTTTAATAGAACCACAGCTTTATCTTCCATTCGTTTTCTATCATTCTTCCTTCCATCTTCTTTACATTTCTTTTAAAGATCTAAGTTGGTCAGTAAGTTCCCCATGAATTCACATTAGTCCCACTAGAGAGCTCCCTTTTCTTTTTCTGGAATTATTTCTGTATGCGTCTTTAGCATTTCATTCTTGAAAGCTTCCTATTCCTCTTGGGGTTGACTTCCCCTTTAGTATTTTTGGCCACGAGAGCTCTGATCGGCTTGAATGACATGCTTTTGGTAATATCTGATTTCATTTTAGAGTATGTCAGCTAGAGGGAGTTGGCCAGATGATTATCTCTCTCATCCTGGTGGTTTTTAATGAGACTCATATAGGGGAAAAAAAAAAATATATATATATATATAGACATATACACACACACGCACACATATATATGTAGGCATGTGTGTATATATATATATATATATATATATATAGATAAATAGATAGATAGATGAATATATGTATACACACACATATACATACTCACAAATGTAGGCCATGGAAAATCTTTATTTTTACCTTTTTTTAGTGAAAAACTTTCATATTTCATAAAAATCAAAATAATTTCTTATATTTTCAATTGCCTCTATCCCTTATTTCAGTGGCTCTCAACCTTCCTAATGCCTTTAATACTTGTATGTGGGTGTATCTGCATGTGGGCAGACCTGCCTGGAGATGGATAGAGGAGCTGTGTCTCTGTTCCTAAGACCATTGGAAAGATGTATTTTCCTGTGACCCCTGTGAAAGGATCATTTGACCCCAAAGGGGTTGCCACAGGTTGAGAACCGCTGCTTTATTTGGCAATTGTAACTTTGAAAAGTACTTAATCTGGTTCTCATCTGATTTTATTTTAATGGTATATACTTTAATATTTAGGTTATAAGGCCATTTAGAGCTTATGGAACAATTTTTTAAAATTAATTTTTGTTTATTTTTAGTTTACATCATTCATTTCCACAAGAAAATATTTCTGATAGCAGCAACAGCACAAGTGTACCAGTTTAAATACGTTGCTTACACAGGTGTGGAGAGGGCAAATCAGCAAGTGTGGATATTGTGACAGGAAATGTACTGTAGCCTAAGTTTTGCTGTTCTGTAGCAGCCCTGGCAATGGGTATTTAAGTCCTACCCGTGAACTTAGAGTCAGAAGACATGGTTTTAAGCCAAGTTCTGCTGCTTACTGTAATGCCATGCACCAGCAGATTCCCAAAAGAATGCTACTGTGAACAGCTTTTAAGGTTCGGATTACACAGTATAGTGAACACTCTGTTTATTCCATTACAAGTCAAGGCAAACATTCACAATATATCACAATATAGTATTCACAACATTATATCTTATCACAGAAAATGGCCACACAGTTTTCACTACAGTGGCCACAATATTTAGAACAAGAAACAACAGAATAATCAAACTTCCACTCATGGGGCAACTCAATACTTAATCATTAACAAGAAACAATAGAATAATCAAACTTCCACTCATGGGGCAATCATTAACTTACTCATTCAATCAATTCACAATAGAATAATCTAACTTCCACTCATTGGGCAACCATTAACTTAATCAGTCACTATTCTAGATTCACAGTTACTAAATATCATTAATCACAAATACAGTCATTAGAAAACCACACAAACCCTCCACCCCTT
>CM053588.1:82057946-82098846 GCA_028646515.1 Pseudochirops corinnae | reverse complement strand
GTAATATAAAGTACAATATAAATAAATGATTAAATAATAAATAATAAAACTCATAAACTTTAAAACACAATATAAATATCAGTTATTTTAACTAATGATCTCTGTCATTAACTGGTGGGAAAACCGAGAACTGTCATGTTATAAAGCAGTTGAGCTGCGGAGAACAAAAGAATCCTTATTATTTCTAGGTTCTGAGAAAACCGACCAATACTAAATTTTTTTTGCCTAAACTTCAAAGGTTTCTGAGAACAGTACATTGTGAGTTAGTCACCTATTGAAATAGTATATAGGAAACCCATAGTACAGGAAGATTTCTGTAAAAAGTCTCTTCTACCAGATAACCTTAATATGATAATACAGAATGAACAAAGAAATATTGTGTCCAGATTTTCCATTCTTCTCCTTAAATTAGTTTAGAGGAAAAGGTTTGGAATTTAATAGAATTTTCAAATCACGACTTAAATTTAAAATGGCAGCAACATGGACTTCATTTTAATACTCTCATCTAGAAGAAAGGGGTACATGTATTGTTAAGGATACACTTAATTTGGTAGAATTCAAAAACATTTTCCCCCATTTTCTTTCTCAAGTTGCAAATTGGATGTAGCTTCATTTTATTGTTTAAATATTTTATTCTGCAGCGTATGGATAATAATGATGTGCTGGAAATGAATAATTTTCCATATTTATATGTAGGACTGTATGAAGCATTAAGTTCAGGATGGCAGTGCAGAGGTGAAATCCAATCAATCTACAATTCCTCTGGGATAAAGAGCTCTTCAGATTGATCCTTTCTGGATGGTTCCTCCCAAACAGACAGCATTTTAACTATAGATGAGACTTCATCTCAAATGCATGCCCCCACCCTTTCTGTTCCCTGCTTCTCCAAATGCCTCTCTTTCCAGGTGACACATAATGGCTAAGGCAGCAGGATTTTGATGCTCTTTCCTAAGCAATCTTCAGAAGCTCATTGTATATGTGCGATTGAGGAGAGAGCTATATCCCAACCTTATAAATTGTAACCTGTGGAAATTATTCACTTCACTGTCAGCCAAATTTTTTTTCCAGATCCAACAAACTAATTCAGGAGAACATTGGGATAAAGCAAACAAGTTGTGGGAGAAATTAAGATTCTTTATTAATTAAGTTTAGCTGGAGAGGCAGCCAGGGCGACAGAAAATACACTGCTTTTCAAGGCAAACGGGCTTTCACTCCTAGCCCTTCCAACTGACCAAAGGTCATTCAATGCCCCTTCTGCCTCAACTACCTTACTTGTCAGATGGTAAATTATGTCCTTTATGGAGCTATTAAGAGAAAAATATTGCATTCCATGGAGAAAAGTCATATCCTGTTATGTTTAGGGATTGAACCATGGAGAAGAGCAGAGACATTGTCAGCTCTCCTCTGGGTAGTAAGTTGTCACAAAATTGTCTGAGAGTCTGCTGACTAGGTACAGCTGACAATCACCAGTCAACAATGTAGTGATAATTTTAAAAAAAAGCCCTGCAATTCATCATGCTCAGGCTGCAGGCCACACCAAACACATACCACAAAGTCCAGAGCATTAGTTTTAGGCTACATGATCTATGTGTTGATTATATAAGCAGAATGTGTCTAATGACATTTCAAAGAGCAGATAGGAAAGATGATGATTTACATGTCAAAGAACAGAAGGGGAAGATCTGTATCAGCCAAAGCCAGATACTGGGCAGTAGCTGATATCTCAGCTTGATTTTGCAAGCTAGTTGTGTAAAGTGCTCATCTTAAGTAAATGGCAGTAAGAAAGTTAAGCCAGATATTCTGTTATCACACAGTGAACTGAGAATGGCTGAATGGCTGTGTCCACTTTGCAAAGTGATTAGGCCAAGAAAAACACCAATATGATTTTATGTAGCATCAGCTAAATACAGGTGAAGGAGCCAGCCTGTGTTAACTGTAGGCAGCAGGGAATTCTCTTACAATATGAATCAAGTCTTCTTTTTTCTTTTCTATTTTTGTTTATTCAACATGTCCTTTGGATCACTCTCCCAACTCCCACTCCCACTAGTAGTTTGGGGACATCAGAGAACAGCTTACTATATCTCCTCCTCCCAAGGCTCTAGGGGTAAAACCCCAAGGGTCTGAGTTTCTAGTTTTATTGTTCATAAACTCTTACTGTTAGGCTTTCCTATAATAATATGCCAGTGGGAGAGTAAGAACAAATGGTACCTTGGGCTACTCTGTCCCAGAAATGCACCCAGGCTCTCAGGAAGAGTGGGCTTAAATTATAATACAATGGTAGTGAGGCAAATGTGTAGGATACATGCACGGCAAAGGGGTAACTCATAATCCACTTCCTTTTTTTAGCATGGAATTCCTTTCCTGAGTCCATGGCCAGAATTTTTCTCTGGTGCAAGAGGCCATACTCCTTAAAACTGCTTCCTCCCTTGGACAGCCATATTTCTGTCTCCACGTTTGTATTGTTTACACATTAAAAATGTCTGTGCCCTTACATTTCCAAGTATTTCATTTCTACCAGACTGAGCAGCTGTCAATTAGTTTTACCTTGGTGTGTACATTTTTTTCTCTCCTACTGATAAGAGGAAATGCTTGAAACCCAACAATTCTATAGTCCTGAAACATAGGTGAAAATCCAGTTATATGCAAAGCACCTGGCTAAGCTTGGGGGACAAAGAAAAAAAATCTCCAGTCCTCAAAAATCTAACTTTCTATCAGTCAGATAAGAGGCTAAGTAAGGTAAGCCATCTGAACCATTTCCAAAGTAGTAGTGGTAGATTCTGAGGACCCATTCACACACTCTGGTCCTGTCTCTATTATGCATATATTCCCAACACATCTGACTGGAATAAAGGGTACCATTTACAACCCTGAAACAGGATAAAGAGAAATGATCCACGTGGAAATTGACTGTATGTCCCTGGCCAGGCCGCTTTAGTATGTTATTCTAACAGACAAAGCCAGATTACAATATCTGCCCCTTAAATGATCACAACCAACCTGTTGGTAAGTGAGCCTCATTTTAGTTTGCTATCTATTGCTCCTTTCCCTTCAGTAGGAACTTGAAAGCTTTTTATTTTTTTCAAAAGGAAACCTGGATAGACAGTTTGGAGAAATCATTTAATAAAGACCCTCTCCCCATAGATCTTCATTAAATGTTCTCTACACTCAAGCCTTCTTGCTCCACATTCCAAACGAGTGTTCCCAGGAATCTAAGTAAAGGTGAGTTAGAATTGAAAGAGATTAGATTGTACATATCTCAACATGACATTAATGAAATGCTTTCTTCAGCTGAACAAGTGACACACTAAGGATATTGCAATTCTGTTACTTTAGTTCATATCTGAGATCTCTCATTCTGTAGAATTCAAAGGAGAAAATACTTGAAACTTAGTTGCTTATAGAGTCCAGAGACCATTGTGCTATGTACATAAGCATTCCTGAGTTTGGTATGGGCATGCCAAGAAATCAAATTGGATTTGTTTTCAAGGTGGCACATCTATCATTTTTCTGATGACACCCAAAAGTATTTACTTAGATTTCCTGTAGATTTTTGAAGAACATGAGCTGAGAGAGACATTATACTGATCCAGCTCAATGGTATTCCTTTAGGCAAGTCCCATAACTTCTCTCAACCTCATATATTACTAACATTTGTAAAATGGGGATAATAATATCACTTCTCAGCCTTGTGGTGAAGACACAAAGTACCTTGAAACCTTAAAGTTTATTTATTTATTATTAAATATGCCAAGAATCCTAGAGTGATATGAGGGTTTAAAAGAAGGAGACATCACTTCCATCTGAAGTCAGGAAAGACTTTCATAGAGAACATGACCTTGAAAGCTGGGTAGGACTTCAACAAATTGGTGAAGGAGAAAGCAGAATCAATGTGCAGGAGGCAGCCTGAGCAAAGGCACAGAGACATGAGGATATTTCAGGAATATTTGGAATATGAAACAGTAAATAATCAAGTTTGGTCAGAATATGTATTTCTGGGGAAAAAAGCATTTGTTTTCCTCAGAGACTTAGTTGAGGAGCTTGAATGACCTCTCTGAAACACAGGGCAGGTGGAGAACAAGGGGAGCTAATCTGGAAGGATTATTGGTAGGATTTGTTGATAATCGGAAGGTTGATGCCCTTCAGTGCCAAACTAAGGCGTTTAGTGTTAACTAGGTGGCATTAAGAAAGCCATTGAAGGTCTTTATTAGGAGAACCACATGGTCAGAACTGAGTTTTTAGCATGATTAATCTGGCAGCCATGTTTATGATTGACTGTAGACCTCTGGAGAATAGTGAAGAAACAACTAGCTAGTCTCAATAATAGCCACCGAGGACCTGATCAAAGGTAGCGGTAGTGGGAATGGAAAAGAGGGGACAGAAGGGATAGACATTTCCAAAGTAGAAAAGATAGGACTTAGCAACAAATTGAGTGTGTCAGTGAGCGATAAGGAGGAGTCCATAATGAATCAAAGCTTTCTAGTCATATATGTACCTGGGAGAATACAGAAGCGAAAGAATGGGAATAGTTTTGAAGAGATAATAAAAATAGTAGAATTACACAATTTCAGAGACTGGTCAATTAGGCCAAACCATATCTAGAAAGAATCTCTTCTTCAATTCACCAGAGAGTGGAGTAAGCCATTACCTTCCAAGGCAGCCCATCGTGCTTTTAGAAAACCATTAAGGTGTTTTTCCTAACATCAGGAAATTGGCCTCTTTGTTACTTTAACCAGTGTTCTTGGCCCTACCTTTTGAGGCCAATTAGAAAAAACATGAGGGTTCTTAGAAAGGACAATTATGTCCTTTCTAAGTCTCCTCATCTCCAGGCTTAAAACATCTTCAGTTCCTTCAAATGTTCCTCATATGACATTTATGCACAGCCCATCATTGCTCTGATCACTGTCCTTTCAACACATAACAGAGTCCTTCCTAAAATGTGGAGTCCAAAAGTGAACACAAAATTCATAATGTGTACAGTGAGATGTTGCCTTCTTATTCCTGGATATTGTGCCTCTCATTCATTTTATTACAGTATCTAGGACCTGTCCAAGTCCTTCTGAATCCTGACTCTCTCATCCAGCCTACTAGTTCTCCTTTTCTAGCTTTGTATCATCTGCAAATTTGTAAAGCATTCATGCTATTTATACCTTTTTCCATATCAGGGATAAAAATGTTACTGAGGACCAATCACAAATCACTAGGATATTCCACTGAACACATCTTTCCAGGTTGCTATTGATCAATTTAGTGACTATTCTTGGTCTGATCATATGGCCAGTTCTGAATCCAACTAACTGTATTATCTTCTAGCCCATGTCTGTCCAACCTCATCAGAAAAAATATCATGGGAAACTTTATCAAATGCTTTGCTAAAATTGAGTAAAACCTAGAGCATTTCATTGTTCTATCAGTCTAACAACTCTATTTAAAAATGATTTAAGGTTAGTCTGCAGTTAGCCTGTGCTTGAGGAAATCACCATTCCTCCTTTCTCACTGTTTCCTTTTCCAGATGTTTGTTAACCATTTCTTTAATAATACTTCGAAGAATTTGTATGAATTTAAGCAAAATGATCTATAGTGTACAAATTCCATTCTCTTCTCTTTTCAAAAATATGGGACATTTACCCTTCTCCAGTCCTGTAATAAGTCTTCCCTTTCCAGTCTTTCAAAGGTCATTGATATTGGCTCAGCAATTACATTCACCAGTTGTATTAACACTCCAGCATATACTTCAACTGAGCCAAGAGAAGAACTCATTAATGGTAGGTCACTGTTATTATCTATCCCATTAGTTATCTCATGTATCAACCTCCCATTAGCCATTTTTGTTCTGTCCTTTCTAGTCCAAAGATCCCAAGTTCAAAGATGCCAAGTCCCTGCATGGAAACAAAAAGAAAATTAAGCAACTCTGCTTTCTCTCTGTCAATTTTCCACCTGAGCAATTAAAACCCTACTGTTTAAAGAGTTTTAAAGGCTGAGATCATGAATTTCAATAGCTGAAGTTCAGATTGTAGATAGACATTCGCTTCCTGGCTTTTGAAATGGCTTTCCTTGGACCTGGATCAACAGCATCAAAAGATAAATAGATTCCTCCTTTGTAAAATGTGAGGGGTGAAATTGGGGAGGGGAGAGGGAAGTTTAAGACTAGATGACCTTTAAAGTCCCTTTCAGCTCTACATCTAGAAAGCTGTGGTACAGAGAATTTATTTCTTAAAAACACTATTGAGACAGTATTTCCATGATATAGTTATGTCATTTCAGAGAGATCAGGGAGCTTTGTGCTCCAATTCAAGGAAAGACTGCCTGTTCTGGCTAATATAATTACAATGGACTCAATAAGAAATAAAATAAGGAGCAACCTGAAGCTTACAGAAAAAAACCGCAAGCTTCTTGGGGGAGGATGGGATGATGCTGATAACCTTTGGGCAAAAAACAAGGCCGCTCCCTAAACACTTGAAAAATTGTATAAAGAAAATAGCCCTAGAATTATGATGTGAAGATTTGTGGGCAAAAGCTATAATGAGTCTGTGGAAAGAAAGGTAGGAAGTAATATTGGTCTTTCAAGATGTTATAGCATTTTTAATGAGAGCTTTCAGGCTCAATTTCCCCTTAGTTCTGAATCATACTCAATAATTTAGGAAGTGTATAAAGGAAAAAAATCTCTAATTTCGTACCAGTGAAATCTGATTATACAATAGCATAATCTTCAAAGGGAAGTGTGATTACCTTGAACAAGACTAGACAAGTCCCTGCTCTGGAAAAATGGACTGCTATTTGTCCGCTGACATGCTCTTTCTCTGCTACCATTCGGATTGCACAATTAAAAGTGAAATCATTTATACCATCTATTTCCAGCATAACCATAACCAGGAATTTCTGTACCTGAGGCAAAAAGCAGGAAAGGTGCTTTCAGTTAGGGAGGGGGCAGGGAGGAGATATGGCTACCCTGGGACAGCAGGATTAAGTAGGGAGAGGGAATAAGCATTTATTAAGCACCTACTGTATGCCAGACACTGAGTTAAGCTTTACAAATATCATCTCATTTGATCCCTTATACATTCATCTGTTAGCCTCATATCCTATCTAACTGGCACTTATTAAGTGCCTAATATGAGTCTGTATAGTTTTAAGCTTTATTTCCAAATCAATGATTTCCAAGGGTAGGACTAGCAAATATTCCCAACACCCTGTAATGTTATGTTTTAGAGGACACTAAACCAGCAAGCTGTTTTCTGGGGAGCCTTAAGACTCTAGGCTAACTGTAAGTGGTTATCAGCAGTGCTATTGATTATTGCTCGTATCCTTTGTCCATTGGGCATCAGCGGCCCATAACTCCAGAATATATGGAAATTCAGGGATTTCTTAAGCTTCCTTGAGGGAAAATACTGGAAACTCTTTAGTTTGGGTCACCCCTTGAGGACTGCCCTCAACATAAGTAGCTATTAATGATATACTACTTTATAGTTGATAAAGTATTCTATATCCACTGTTGTGTATTTTAATCATTGCAAGAGATCTTTGAGGCAGGTAAAGTATAAGCTATGACCTTGATCATACAGATGAGGAAACTGAAGTGACTTTGTCAAACTAGCAAATGACAGAACTAAGATTGGAATGAATGCAGATTTTCTGATGCTAAATCCAGTGCTCTCTCAACTATATTACAGCTGCCTTTCAAGCTAGGTTCAGCATTTTAATCCAATTTGAATAAACAATCTTGGGCACAGGTACCAATTTGTGTTACCTGGTGACATTTGTCTTCCCATGCTAAGTATCACTCCACCACATGTTTTGCACTCTGAGTCACTCTCCAATTAGTTGAATAAAATTCCAAGTTATTTACTATCCCTTATTTCAAAGAAACATCAAATCATAAACAAGAAGCAACATTCTGCTTCTCCCTGTATATGTGCACACACACACAGAGCAACACATATACATACACACACACGAAACACATCCATCTATTCATCCATCCACACATACATAGTGTCCCAAAAGTCTTAGTGCCATTTAAAATATATACATATATGTATATGTATTTATATATAAACTTATGTGTATATATAATCTTATGTATAAGATTACATAATCTTTAAAATCTGTAAGTAAATGAGCTTGTACATGATCTTTTGGACATATATAACATCTATAGGATATATAAACATATTTTGTATATATAAAACATATAAGCTTTACTATGTATGTATATCTTTTGTTCTGTTTTTTTCCTCTCCTCCCAATCTCTTCTTTCCTCTTCTCTCATGGTCTTTCTCTTTTCCCATTTTTCCTTCTCAACTTATGTTTTAGTTGAACCCAGTGGTACTCAGGGCTTTTTCTGGCCCTCTACTATTCAGAATTTAAAGTTCTAATTGCTGACATAAAGGATCCCTCTGGGGGTGGACTACTGTAGTGATTTTCTTGGGATTCATACCACTCCATTATGGTCTCAGAAAATTCAAATAATTTAAACAAAAAAATTATCAAGTAACTACTAGCTGTAAGTGCCTGATTCTAATGAGCCTCCATTCTACTGGTGGGAAATACTATATACATCCATAATTAAATATAAAATCTATACAAAACAAATACAAAGTACTTTCCAGGGTTTGAGGAATGCACTAACAAAGGCAGGGGGAGGAGGAGGAGAGGGATCAGGAAAGCTGAGTCTTGAGAGGTGCTAGGTAGGTATTCAAGAGAATAGGGGAAAGAGCATTCATTCCAGGTTTGGGGAACAATCTGTACAAAAGCATAGAAGTGAGAGGTGGGACCCTGTATATGAGGAAGAGCAAGTATACTTGTTCGACTGAAATGTAGAGTGCATGAGAGCGAGTACTTAAAATCAGTCTACAAAGAAAGAGTAGAATGGAAGTGTGAAGGACAATTAGGATTTCTACTCAACACTTCCAACAGAAGTACCAGAAAAAAACAATTCTAGACAAGCTTTGTGGGCAGCTAAAATTTCTGGGAATAGCAGAGGGAGACATGGAAGAGGGTGATGGTTCTCTGGTTATTTGCTGATTTAAAGGTGAGAATTATGAGGGAGATCTCATACTTACAAAGGCTCTATAAGAACAGGAGTGACATAGGAGCAAAAACATTGACCTGGAGTCTGAAGAACTCAGTTCCAATTCTGAATCTGACATTTATTAGCTATGTGAACCTGGGCAAATCACATAACCTTCTATGACTCAGATTTTTCATCTGTAAAATGGGAATACTGATATACTACCTACTTTAGAGGGTTTTTGTTAAGGAAAGAGCTCTATAAAACACTAATTGGAAGAATCAAGGAGGGCTTCATGGAGACGGCAGCATCATGGAGTAAAATCTTACATTTCATAGAATGTAAACTTGAGAACAGGGATTATTTCATTTTTATCTTTCTATTCCCGGTGCCTGGAATATAGTGAGCACTTAATAATTACTTTTCACTGATATATAAATCAAATTATGATTATATACATAATATCAAGTGCTAATAATCCAGGAGATTCAAAGATTAAAAAAAAATACTTCTACCTGAAGTAACTAGATGATTGAGGTTAAAAGTTGGGGTTGGGAGTGGGGAATAATTTAAGATGGTTTCCTCAAATCTCTATTGTGCTTATGTTGATAGAGCCAAAGAAAAGTTTCCAACTTAGAGAGGGCGTCCGATCTCTCCCCAGTAAACTATGTGCTATTATTATTTGATTGAGAGAAATTACCTCCATCAAGGTAATGGAGAGATCTGGCAAGGGAAGTAAAGGAGTGTGATTAAAAGTAGGATACCATACTCATACTTTATCTTCATGCCTGAAAATATTTTCAGCCTTTTAATTGCATGAATCTGAATGGTATACAAAAATAAACAGATATAAATATCTATCTGAAAATATGCTATGTATTCTCAAAATGTTTCAACTTAAGATTTGAATTTAGGATAATATCTATTATCAGGGAAGAATTATTAGCAATTGAATTAAATAGGGTGTTGTTTACATGTGTATTATCAACTGTAACCATTTATTTCCTTAAACCAGGTCTTCTTTCAATATAGCCTAGATTCTCTTAACTAGTGTGAATTTTTTAAACCTAGTATTTCCCAGGGGGGACTCAGGCTCATCAAATATTTTCATTACTAATGGTAGTTGTGATAAAGTTTTAAGAAGAGGGTTTAGTAAAACTAATGAATGCTTGTCATTCCTAATAGAACCACCAACAGTACCCTAATTAATGAGGGTGTTAACTGCTATTCCCTCTGGGATATTAACCCAATCTTTAACATAATATATACATACAAATTGTGCTAAATAAATTCTCCCATTCTTTCATTCTTCCGTAACGACTGACAGATAAAGCATGGTGATTGACTGTCTATTATCAGGAAAAATTAGGTTCTCCAAAGAGTACACTTTAGGAACCAGCAGCTCAGGCAGACTGAGTGAGTATATATAGTTTGGGGCTGCCAGAATTAGTGGTTCATATTTAGCAGAATACTCATGAAAAGAAAATAGAATACAAACTTCAAAGTTTATTCCCTGAGCATACCAAAAATATACCCTGGAAATACTCTGGAATAGGCCAGTAAAACCTAACAAGCCAGTACTGGCCCAGAGAACCTGTGGCCTGATTCATTAGGAAGGATGGTCAGCCAAGCCCAGGGATTCACTGTCTTATTAAATCCAAGACACCTGCTAGTGCTCAAGTCTTGGGAAAGAAGTTTTAAGGGCTATGCTCTACAGAAAGTTAAATTTTGGCAGCAGGGCAGCTAGGTGGCTCAGTGGACAGAGTGCCAGGCCTGGATTCAGAAAGACATCTTTCTGGGTTCAAATCTGGCTTCAGACACTTAGTAGCTGTGTGATCCTGAGCAAGTCACTTAACTCTCTTTGCCTCAGTTTCCTCATCTGTAAAATAAGCTGGAGAAGGAAATGGTTAAACCACTTCAGCATCTTTGTCAAGAAAACCCTAAATGAGGTCATGAAGAGTTGGACATGACTGAAAAACAACTGAACTGGGAGATGTGCCTGGAGACTGTGGACAGGTGACTCATCTAGGAAGCCTTATTGCTCATTACTGCCTCTGCCAAGGGTAACTGAATCCTGGTCTGAGTTAGGGGTTTGAGAGATTTGCTTGCATTCACTCTGCATTAACCAATGCTCTTCAGAAAACACCAGGTGGATCTTCCTCTTGTAGTTTTCTTCTATATTCCGGGGTTACCAAGCAGCAGCATCTCAGTGGTGTGCTTGTAAATGGTTAATGACAGACTCCCTGAAAAAAATGTTGTCACTACACATGTATAACCTATGTCCAATTGCTTGTCTTCTCAATAAGGGGGAAGGGGAGAGAGAGAATTTAGAACTCAAAATTTGAAAAAATATTAAAATTATTTTTACATGTAACTGGAAAAAAAGAAAATATTAAATTTAAAAAATTAACAATGTAGGTAGTACCAACATTTAAGTTTAATTTATGTTATTAACATTTTCTATATCACTTTAAGTCCTGATACCAACAGAACAGTAGTTCATCATGTCCTGATTTTCAAGGTGTAAAAGCTCACACTGAAAATTTAATAATCCTAGCACATTTCTGTAAGCATCTTAACTTAGGTGGGGTGGGACAATGGTTCTAATACAGACTAATTAGTGAGAGCTCTAGAAGCAGCTTACAGTGCTGGGTGAGGTGAAGGATAGAGTCCTGGGCTTAGAGTCGGGAAGAACCAAGTTCAGATTTTTTTCTCAGAAGCTTATTAGCTGTGTATCTGTGCAAACTTCTCTGGGCTTCAGTCCCCTCATCTAGGAGGAGGCTGGACCTGAGTTCTTCTAGTTTGTATTTGCATATATTTGGTGTTACAACTCTGACACATATTATCTATATGATCTTAGATAAATCACATAAACTTTCAGTGTCCCCAGGCAAGTCCCTAAGACTGTACATTGCAGCGTAGGTGACCGTCTATATTGGAAGAAGGAGTTTCCATTTTGGAAGACCCCAACACCAGTGAAATCATGGACTCCCTCCCCCCAAGTTGATGTATACATATACGTGCACCATTTACTGCCATAGATTGGAAGATTCTCGGAGGTGGAAACTGTTTAATTTTTGTCTTGATATGTCTAGTGCCTCCCACAGTTCTTGGAACAGAGTAAGCCCCCAAATAAATGTTTACTAAATGATTTACCATCGACAATAGCTAGCATTTATATAACACTTTAAAGTCTGCAAAACACTTTACAAATAGGTCATTCTTTCCTCAGAGCACTAGCCTAGGAGAATAACTCTCCCCTGGGAGGTAGTTCCTATTGTTATCTCCATTTTACAGAGGAGGAAACAAGCAGAGAAAGATGAAGTGACTTGACTAAGGTCACCCAGCTCGTGTCTGACTGGTTTTGAGCCAGACTGGAGCCCTCCTGACTCTAGGCCTAGTGCTCTATCCACTGTACAAACAGTCTATCTGTAAAACAGAGACTGTAGAGGAAAGGGGGTAGCAGATCTACCAAGATGGCACACAGAAAGCAGTGAGGGATATTCAACGAGATCCCACAGTGTGGCTGCTCCTACCAACAATGGAGATTACCAGGCGTTCTCAGCCAAGCCTAGCCAGCCTGTGTAACTCTCCACTACATCCTCTTGTAAATCCACCACAAGAGTCCACCTTACATGCTTTCTCTAAATCTCTTGATGTTGTGTGGATACTTAAGGAGCACTTGGCTTATTTATCAGTCACTCTTTGGTCTTCCTATATAACTGGATCATCTTTTTTTCCCCTCCCAAGTCAGGGATAGGGTAGGTTTAAGTAAGTTTAAGAGGAAGTATGATGTAGCAGATATAAGGCCAACCATGGAACTGGAAGGAAGGAAGGAAGGAAAAAAGGAAGGAAGGAAGGAAGGAAGAAAGAAAGAAAGGAGGGAATGAAGGAAGGAAAAAAGGAAGGAAGGAAGGAAAAAAGGAAGGAAGGAAAGAAATAGGAAATAAGGAAGGAAGACTTGGGTTTGATTCTTGCCTCTGACATGCTGACCATGAATCTGGACAAGTCACTTGACTAACACACCTCAGGAAACTATATGGTTATAAGTGGGATAAGTTCCTGATCTGTAATGGTGAGATGAGTTAACCACCAGGAGTTCCTTATACCAGGGGGATGACAGGTTGAATATAGGTTCTGCAAATACATATCTGTTTCCTGTTCAATCAATGGCTACCTCCATTGGACATTTATCTGGGGCTAGAGTTGGCACCCTTGAAATCACTTTAATTTTTAAAAGAGGGCACAAGGTCAACAATTTAGTATTTTATCTCACTAACTGACGAATGCCTCAAAATGGTAAAATTATGGAAAAAGCGTATCAATAAAACTGCCCCTGGGATAGTATTCTATTCTGGGAGTGACTGAGATGTGTACATACATGTAGAAAAGACAAAAGCTACCACTTCCATGATAAAACATGTACTGTCCAGCCCTGTAATAGCTTAATTCTGTGAGCACAAAATGAATCAGAATCTATCAAGAAAACCATACAGAACACAAATTAACTCTAGGTTGAAATTCTTAGGAAGGGCTCAGAATGAAATGTCTTTGCTGGGCACTTATGGTTATAATGAATATTAGGAGAGGACAGGATGCACGTCATCAGGCAAACATGTTCCCATTTGGAGTTTCCCATGATCCTGCTAATCTCTAGCTTGTACCAAGAGCCAGTGCTTTGTCTCTTCCTGCATGCTCTCGAGAAGCTGGCAAATGGATATCAAATGTCTGGCAAATAAAGATCCTGTCTACATGTTTCTTGTAACATGGAACAAAATGATATGCCACGCTATCAAGAGTAGGAGGAAATCAAGTCCTCAACGGTCTGTTGTCAGTTCGGATAACAGCTCAGGACCAGAATGTGTCAGAGGCAATACAGAAGCAATCAAGAATTTGTAGGCTCAAGTTCACCATAAATATATTTCAAATTTTAGACAGAAAGGCAGAAGTGATCTGCAAAATACAGACTATTTCTCTAGTAACATGTACATAACCAAATAATCCCAATCCTAAGAAAGAGCTGTGATCTTCTTGGGAGAGGTCCAGACCTTTAATTTCATGGGGTTGAGAGCTCCCTCCATTGGCAAAAACTAGGAAAGCATCTGTAGCTCTAGTCTTAGCTCCTGTCTGGTATTAAGTGGTTCCCCATGCTTATATAGCTTTTATGTGTCAGAGACAAGACCAAAAATCAGGTCTTCCTGACTCCCAGGCTAGCTCCCCCATCCACTATGTCATGCTGCCTTTCTGCTGAGATTTTTTTGCACAGCAAAAACATGGGTATTTTTCTTTTACAATATAGGATTTGTTTTTAACTCTAGTTCATTCTACCTCAGAAAAAGGAATTTCTGTCTTTTGAGACCATGTATAACTTGATCCTATGTCCACTTACACATCTCCTAGACTTTCTAATCCCCCTACTTTTGCCATGTTTGCCTCAAACTGGGCTCTCCCATGACTCTTTCTCAATTTCATCCCATTGGATAGCTTCTTTAGAATAGATACATGGAGCCTTATTAATCTAGGTTCAGACATGCTGACTCTCTCTCCCTTTAACACCATTAAGTACCACAATTAGCTCAAAATTTTGCTTTGTTCTTTGAAGTATTATTTATTCTTAAATTCTGGTCCTTCTAGTGTTAAATCCTCTGTAATTTCCAATTCATTTCCACCTGCCCACAATGACCTTTAATAATGTGAGCTAACATTTCATTTCTTAAACATAAATTCCACTCCTGGTTATGCATGCTAACAGAGATGAGAGAGGCCGTATGATTTGGGGGGTACATCTGGGGAATTTATTCACATAGCCATTTATTCATAAACTCATTCTCAGGCTATAATGCAAATGTGAGGCAAACATTTAACTTGTCGAAAAGTGAAAAACTCATCAACTTCTTGTTCCTTCTACCCAAAACTGAAGCATCATTTTGACTACTATTTTCACTGGATTAATGAATTTTTGATGGAATTGTCTGGTTACTTTGGCATTATGTAATCAATAGCCCCAGTGAGAATGACATTGACATATCTAGCCCCTCTGTACTCTCAGTCTGTCTTGACTCAGTGACCCAGATCAGTAATCAGGGAAAGCCAGACTAGAGGAATAAGAGAGAATAGGGAGCAAGCACTTCTGAAAAACTCCTTCCTCACTAGACCAGGACCCAGCACAAGGAAGAGTAGTACAAGAACCTCATGTACAGTGGTCCTTCCTTCAGAAAAGGAACCAGGTCCTCTACAATCCTGTCTTATTTCATACTACTCCCATCATGAACTCAAGGTTCCAGACAAAGCAGTCTAGAACTAGTTGTTTTAGAACCTGATTTACTATTTCCCATCTCCATACACAAGCCCTCCTTTGTGTCTCAGTAAATCTTAACTTCCTTTGAGTCTACACTCAGATGTCACCTCCTCCATGAAGTCCTCTCTCATCCAACCTCCCAGTTAATGCTTTCTTCCTCTTCAATTTCCTTTCTATTAGACTTATTTTGAGAATATATTATGCTCCCTAGTAGGATGTATATTCTTGGAGGGGAAGCAGCTGTTTTGATTTTGCCTATCCCTAGTACTTTGAACACAGTAGGTGGTTAATAAATGTTTGTTGAATGAAATTACTTGACAGAAGTCGCATATAGTGGAGGAAGAATCTATCCTTGGGTAGTGAAAAACAGGAAACCCACATGTGGATGTCAAGGAAAGACCAGTTTGTCTGGCATAATGAATGAAAGTAGGATTGGAATGGGGACCCTGGTGATTGTCAGGGCCAGTGCATTTTCTAGTAGATAATTAAAAATTGTTTGACTTGTGTATGTGATTCACTGGAACCTGCCCCACCCCACACTTTTTTTTTTTTTAACAGCAATACTATAATAGAATTTAAATTGCTTTAGGGCAGGGGCTATTTCCATTTTTGTCTTCATATCTCTAGCACCTAGCAGAGGGTCTTGCATTTGGCAGATGCTTAATAAATGTTTGTTCAACTGAACTGGAGAAGGGGACTGAGTTGACTTAAGGCTGTTATATAAGGCTTTTATTATATAGATGTAAGAGCTCATGATTTGGTCACGAGTATATCTAAGTAAATGAAATAGTGAGCTGGGGAGTGAAGAGGAATTATTATACAGGGCATTGTTCTGGTCAGCTCTTATGTAATGGGGGCTCATGGTTATAAGAATCAGTCAACCAGTAAACATTTATTAAGTGCCTCCTATGTGCCAGGCACAGTGCTAAGTGCTGAAGATACAGAAAGAGGGAAAAAGTCAGTCCCTGCCCTGAAGGTGTTCACAGTCTAATGGGGAGACATCATGCAAATAAATACATATAAACCAGCTATATATAAGATAAATATGCAAAAAATAAGGGAAACTGGATTGGCATATATTAATTACAATTGGACAAAAAAAAGAAAAAATTCAACCATAGCCTATAGGGTCCTTGCAGTGCATCAGTAAAATGTTAATTGCATATCCCCACTGTTATTCTATATCTCTTTTGCCCTTTGAGCTAAATTTTTGGAAGAGGCCCTCTGTAAGAGGAGCCCCTTCCTGCCTTTCCACTCTTCTTATACCTTATTCCCTGACAGGAACTCTTTGATTCGATGGCACTGACCTCCTGGCTGTTGTATGAACAGGATACTCCATCTCTTGACTCTGGGCATTTTCTCTGGCTGTGCCCTGTGCCTGGAACACTCTTCCTCCTCCCTGCAAACTACCAACTGCCCTGACTTCCTTTTAAGTCCCAACTAAAATCCCACTTCCTATAGGAAGCCTTCTCCAAATCCTCTTAATTCCACTGCCTTCTGTTATATTATTTCCTATTCTGTATATAGCTTGTTGTATGTATGTATGTACAATATAATGTAATATAATAATATAACTTACATGTATATGTGTGTATATATGTAAACATATGTCACAGGTTGTCTCTCCTATTAGATTGTAAGCTCCTTGAGGGCAGGACTGTCTTTTTCCTTTTTATTTCCCTAGCGTTTAGCACAATGCCTGGAACAAAGTAGGTGCTTAATAAATGTTTATTGATTGTTGATAGCCTTTCATTTGGTGTGTGTTCAGTGGGCATCCACTGAGTCTAGGGCATTGTAAAGAATCACTTCAACTCATCTCACTTTTATTTAAGTATTTTGGTTAAGAAACTGAAATAATTTTGATAATGGCTAATGAATGTCTATAATGCCAATTTAATAATCTAATAGTAACTAATAAGAATAAATCTACATTGAGTTTAAACTTTCATTTATCAGTTGTGGAAAATGAGATAATAAATTAAAAAAATAGAATCAGAATAACAGAGTTAGAAAGGATCTCCGTCCAATCTATATCTGAGAAAGTACCTTTCTCTGCAACAAACATGACAAGTGGTCATCTAGCCTTTGCTTGAAGAGCTCCAGGGTTGGGTAGCGTACTACCTCCTGAAGCAGGTTAGTTGGAGGTCCTAGAAGAAGTGTACAAATGAAAAACAGAACTCAGCAGTTTCCAGCATACAAGCCCTTCAAAAGTGAAAGCTAAGCCTATTTTCATGACAATGTTCTGGGGTATCCAGATTTCAGTGGGGGTGATGCATGTCTGCACAGGAATATCCATTCTGGCAGGTAGGGAAAGGACAATAAGAATCTGACTATAAATATTTTCAGTGGCATCATTTTGTAAATGATGTACAAAATGAACCTGGGGTTGTAATAGATGGGCAGATTCATCTTTAAACATGAGCTGAGGGATTTCTTTGGACAGCATTATGGACTGTGCAACAATAATCAGAATAGAATCCAGTTTTGGCAAGGCAGCACATAGCTGGTTGGACCAACTGTGCATGCATGAGACAGATGGAAATAGTCTCAGAGGATGAACATTTTAATTAAAATTTTTTTTTTAAAAATAAGGTTCTAGATGATCCTCCCCTTTAGGGGGTAGGGGGGAAGCAATTGTAAAGAAAGCCCAATACAACTCTGGTGGTGAAGGATAAGGTATGTCTGTCATGTCTACAGAAAGGAGATAAGTGGCATATCCAGCATTTCTATCACAGGATGCCAAAGCATTACTTCAGCAACTACTGCTACTTAGAAAAATTCCCAAGAGGAAAGAATCCAGAAAAAAAAGAAATGTGGTAAAAAGAAAAAAAAAACCCAACCAAACTTTTCTTTCTAAGTCTCATTCATCTTGTAACTACCATTGGGATTTCTATCCTTGCAAAATTCTTCATTGGGATGAACTACTTTTCTTCAAAATATGAACTCTATTGTCAATTTCAGTGTGAGGACGATCAGAATTTTAATTCTACTTCAGACACTTACAAGCTGTTCCACCCTGAAAAAGTCATAGTAACCTTTCTCAACCTCAATTGCATCTTCTCTAAAATGGAAATAATATAGCATCTACCACACAGGGTTGTGAAGATCAAATAAGACTATATAGAGATGACAGAAAGATAGATAGATAGACAGATAGATAGACAGATATAGAGATATGTGATTGTATACATAAAAGTAGTGTTAAGCAGATCTTAAAGTAATATAAAATATGAAAATGCAAATATTATAATATTAAATGATGATGTTTTTCCTAGATGTCTTATCTTTGTCATGTACACATAAAAGCACATACTTTGCACTCATGTCTACATATCTTTTCCTCAGAGATGAAAACAAAAAAAGTGCAGTAAATTACTCAACTATTTTTTAAAAAATCCAAACGTGCTCATATCAAATATCTAGATATTTGCTTTTTTTCCCCCATTTGCTAATTGTTTGATATCATGTAGATCCAGCCTGTGCTGGGTAGAAAAGTAGAAATTTGTACTTTTGCCACATAAAATGATTACATTACTACTGAGGTTAGGAAAGCCAATAAAATTTTAACACTCCATTTTGTGGCACTTCATCATGATATATTTATTTCTCTACTATCCTTGTCTCTTAAAGGTAGCATAAGCCATAGGAGTGGACACAGACCCAGATGGAAAGGACAAATGAGTTTTGGCAAGATCGTCTTGAATCTGTGGTAGAATTATATTCTTAGTTGTCCACTCTTTAACCCTGAAGGAGGTCCTAGCCTAGGGTGAAGTCCACATTTCCCATACCATTTTACATAGTCCTGCTTGAGAGCATTACAATACTTGGAGTATGGCCAAGAGCACATCATGATTTCTCCACACTCCAGCATCTTGACTACAAAAACAACAGCACCTTCATTCAAGCTCACTGCAAAGATTAGTATTAGTTAGAGCTAACACTTATAAAATGTTTGACCTCATTGAATAGTATGAAGTACTAAAGGCAGAGGTAATTCAAATCCTTAGATTTTGCTGGGGGTCTGATAGTCTACTAAAGAAACAAATTGCCTGTCACTGATAGATAACTGAGAATTAGATACCAGATAACCACAAACTGGGAACCAGAGGCACAATGAAACACTGCAGTGCCAAGTGGCTGAGAACTAAACCTATTTAACTGGCAATAACCAACAGATTAACAGGTCCTTCTAATCAGTGCAGTACTCTTGTGACAAATTAATTAGGAGGGCTGCTATTTCAGCTTCCCCAGGGAGCTGAATCTATATATTGACTGCTCCCTAAATGAATTCCATTTAGCTTCTGAACTGATGCTGTCGTAGAAGTTATTTTCTCTGTTTCCTGAACCTGACACAATTTCTCACAGCTATGTGCTTCTGCCATCTCCATTAAGTTTGTATACAACCCTGTAACAATCTTGAGGAACCTACTTTACACAAAGTAGACACTTGCTTTTTCCAAGCCTTTTGAACATGAAGAATAATAAAGAAACCATTGTTAAAACATAATATAAAAAGAGATTTCCATTTTCATATAGATAGTAGAGAAGAGCACAGTAATACAGAATAGTAGAGGTTTTGAAATGTTTAGAGCTTAGGACATATTCATGGTAATCTTAACCAACCATGTCTATAAGTTCAGATATTTTGCAATGCTGGCAGTGCTTTTGTTGGTTTTTGCAGCAATTTCACATTTGCATAGTGAAGAACTAGTTGTTCAAACCCTTTTTGACTCGTGTAAATGGAACACACAATTTAAAGTATTTCGTATTTGTCAGTTCCAGGTGATGAACATGGTCATAGACCACATTCATATTCCAAAGAATTTTAGCAGAATTTTTGTCACATGTCATGGTGCACTGTGGAGAAAAACATTTGATCAACACAAATGCGACAATACAGAATTATAGATAAGATGAATCTGGAGTCATAGATTGTGGAGCTTGTCACTTGGCACCTCAAGCAGCTTAATGAATATAGAGATTAATGATTTCCATCAGCCTCAAAGACTTTATCATGTGTTCAGGAATATTACATGCACTTATCAGTCTTAGCAACTAAGACTCTGGTAGCCTAAATTGTGAATCAGAATGATGAATCCCTTCTCTACTCCCTCCCAGACTCTTCCAGTTCATTTATTGGCAAATTTAAGCATTTAAAGCTCATTGTTGCCACTTCCCTGACCTTCTTAGTGTTTTTTTTTTTTTGCTAGAAAGTCTTTGAAAGTATTTGAATCTCTTCCCCTCCTCCATTTATTACAAGCTAAAGAGTATTTTACGGTCCTAAAATATGTACCTGAGAATGTGGCATTCTTCTAATACTCTATTTTATTGATTTTGTTTCTATAAATATATTAACTCAGGTACTTGAATGACCCCTTTGAATCAGGGAACAAAACCTGTGATTATGTGTAGTAATTACTTTGTTTTGTTTTTCACATAAGAGCTAATGACACTTAAAGACATTTCTACTGGAACCACTTAAGAGACTTCAATAAAGCATTCATTTTGTTGTATCTTAAACTAAATACAGAACACAAGTAACATACCTACACCCAGAAAGAAAGTGAGGTTTATTAGCTGAAGAGAGGAGACATTTTGGGATGCCTTTGAGATAGAGTTGATAAAAGTGATAGCAGAATGCTAAAATTATTACTTTACTTCTTCCTCATAATAGTAACAATCAACCCATTTTTAAAAAAGTCATTTAATTATGATTAGCCATCTCAAACATTGTACTCCAAAAGAAAGCAAAAAATAAAGTCATCAGGTGAGGGAGTGAAGGAAAGACAGCAACAATAATTAAATTACCATGAAATCTGGCAATGGTTTTGGAACTATTAAGATCAGGGCAGAAAGATAATCTTCATATTATATAATGCTTGATTTTTTGATAATGACAATCACCAAAATTTATTGAGATCCCACAATACATGAAGGATCCTAGGCATATAAGGTACAGGATCAAAGAACTACCCAACTGTTAAGGCCAATATTCTTGGAATACTTCTATCATCCTCAAAAGGTTCCACTCTCCTGAAAGGCTAGACATCAGAAAGTAGCTTCAGAATGCAATAGTGTTCAGAAGCATGTAAATGCCCCTGCCAAAGACATTTCTATTATTGATTGCAAGCAAATATGTGGTGAGGAATGGAGTGGATGGGAGAGGGAGGGGACAGAGAGGGATCTTCCTTCTAAGCTTAAAACAAGACTTTTAGTGAACAAAGAAAATAAGTATTCTTGTATGTCAATATCTGCTGCAATTGGATTATAGAATGTGGAATTTTTAAATGCTACTGCTTCCTACTAATAAAAAAATTTCTTTAAAAAAAATCAGGGAATCACAAGCAACTCCAATTTGAACAGTCATAATTATTTGACTTTTTTTTTTTCTGTTGATCTCTTTACAAAAGTTAGAGTAAATTCAAGTGAAAAGCACCCCAGGAGAAATATCTAGGAGAGACTGTAGGTCTCAATAATGGTCCCAAAGACCTTTATTAATAGAATACTCATATTCTTGCACTGACGTAGTCACAAATCTTTCAAGAAGAAGCAAGCCTCACCAGATGACCTCTAGAAATCCCTACCTGTCCGAAAATCTGTTATTTATTTAGCAGCAACACTACCACCTCCCTAAGAAGATTTTTTCCATAAGAAAATTAAGCAGATAAAGGAAATTCAGAGGTAGATCTTGTCTCTAAGATCTAAATACCAAACGCTGCCCATTCTGCTAGCAGTCAGGCAAGAATTACAAGGAAAGAGACACCAAAACTAAGTTCCCAATGTTTTTTTTTTTAAATGAATGGGATCCTTCTACCTCATTACTTTCTCCTTTCCCAAAACCAACACTCTCCAATTGTAAGCAGTTCGAAAAGGAAATGGATGATCACAGCTCTTGAAT
Organism: Pseudochirops corinnae; assembly: GCA_028646515.1. NCBI lineage: Eukaryota > Metazoa > Chordata > Mammalia > Diprotodontia > Pseudocheiridae > Pseudochirops > Pseudochirops corinnae. The sequence goes on along the minus strand of CM053588.1, from coordinate 82,076,643 downwards.
TTCAGGGTTGGGAACAAGGGGCTGCTGACTCTGGGAATTAATAGGCGTTGTTTCCAATAGGGTCCTCTAGGAACCTCCACACAACTACTGCCAGAGAACCGAAGGAGTCCAGCATCCAATAAAACTTCTTGGTAATGGGAGCAGCCCTACTAGCCATTTAAATTCCTGACTGAGATACATATATTTTACCGTACAAATCAGGCGGTGAATGTGAGCATGGGTGGGCAAGTTTTCCTAAGAAAGAGAAGATGAAAAAGACAAACAAAAAAACGCAGACAAGAGCAGTGAAATAATGCACACGAAGAAGCTTTGAAAAGTAGAAAGTACTATCCAGTTACGAGGTGTTATTGGTAAATGTTAGGATATTGGAAAGGAGGGACAAATCTCTATTCTATTTCCCTCTTACTCTGATCTGAATATGTCCTGGGATCACTGGTCCTGCCTGAGTCCAGACCCTCGATGCCCAGTTCCCGACCCCTGAGCTTCCTTCTTCGACTGTGATATCTGCGACAGAGGGACATCAGGGAAGCCCCGGACCCTTTCCCCTTCCCCCACCGACCGGGCAATCAATGAATAAATAGGCTGTCCCCTAAAATACGGAACCCAGAGGTCAGGGGGATGTGGCGGCTAGGACAAAATGGTCCGGGAGAGGGCTGATATAGGTGCAGGACAAGAGACACTTTCGACAGGTCCCTCAGAGTGGGAAGCCACACCTCTACCCGTGGCTCGCTTTTAGAAAAGCCTGGAAATGAGTTCTCCCCCTGCAACCAAGTCGGGAGGAAAGAAGGCGGTTGGGGGTGAAAGGGTCACTCGGAAGACAGACTGCTCCAAATAGAGGGGTAAAATCTATTAAGGAAGATGGATGCCCATGACTTGCCCCGGGGATGATAAGCGGGAACCTGCTGGTGAGGAAGCCAGTTGCCTGCTCCTCACCGACCCCTCCTCTCCAGCTTCCTGCTCTGAACTCTCTTGGGAGTGTTGGAGGCAGGGGTCTCGCACTAACCTGTAATCCGGACACCTCGCGGGGAAGGTCGGGGAGGGCACCCACCCGCGGATTTGGGAGATAGCAGCGGCTTTTCCTCTTCTACTCCTCGGCTATAGAGGAGCCTTCCTCTGGAAGAGTGTGTGGTTGGTGCGCTGGGCGGAGTGAGGCGCCTAGAGCGTTAACCAGCAAGTCAGCTCCGGATCGTTCAGGTCCGGTCTGCCCTCCAGCCGGTTCACGAGCAGCAGTAGGCAAAGAGCTGCACAGCCAGAAGACTAAGAGACCGAGGGAGGAGTTTCCCCCCGCCCACCCTCCAACCCCCACAACCAATGGCCCGGAGCCTCAATGCTCCCCCTCCCTGCTAGCTTCTTCTGCACAGTGCCGGGCTCCCACTCTGCTAGGGACTGGGATGGGCTCACCTAGCAGTGTCTCTTATCTAGGGAACGGTAGGAAACTGTGCGGGGGAATGGAGATGGGGAAGAACCTTCCTTTTACCCACTCCCAGGTTGAAAAAGACCAGAGAACGTAGAGGCATCTACCCACAAAACCTCATCTGGGAAAAGCAGGTTGTGGAGGAACTTGGGGCGGGGGTGGAGAGGGGTGGGATTGGAGCAGAAAGACTTGGGGGTGAGAGGACAACGTGCTTCAGTGCAGGCGAAAACCTACCACCTGGTTTCTTCCCTTAAGCCATGCCTTAACTCTCCAGAGACATTCTCTCTCCTCCTACCACAGGTGCGGCACTGCGTAGTGGGCTTGCCTCTGTCTGAATGGAGGATATTCTGTTCCTTGCATTACAGTGTTTTGTACTATGAAACTCGGTCCTAGAAACACTGCTCTTTGAATTTCCCTTCTAGTGCTTCTCTTGTAATTCATGCTGATGTATCATGGAATATTTCCAAACTGGACTGTGTGAGGTGTTACCATGGCTGTGTATCGCTGTAAGGCTCTGTTCTCTATGTGTATCTTTGCTCGGTTCATGCCCAGGGGCAGTCAGAAAAGCAGACCATCAGAAAGCAAATACGAGTTACTGTCGCCACCAAGTCTTGCTGATCAACACAGCAATCTATATAAATCAAGGAGACTGGCATAGCAAGCTCTTTGGATAACTGTTGCTGTATATACTTTAGGCTCTGTTTACCGTATTTTTATGTCTTTAAGAGTTTTCGTTTTAACTCCAGGACCCTGTTGTAGACTTGTGAAATAGTTTTCTTGCTCCTTTTTCCTGGGGCCTCTTTCCACAGGGAACTTTGTAGTTTTTGTACCTTCTTTAGTTGACCTGAATTGTCAAAGGGTAGACTTACCAGAGCTATCCTGAGGTCATCCTAGAACAGGTATTTTAAGGTTCTTGAGATCATAAGATCATAGGTTGAATTGAAATAGACTATAATTCAATTAGGCTGCTGATCTGAAGGGTAATCTGCATAGCAGATGATTTTTAGGGGAGGGGAAGCAAACTTGGTGGTTACAGAAACCAAGGAATTGCTTATTTGGCATGCAAATCTCAAAACTGGCAGTTGAGTTAACTGGATGCATGACCTACACTTGGCTTTGGAAAAGTCTCTTCTCCCTGTGACCATAACACATCTAGACCTCTCTTTCCTACATACTTCATTGTAAGGAAAAGAGAACTCATTTCCTGGCTTTTCTATAAGGGAACCAAGGACAGTTCTGGGAGACCAGTCAAAAGTGTCCTTTGTCTTGCACCCTTCAGGACTCCTCCTATTTGTGTTTTACTTGCTGACAGAATAGCTTCTTGGGTATTTGCTAACCTTTTTTTCTGAGTATTAAATCTTTTTTCCTTTTTTTTGGAAACAGTATTTTATTTTTTTTCCAATTTCTGGTAAAGATAGTTTTCAACATTAATTTTTAAAATAAAATTTTGAGTTCCAAATTTTTTCTTCCTCTCTCTCTCCCATCCCCCTTCCCCAAGACAGCAAGCTATCTGATATAGGCTATACATGAGCAATCATGTAAACATATATGCACATTAGTCATGTTGTAAAAGAAGAAACAGAAAAAAAGGAAAAAGCCATGAAAAACAAAAAAATTGCATAAAAGGGAAAATTGTATGCCTCGATCTATGTTCAGACTTCATAGTTCTTTCTATAGACATGGATAACATTTTCCATCATGAATTTTTTGGAATTATCTTGGATCTTGTATTTCTGAGAAGAGCTAAGTCAATCATAGTTGATCATTGCACAATGTAGCAGTTATTGTGTACAATGCTCTCCTGGTTCTGCTCACTTTACTCAACATTAGTTCATGCAGGTCCAGGTTTTTCTGAAATCCACCTGCTCATCATTTCTTATAGCACAATAGTATTTCATTGCATTCATATACCACGACTTGTTCAGCTATTCCTCAATTGATGAGCATCCCCTCAATTTCCAATTCTTTGCCACAACATAAAGAGCTGCTATAAATATTTTTGTATATGTATTTTTTTTATGATATCTTTGGGATGCAGACCTAGTAGTGGTATTGCTAGATCAAAGGACCTGCAAAGTTTGATTGCCCTTTGGGCATAGTTCTAGATTACTCTCCAGAATGGTTGGATCAGTTCACAACTCCATCGACAATGCATTTGTGTCCCAATTTTCCCACATCTTCTCCAACATTTATCTTGTTATTTTTTTCTATCATATTAACCAATTTGCTAGATGTGAGGTGGTACCTTAGAGGTGTTTTAATTTGCATTTCCATAATCAATAATGATTTAGAGCATTTTTCATATGTTATAGGTACCATTAATTTCTTCATTTGAAAACTGTTCATATCCCTTGATGATTTATCAATTGGGGAATGATTTGGATTCTTATGAATTTGACTTAGTTCTCTATATATTTGAGAAATGAGGCCTTTGTCAGAAGCACTTGCTGTAAACATTTTTTCCCATCTTTCTGCTTTCCTCCTAATCTTGGTTGCATTGGTTTTGTTGGTGCAAAACCTTTTTAATTTAGCATAATCAAAATTATCCATTTTGCACTTCATAATGTTCTCTAACTCTTGTTTGGTTATAAATTCTTCTCTTCTCCATAGATCTGACAGGTAAACCATTCCTTGCTCTTCTCATTTGCTTATGGTATCACCCTTTATGTCTAAATTATGTACCCATTTTGACCTTATCTGGGTATATGATATGAAATATTGGTCTATGCCTAATTTCTGCCATACTATTTTCTAGTTTTCCCAACATTTTGTCAAATAGTGAGTTCTTATCCCAGAAGCTGGAATCTTATCCCAGAAGCAATAGATTACTGTAGTCATTTACTACTATATCTTGTGTACCCAATCTATTTTACTGATTCACCGCTCCATTTCTTATCCAGTACCAAATAGTTTTGATGATTGCTGTTTTATAATATAGTTTTAGATCCAATATGGCCAGGCCACCTTCCTTTGCATTTTTTCATCAATTCCCTTTATATTCTTGACCTTTTGTTTTTCCAGATGAATTTTGTTATTTTTTTCTCTCTCCATAAAATAATTTTTCATAGTTTGATTGGTATGGCACTGAATAAGCAAGTTAATTTAGGTAGAATTGTCATTTTTATTATATTAGCATGGCCTGCCCATGAGCAATTGATATTTTTCAGTTGTTTAGATCTGACTTTATTTGTGTGAAAAGTATTTTGTAATTGTGTTCATATGGTTCCTGAGTTCTGGCAAGTAGACTACCAACTATTTTATATTGTCTGCAGTTACTTTAAATGGAATTTCTCTTTCTATCTCTTGCTGCTGAAGTTTGTTGGTATTATATAGAAATGGTGATGATTTATGTGGGTTTATTGTCTATACTGAAACTTTGCTAAAGTTGTTAATTGTTTCAAATAGTTTTTTTGGTTGATTCTCTAGGATTCTCTTAAGTATAACATCATATCATCTGCAAAGAGTGATAGTTTCGCTTCCTCATTGCCTATTTTAATTTCTTCAGTTTCTTTTTCTTCTCTTATTGATAAAGCTAACATTTTTAGTATAGAATGGAATTTTAGTGGTGATACTGGACATCCGTGTTTCGCTCCTGATCTTGTTAGGAAAACTTCTAGCTTATCCCTATTATTGATAATACTTGCTGATGGTTTTTGATAGATACTACTAATCATTTTAAGGAAAAGTTCCATTTATTCCTGTGCTATCTCATGTTTTTGATAGGAATGGGTGCTCTATTTTGTAAAAAAAGCTTTTTCTACATCTCTTTGAGATAATCATATGATTTCTGTTGATTTTGTTTTTGATATGGTCAATTATGCTAATAGCTTTCCTAATGTTGAACTAGCCCTGCATTCCTGGTATAAATCCCACCTGGCCATAATGTATTGTCCTGGTAATAAATTGCTATAATCTCTTTGCCAATATTTTATTTATAGTTTTTGCCTCAATATTCATTAGGGAAGTTGATCTATAATTTTCTTTCTCTGTTTTGGCTCTTCCTGATTTGGGTATCAGTACCCTATTTGTGTCATAAAAGGAATTTTGTAAGATTCCTTCTTCACTGTTTTCCCAAATAGTTTATCTAGTATTGACAATAAATGTTTTTTAAATGTTTGGTAGAATTCACTTGTGAACCCATCTGGCACTGGAAATTTTTTCTTAAGGAGTTCACTGATGGCTTGTTCAATTTCTTTTTCTAAAATGAGGTTATTTAAGTATTTTATTTCCTCTTCTCTTAATCTGGGAAATTTATATTTTTGTAAATATTCATCCATTTCACTTAGATTGTCAGATTTAATTGGCATGCAGTTGGACAGCTCCAAATTATTGCTTTAATTTCCTCTTCGTTCGTCATGAATTCACCCTTTTCATTTTTAATACTGGTAATTTGGTTTTCTTTTTTAAATCAAATTAACCTAAAGTGAATCTATTTTATTGTTCTTTCATAAAACCAGTTCTTAGTTTTATATATTAGTTCAATAGTTTTTTTACTTTCAATTTTATTAATCTCGCCTTAGATTTTCAGAATTTCTAATTTGGTGTCTAATTGGGAATTTTTAATTTGTTATTTTTCTAACATTTTAAATTACATACCCAATTCCTTTATCTACTTTTTCTCTATTTTATTCATGTAAGCATTTAGAGATGCAAAATTTCTCCTATGTACTGCTTTGACTGCATCTCATGAATTTTGGTATGTTGTCTAATTATTGTTATTCTTTTTGATGAAGTTATTGTTTCTGTGACTAGTTATTTGATCCACTCATTTATTAGGATTAGATTATTAATTTTTCAATTAATTTTTAATCTATCTTTCCACGGCCCTTCATTACATGTAATTTTTATTGTATTATGATCTGAAAAGGACACATTTAATATTTCTGCCTTACTGCATTTGAATGTGAGGTTTTCATGCCCTAATATATGGTCAATTTTTGTAGGTGCCATGTACTGCTGAGAAAAAGGTTTATTTCTTTCTATCTCCATTCAATTTTCTCCAGAGTTCCATCATATTTAACTTTTCTAAAATTCTCTTCCTTAACTTCATTTTTGTTTATTTTGTGGTTAGATTTATCTAATTCTGAGAGAGAGTAATTAACGATCCCCCTAATACAGTTTTACTGTCTATTTCTTCCTGTAACTAACTTAACTTCTTTTCTAAGAATTTGGATGCTATACCAGTTGGTGAATATTTGTATTTAGTATTGATATTCAGCCATTGTCTATGGTAGCTTTTAGCAAGATGTAGTTTTCTTCCTTATCTCTTTTAGTTATGTCAGGTTTTGTTTTTGCTTTTTCTGAGATCAGGATTGCTACCCCTGTTTTGTTTTGTTTTGTTTTTTTACTTCAGATGAAGCATAATATATTCTGCTCCACTTTTGACCTTTACTCTGTGTATATCTTTGTGTTTCAGATGTGTTTCTTATAAACAACATAGTGTAGGATTTTTGTTTTTAATCCACTCTACTATCCACTTTCATTTTAAAGGACAGTTCATCCCATTCACATTCAGAGTTATGACTACTAACTGTTTTTCCCTCCATTCTATTTTCCCCAGGTTTATCTAAAATCCACCCCTGCTCTCAATAGAGCAGTAAATAGTTCCCTTCTTGTCAATCCATTTTGTCTTTGAATCCTCTGGCTATTTACCCTTCTCTCTCGAGGAAATTTATCTCTTCCCCATTCCCCTAAGTTACTTAATTGTGAAATCTTATCCAGCACCTCCAAAAAGAGGGTGTCCTACTTCCCCAATTAATAGAGTCAGAATTAGGTGCTTGCAAGCAGGAGGAGCCGTTTTCTCTCTCCTTTACTCTGTCCCTCTTCACCAGTGTTTCACTTCTGACTACTGTCTCCCTCAATCTCTCCTCCCTTCTATCACCCTCCCCACCTTGTTTCCCTTCACTTCCTACTTCCCTATAGGGTAAGAGAGATTTCTTTACCCAACTGAATGTGTATGTTATTTCCTCTTTGAGCCAAATCTTATGGGTTCAAACAATGCTCATCCCCTCCCTTCTTTCCCTCTACTGTAATAGGTCTTCTATGCTTTTGCATGTGATATAATTTACTGCAGTCTGCCTTCCCCTTTCCTCTACTCCCAGTGCAATCTTTTTTTCACCCATTAATAATTTTTTTAATATCACATCAAAGTCAGCTTATACCCCCACCTTCTAAGTATTCTCCTTCTAATTGCCCTAAAAGAGATACAGTTCTTAAGAGTTACAAGTATCATGTCCCATGTAGGGATGCAAACTTTTTAACCTTATTGAATACCATGATTTTTTTTTCTTTCCTGTTTACATTTTTATGCTTCTCTTGAGTCTAGTATTTGAAGATCAAGTTTTTTGTTTTTTTTTTTTCCAGTTCTGGTCTTTTCACTAGGAAATTTTGAATGTTCCCTATTTCATTGAATATCCATCTTTGACCTTGGAAGATTATGCTCAATTTTGCTGAGTAGTTGATTCCTGACTGTACTTCAAGCTCCTTTGCCTTCTGGAATATCATGTTCCAACTGCTCTCGTTCTTTAATGTAGAAATTACTAAATCTTGTGTAATCCTAACTGTGACTCCTTGACATTTGAATTATTTCTTTCTGGTTGCTTGCAGCTTCTCCTTGACCTGATAGTTCTGAATTTGGCTACAATATTCCTTGGAGGTTTCATTTTGGAATATCTTTCAGGAAGTGATGGATGGATTCTTTAATACCATTTTACCCTCTGGTTCTAGGACCTCAGGGTAATTTTACTTGATAATTTCTTGAAAGATGCTGTCCAGGTTCTTTTTTTGATGATGGCTTTCAGGTGATCCAATAAGTCTTAAACCATCTCTCCTGGATCTATTTTCTGGTTGGTTGTTTTTCCAATGAGTTATTTTACATTTTATTCTATTTTTTTCATTCTTTTAATTTTGTTTGATTTTTCATGTTTCATAGAGTCACTAGCTTCTACTTGCTCAATTCTAATTTTTAAGGAATTATTTTCTTTATTTAGCTTTTGTACCCCCCTTTTCGATTTGGCCAATTCTACTTTTAAAGAGTTGTTTTCTTCAGTCAATTTTTGTGCTTTCTTTCCAAGCTGTTGACTCTTTTTTCATAATTCTCTTGCATCACTCTCATTTCTTTCCCCTAGTTTTCTTTTACCTTTCTTACTTGATTTTTAAAATCCTTTTTGAGCTCTTCCAAGAGGACTTTTTAAGCTTAAGACCAATTCATTTTCCCCTTTGAGACTTCCCACATAGGCATTTTGACATTGGTGTCCTATTTTGAGTTTGGATCTTCCCCGTCACCATTGTAGCTTTCTTTGGTCAGGGCTCTTTTTGCTGTTGTTCATTTTTAAAAGTCAAGCTCTGCTTCTGGTGTACAGGGGGCACGGTGCCAAGCTTCTTGTACTGGGGACCATGGTTCTGGTCACTGACTTTCTGCACTGGGATCTCTGGGGCTGGTGGCTTGCTCACTGTGCTAGATGGCTGAGCCTAGTCTTGCCTGTTGTGCCTTGAGTTCCAGGGCTGGCAATTTACCTGCTGTGCTAGGGCTGGAGGCCTCACTTCTGAACTTTCCACCCCTTTTACCCAAGTGAGACAGACCTTTAATGAAATTTTTTTTAAGTTATCTTGGGCTAGAAAATTTTTTCACTTTGTCTTTTTGTGGATTCTGTCATTCCAGAATTCTTTCAGAGGCTTGATTTAACATTGTTTTGAGGGAAACTAGGGAGAGCTCAGGCAACTTCTTGGCTTCTCTCTGCCATCTTGGCCACTAAACACTTTTAAAGATATAGGCCAGTTTTGCTGAGGTAGACTCTTATCCATTCTCACGCCTTTCCTCTTTTAAACTCTCTGGGCCTTACTCCCTTTACCACTTACTTTGTAAGACCTTGGGTAAGTCATTTAACTTCCCTGGGGCTCCAGTTTCCTCGTCTTTAAAAAAGAAAGGGTTAAATTAGGTGATCTTTAAGGTTATTTTCAACTCTGTCTATGATCCTGTGACTGTCTCCTCTATTATCACCCTTTGGTTTCTACTGTGCAAGTCTCTGCATGGCAAATCTCTTATTTCAGTGAATATTCTTTGAGCCAGTATCTTCCCCAAGAATATACTGAACAGATTTTCCATAGACATTAAGCCCTCTCCAACTTCCTGGAAAACTGTGGTTTGCTACCCTACAGGTCACTGCAAGAATGTTTGCATGCCATTTGTAAGTAGCCCAACCTGAATGTGGACTAAACATGTGGGGAAACTGTACTTCACCTTACTTCAGTGGTTTCATTAATTGCTATAATCCTTCTTTTGGTATTTCTACAAACATTTCTTCACTGCACATTGAAATTTTGAAGTATAATGTGTAATGGAGGCAATTCCTGGATGACAAAAGTAGAATTTTTTAATCTCAGTTTTCTGGATATTTCAGATTGAAATTAACCAGATTATTTCAGTTCTTAATTTTGCTTGTATGGAAATTCTTTAAATGATGGCATTTTTTTTTCAAGTAATTTTGTGAGTTTCAGACACTTTTTAAAAAGACTTGAAGGTTTTCAGGCAAGGGTCTGGGAAATTTTATTCTTTGTTAAGTATTTTTTCCAAGTTCTTTTCCTTCTGTCTTTCCATACATATGATCAATGCACAGAAATACATTTGTGCACCTTCCAGTTCTTTCTTAGCCATAGAATTCCAGTTCAATCCAGTACAATTTATATAGTGTCTTTTTTGTTTAAGGGACCATGGAGAATAAAAAAATGAACAACAATTGTTTCCCTCAAAGAAGTTACAATCTAATTTAATAGAAGGGATAAGACAATGATATGAATAAGAATATAAGTGGGGCAGGATGGTATAGCAGAAGGAGAACTGGATTGGGACTCAGAGCCTTGGATTTGAGGATTCAAACCCTAGATTTGCTCAACTAATTGTATATATTGAGCAGTTCAGTTTAACTCAGCCCAACAAGCATCTATTAAGTATTGCTGTGTTCAGAAGAATCTAAAGTTATACTAATAGTAATAGAAACTTGCATAATGGATCTGAAGAGACTGCAATATATTAGTAATGATGGCTTGCACATAGACATACACAAAAGAAGTAGTATAAAAGATATGTTCAAGAATAAGTTAATCTCTTTACGACTTCTACACTTTACTTTCAGTTCTGCACCCTGGGGCCAAGTGATAACCCTTCAAATACCTAAAGATAATGACCCTGTCCTTCCCTGCTTCCCTCTTCCAATCTCTTCTTCCCTAGGTTAAACATGACAACTTTCTTCAACCAATCCTTATATGAAGTGGTCTTACATCCCTTTAACCATCCTGGCTGCCTTTCTCTGCCTTACTTATCAATATTCTTCTTGTGTATGGGCTCAGAGTAGGAGAAATGTGTGTATGAGTAAGCAAAAGAATAAGAGAGGATCTGAGTTCTTAGAGCCCTGAGGCAGCCTCAGAATGTAGACAGGGACTGTGTGAGTGATGAGGTTTATGGCAGGAGGTTGTGTCATGTTCTGTGTTCTAGTACTCCTCACTCCCATTCTCCCTACACAGAAATACCAATATTTGGAAGCTGTAATATTAGAGGATTGATATTAGTTGTCTACATAATGAGAGCAGTGGGTGAAAGGAATTGGGAGGAATGTCTAGACATGAGACCACACCTGAATCTACACCCAGTGGGAGATAAGATTCTTAGGAAGAAAGGAAGCATCATAAGTGCAGGCTAGGAATGACAGGCCACAGACAAGAAGGATCCTAAAAAGGTAGGTTCCAACAATGATTTCTTAATGAAAGTTGTATTCCAAAAGGAGGGAGGGAGACCAAAAGCAAACTCCACCAGATATGAACTTGTACAAATTCCATTGTCTGTCATTTATCTCTCTAATGGAGAGTGATGATGGAAGAGGCAAGATTTGAGGACTTTGAGATCAAAGTGTCAAGCAATAGTTATTTTTGTGGGTTGCTTGCATGAGTCTTTTGCCCTTCTCTTTTTTATTTCCTATAATATGCAGTGCTCTCTCCTGGCCTTCCATAAAGCAAGAAGTTGCCAGATTCAACTAGCAAGGGACCACACAAAGAGATTCAATTAATGGGGCAGGAGAAAAGAGGGTACAGAAATGAATATCCTTTTTGTGTTTTGCACAAGGAAGAGAGACATAATCCACCATAGCAAAGAGTTTTGGATCTTTGCCCACAGAAATCATTAGATAGCTTCTACTTATGTCCTCAAGAGCTGCAACAGAGTTGAGGAGTCATCCATGTCTGGAAGCCCGATGGCTCCCTCCAGAAAAGGAGTTGATCACCTCTAGGTGCAAGTCCGAGGTAAATATTAGTGCCACAGACATATCACTTAGTGGAAAACACTGCTTAAGAGCCTCAGCTGGTCCCTGGTGCACTTGTCTCATCAGCTCTGTTTGTGTTGGCCAAATGACTTACTGTGGGTTATAAATCAATGATGAGCGATGTGAGGAGCAGATGGGTTGTTTAATGCATCCTCCACATCTCTGTCTTGTGACTGGCTGAAGTCCATGTGCAATTTTGAAAAGGATGTTTGAAAAGGATATTCATCATTTTAAATTGCTCTGTGGGAGCTGCACAGTTCATAATGTGCCACTCAGGCACTTCTCAAAGATAGGCTTTCCTTGATGTGGTTTATACAATTTCATAACAGGAAAAGGGCAACTTGGGATGTTAGGATATAAAAATACTTTTGAAAGGATTAACATGAAATAGGGGGGAAAGCCCAAGAAGGCTAAATGACTTTTGCTGAATTCCTGATTAAAATGGCCAGTGCTGTGAACTGCTCATATCTAGTTGAACTCTTTCAAATGAAGTTCCCCCCAAAATGCTAAAAATTTCATTCAGTCATTAGCCTTCAATATCAATGAAATCTATGAACTCATCTAGCAAATGAAGCCCAGACAAGAGACATCCATCCATCACCAATATTGAGGATGATAATTTACAAGAAAATAATTGTGCCTTTCAGCAAAGATCTTTGCTGAAACTGTTTCCTTACAGAGACAAATCTGCTATTGTTCTTCACCTTTCTGGGGCTCCATTTACCTGGAGGGATCAGTGAGGAAGTGCTATATTTGGATGACACTGCATGGCAATTTAGAGAGATGATGGACAAGCATGTGCCTAAGCCACTTCTCGGTATATGAAGGGGATCGTGTAAGCCCAAAGGCTTACATCCTCTGTCATCCTTACCTGTCTCTCAAGCAAAAGCACTCTAATGTCAAAAGACAAAGAAGGAAAAAAGACAAAATTGTTATCCAGGCTTTGAGTTCAGGTACAGGTACTAATGTAATTAAAATGGAGAAAATAGGGAAGTAAAATGAAAGAAAGAATAGTGGTTGAAGCAAAAATTTCACCAGGATATAATGAATTATTTATTTTTCAGATTTTAAAATGTTTCCTTCCTGAAAGGTCTGGGAAGCCATTCTAAACTGGCTGGATATTTTATAGATAATCTCTAGGGTATAACCAAATTTCCTCAGATAATCAGAAAATGATATCTGGGCAACATCACTATGGTTCAGCCAAGGACTAGTTTCATTTAATTTAAAGTCCACAATTGATTGTTTGATTGAATCTAAATCATATGATTGAGATTGACTGAGACTTTTCACCTCCTTAAGGTAAAAGGACTTTTATCACTTACTGTTGAAGGAGTGGGATAATTTTAATGATTTACTCAATCAACACCCACTCTTACAAATTAATTAAGCTATGTTTGTGACAGTAAGTGCAGGCAGGGGAATACAAGGGATGGGTTTCCCAAGGTGACACTTGAGATATGTAATGATTAAAAAAGTTTGAGAGACATAGTACCTGAGTAATTTAATCATTTTATTAATAAGACTACCAGGTTATTAATAAAAGGATGGTCATTTGGCTGTCTCTCTTGCATCAAAGACAACCATGGCAGTGGGCTCACAGTTTATATACCCTTTGAAGAGTAGGTTTTCAATGAGGGGCTGCAAGAGACATCCTGTCATCCTTGGACAGAGAAACTGTCTCAGACCACCACGCAGCCTTGGGCTATTTAGACAAAAGATCTGTCTGCTTGAATAGAACACAATGGATTTCCCTACCTTAGATTACACTCCTTGTAAAATTGGGTGCCATCTGACCAAGACTAGGGAGAGTGAATTCAATCTCATTATTGGTAATGTCCTTAAAGAGATGGACCTATTTTAAAAAAATAGGAATTTGGAAGAAAGAAGAGCACTGAAACTCCCCAAGATATCGGTTATTAATAATCATTTCTCACAGATAACACAAAATCACCATAGCCTGTACCACATTTGTCATCCTACTTTCTTTAAGTTTAAAAGAAAAGCAAGATGTCACTTGAGTAATTAACTAACCAGTAAAGTATAGGTTCAATATACATCTAAGAGTGGGATACAGAATGTACTCTCAAATTATTAAAAGAGGAAAATCTTGTCATGTTGGCTCTCATTCTCCCTCTCCTCACTTCTGAGTTCTTGCCTTCCCCATAGTCGTTGCTTTTAGAATTATTACATGGAGGGACCAATGACCTTCAGTTGACTTTCCCACTTTACATGGTGAAAGAATAAGAGGAAAGGAGTAATTTATTGTTGTTGTTGTTGTTGAGTTATATCCAACTCTTCATGACTCCATTTTGGGGTTTTCTTGGCAAAGATACTGGAGTGTTATACCATTTCCTTCTCTAACTCATTTTACAGATGAGGAAACTGAGGCAAATAGAGTTAAGTGACTTGCCCAGGGTCACACAGCTAGTAATTGTCTGAGGCTGGATTTGAACTCCAGAAGATGAGTGTTCCTGATTCCAAGCCCAGTGCTCTATCAATTGAGCTACCTAGCTTTTCTATATTAGGAGTAAGTAGAGCATTTTAAGAGTCAGTATCCTTTATCAATGGAAGACAAAGGCAGATCCTGGGATTAGTTTGTTTTATCAGTTGCTAGTCCTCATCCTCATAATCTATCTGTAATCCATCCTAGAGTCCTCCTGGGAGTGCAGACTCTCATGATCTCAGAAGGTATCCTTGTATCTCTCCTCCAAGTCCAGAGCTGAGCCTTAGTCATAGCACACAGAGACTGGAGACTGTCACAGTGAGAGATAACTGTGCTGAAAACATCAGTCTGAGCACTACTATCTTATCCTTTGTGGCAGTATGGCCACTGGGTTTGTGAGTAAGCATCATTTCCCTCTCTTGGTTCATAATTTTCTTCTGTACCCAAAATCTCACGTCTCTTAAATGGCAAAGGAAAGGAAGATGTATATCATCACATAGGGATGTGTTTCAGAAAAGGCAGGAACTCAGAGGAAAATTTGCCATGTTAATCTAAAACAATTCACTGAAACCAGTATTAAGTAATAGCCATGTTTTTATTCTTTATATAATCAAGTAGTTTCTGAGATATTAACTTTTCATTTAAATGCCTTGCCTTCTAAATATGGGGATTTATAATAAGAGCAGATTTATGTTTTATAAAAATATACAAGAAGGAAGATGTTGTCTAGATATCTTGTACTTACTAGTATAGAACAATAGTTTTGGAGTCAAAAGATCTGGGCCCAGTTCACAGCTATACATACTAGCTGTGTGGGCCTGGATAAGTCACTTAATCTCTCTGAAACTCAGTTTCCCCATCCATAAAAAGGGGATATTTGTACTACCTGCATTACAAAGTTGTTCTGAAGAAAATGTTTCATAAGCCTTAAAATGGTATATAACCTGAATTCTTCTTATTAAATCAGTTCTGACCTGTTTCATATACAACAGTTTCTTGCATTTGTGCTCCCGAATGACAACCAAGAAATTTATCCTTGTCATTTACTTAATCACTTCCCACCTTGGTCATTACTTTCTTCTCTCCCCATCTCTATTTTTCCTTATTTATAATAATAGCTTACATTTGCATGTTCCTTAAGGTTTACAAAGTGTTTTACCTATATTATTTCTTTTGGTCTTCATAGCCACTCTATTATTCTGATTTTACAGATAAGGAAACTGAGGCTCAGGGAGGTTAGGTGACTTGCTCAAGGGGAAATACAAGTCAATACCAGACGTAGGATTTGAATCCAAGTCTTCCTGAGTCCCAAGTTCAGTGTGACTTCCACTATGCCAGGCTATTCTCCTACCCCCTCACGATTGTTCTTCCTTCCTTTTTCCTTTCTCACTTTCCTTTAATATACCTCTTTACCTCATCTTACCTCAGCCCCTCTTTCCTTTCTTTCTCTTTTTTGTCCTCTACCAATATAGTCAATGTCATTGACCTGCCAGTGACACCTACACTCACACTGTCATATTAGGGACAGCCAGGGCTACAGAGGTTACTGATACTATAAATAAAGTCGACGTTTTGAATGGCACCAGGCAACTTGGGAAACCACTGCAAATAAAGAGCACAGACTTTCATAGTCAATCAATCAGTTCAGAATCAATCTGTCAATCAAATAGTGAGCATCTATTATATACTTACTAAGCATTGAGGATACATAAAAAATTGTAAACAACCCATGCCCTCAAGCTTATATTTGAGTGGGGGAGAAAATATGTACATATCATATAGATATAATAAGGGTAACTTTAATGTCTTAGTGCAGTTTTAATCTAGTAAAGCTAAAAAATTACATTAAGAAATCTGGGACATCTTGTTGAAAAGATATATATATATTTTACATATATAATATATAATTATATATTATATATAATATGTATTACATAAAAATATATATTTATACCTGTATATATGTATATATATACACACATACATACATATATACATACATATACATACACATATATTAGATAAAATCACATTTGAAGTGAAGGCACCAGTAGGAATGGCTTTTGGCAGAAAGTGATTCTTGAATAGAGTCTTAAAGGAAGCCAGGAACTCTAAATGGCAAAATTGAGGAGGGAGAACATTACAGGCATGAGGGACTGCCAATATAAAGGCCTAAAATGGGAGATGGAGTGTCACATGTGAGAAACAGCAAATAGATCAGTTTGGATGGACCATAGAAGAGAGAAATGTTGACATAGACTGGAAAGATTGGAAGAGGTCTGGTTATAAAGAACTTTAAATGTTAAATACCTATTTGCATTTGATTTTTAGAGATAACAGGGAGCTGATACAATTTATTGAGTAATGGGAGTGACATGGTTAGACCTGTCCTTTAGGAAAAATCACTTTGGGAGGCATGTGGAGGGTGAATTGGGAGAAGGAAAGATTTGAGGTAGGGAGAGCAATTAAGAGGCTATTGCAATAATTCAGGCAAGAGATAATGAGGGCCTGCACTAGTGTGGTGAATATGTGAGTATAGAGAATGGGATGCATCCAAGAGATAGGAATGACAGGATTTGGCGCCTCATCAGATATAAGGGGTGAGAAGTTATGAATGACATTGTGTTTTCTAACCTGAATGACTGGAAGGATAGCAGGACCCTCAACAGTAATAGGGAAGTTCAGAAAAGGAGAGGGTTTTGGTAGAAAGATGATGGGTTGCCTTTTGGATATGTTGAATCTATGGGACATTCAGATTGAAATGTTCAGTAGGCAGTTGGTGATGCAGGACTGGAGCTCAAGAGGTAGCCCTGGGCTGGATATATATAGATTCCCTGGGGATCATCTGTACAAAGTTTATAATTGAACTCAGGGAACTGATGAGATCAGTAAGTAGGATCACTAAGTAAGAGAGAATAGAGAGAAAAGAGAAGATGGCACAAGACAAGACAGAACTATGGGGTATCCAAAGCTTATGCTATAGATGGAGACACAGCAAAGAAGATTGAGGAGGAATGATTCAATAGGAATGAGGAGAACTAAGAGAAGAGCATATGGATGAAGAGAAGGTTGTTAACCATCTCAAATCCAATAAGAAAGAAGAAGGAGGGACAGGCCCCACCAAAGCACCCAGGCAGGCACCATGGCATGCGCCAAGAGTCCCCTGGATGAGGCCTGCTGATCCACCAACCACAAAGGCCATTCCCAGGCCTATCACCACAGGGCAAGGTGGGACTGAGCTGGGTAAGAGACAAAGACAGGGCCCATGGCAGGGGCAGCAGCTACTCCCGGGACTACCCATCCACAGCCTGGAAATTAAAAAAAACTCTATCTGAACTTTCAGGGACCAAGATGGCAAAGTGAAACCTGGCTGCTCCAATCTCCCCCTCTGACCCCAAAAACAGTAATTATTACCCTAGAGGAAAATTTTAAGCAGTAAAAGCTTAGGAACCCCGGAGGAAGGGTGTAGCTGCCTCTAAATGGGAAGAAAGCAGGCTACAAAGACAAAGACTCTGGAATCCCATTATGGTGAGAGGGAGGAATCAAACTCAGAAGGAGAGAGTATTGACTCCACACCCGCAGCTGAAGTCTTAACAGGGACTATGACCTCTTTTGTACATATGGGTCTCAGGCATAGAAAACATTCCTAGATGAGCTCAAAAAGAACTTTGAAATCCGATTTAGAGAGGTAGAAGATAAAATCAACACTTCTTATAAAAACAAAATGGCAAAATTAGAAAAACATTACAATGAAGAGAATGGCTCCTTAAAAAGTAAAATGTGTGAACTAAAAATGAAATTTAAGCATATGGAAAAGGAGCTTCAAAAACTAACTGAGGAGAATAATTCACTAAAAATTAGTATCAACCAAATTGAAGCCAATGACTCTATGAGGAACCAAGAATCAGTCAAACAAAACATCGATTCGATTATAGTAATACACTATTTGACAAGCCCAAAGACCCCAGTTTTTGGGATAAGAACTCACTATTTGACAAGAACTACTGGGAAAATTGTAATATAATATGGCAGAAACTGGGCATAGACCAGCATCTAACGTTGTACACCAAAGTCAAGTCTAAATGGGTGCATGATCTAGGTATAAAGGCTGATACTGTAAATAATCTGGGGAAGCAAGGAATAGTTTACCTGTCAGATTTATGGAGTAGAAAAGACTTTATGACCAAAGAAGAGTTGGAGAGCATTATAAAATGCAAATTGGGTAATCTTGATCACATTAAATTGAAAAGTGTCTGTACAAACAAAGCCAATGTAACCAAGATTAAGAGGGAAGTGGGAAATTAGGAAAAAAATTTACAACCAGAGTCTCTGATAAAGGCCTCATTTCTAAAATATACAGGGAATTAAGTAAAATCTATAAGAATACAGGTCATTCTCCAATTGATAAATGGTCAAAAGATATGAACAGGCAATCTTCAGAGGTAGAAATTAAAGATATCTATAAGCATATGAAAAAATGCTCTAAATCACTATTGATTTGAGAAATGCAAATCCAAACAACTTTAT
>CM053588.1:81996600-82057846 GCA_028646515.1 Pseudochirops corinnae | reverse complement strand
ACTGATACAACCATTCTGGAGAGCAATCTGGAACTGTGCCCAAAGGGCTATAAATAATTGCATACCCTTTGACCCAGTAATACCACTTCAGGGATTGTATCCCAAAGAGATCATAGAAGTGGGAAGAAGACCCATATGTACAAAAATATTTATTGTAGCTCTCTTTGTGGTGGCAAAAAACTTGAAATTAAGGGGATGCCCATCAATTGAGGAATGGCTAAACAGGTTGTGGTATATGAATGTAATGGAATACTATTATGCTATAAGAAATGGGGAGGAGACAGTCTTCATATTCACCTGGAGAGGTGTATACAAACTGATGCTAAGTAAGAAGAGCACAACCAGGAAAAATTTGTACACAATCACAGATACATTGTATGTGTGAAGATCAACTTTGATAAACTGGACTCTTCTCAGCAACACACAGTTATAAGACAACTCTTCAAGTCCCAGGATGGAAGGAGATATCTACATTCAGAAAAAGATCTAGAAAGAACAGAGTTTAAGTGGAGACTGAAGCAATCCACATGCTATCGTTCTTTTTCATGTTTGGTTTTGTTTCTCTTTTCCCATTGTTCACTCCATTGGTTACAACCCTTCTATACAACCAGACTAATGTCCAATGTGAAAGTATTTGCAGATCCTATACTTGATTGTATGCTGCCATGGGGGGAATGGGGGAAGTAGGGGAGAAAATGTGAAACTCAAGGGATTGTGGAACTTAATCTTGTAAACTAAAAGTAAATAACAAAATCAATTAAACAGAAAAATTTGAAAAAGAAAGAAAAAGGAGTATGAGAACTGAGGGTAAAATTAGGTTTGGATGTTAAGATAAGTGACGAGGGGGGGGAGAGAGAGACAGACTGAAAGAGAGTGACAGAGAGACAAAGAGAGAGACAGACTGAAAGAGAGTGACAGAGAGACAAAGAGAGAGACAGAGACAGATGAAGACACAGAGAGACAGAGATGAGGGTGGGAGAAATGTGGATAAAGACATGTGGAAAAATGCTGGAGAAGATAGGAGATGGTATCAAGTGAAGATTTAGAGGGTTTTAGCAAGAAGAAGGTCACTTCCTTTATCAGACACTGTAGTAAAGCAGGATTTAGTGGGGATAATGTCAGGAGAATGAGATGAGAAGATGGGCAGAAGAGAGAGATCATCATGAATGAACTCATTTTTTTTTTCAGTGAAGACCAAAACAAGGTGCTCAACTGTAGGTGAGAGAACTGAATAAAGAAAAGGTGTGTTAGTATACTCTTCTCTCCTGTCTTCTCCTGTCCTGTCCTGTCCTGTCCTGTCCTGTCCTCTCCTCTCCTCTCCTCTCCTCCCCTCTCCTCTCCTCTCCTCCTCTCTCCTTTCTTCTCCTCTCCTCAACAGTTTCTGTGGAAAGTTGGATAAAAATCATTTAGGGATGAGTAGAAGGATTGCTTTGCTACAGTGAGGATGTAGTTGAAATTAGATGATATGTATTTGTAATGGACCCAGTCAGCATGGCTTTGTAACTTACTTTTGTTAAGTAGCATGTGTATAGGAATAAAACAAATGGATGGGAGGAATAATATAGGCTTGGAGTTTGTGAAAGCATGAGTAGCAATAAGATAAGGGAGTGAAGTATACTAGAGTAAAAATGATATAAAGTTGAACTAATTCAACAAGGAGTCAATCCTGGGATGGGAAGAAAATATAGCCAGATCAGAGATAATGGCCCGGGAAAGGATAAGGATTGGAGCAGCAGTTCTCAACCTGTGAGTTGCGACCCCTTTGGGGGTCGAACGACCGTTTCACAGGGGTCACAGGGATCACCTAAGACCATCAGAAAACATGTATTTCTGATGGTCTTAGGAACCAAGACACCGCTCCTCTATCTGTCTCCAGGCAGGTCAGCTCACATGCAGATATGCTCACATATGAGTATTAAAGAGTCGCAGCATTAGAAAGGTTGAGAACCACTGGATTGGAGGGATTGGAAGTCATAGTAAGGATGAATGAATTCACGAGTAGTAAGGTATAGAGAGAAGTAGAATGATAGAAGATTACGATTAGATAGAAGAATTTTGTAATTCTTAAACATGGGATGTGAAATATTTTGGGATATACATATATATAGTTATATATAGTTATATAGTTATATAGTTATATGTAGGAATTCTGATGCTCACTGCAAATTAAGTTGAAGGAATTAGGGGAGATTCAAAAGATATCCTGAACCAATTTGGTGAATTGCACTGGACAATGACTAGGAGGAATGTAACGGTAATTAATTTAAATTTGAAGACCCCTTTTTGTTATGTCAAGTAAGCAGGTACTTAGCCCTTAGTCAAGCCTCTGTGAAAGAGGCAGAGGGTATGAACTCTGTCTCCTGTTGCTGACATAACAGGAAGAGTTTGGCTGAAACAGGAAGCCAAAGCCGTGTATGTGTATATAAGAAAAGCCCTAGAGAGGCAGAATCAGAATTTTTCTCCTGGAAGGCTCCTGGTGGAGGAGAGAGAAAGTTTCTCTCAGTGAGTATCTTGAAGCTGACTGAGAACTGAGAGAGAATTTCCTTGAGACCAGAATCTGGTGAAGGCTGAAGTTGCTGCTGAGAAGGCCACCTAGAAGGCTGAGATTTCTTCTGGGTCCTAGGGCCAGCTGAACTTCTGGAGGGCTAAAGAAGCATGACCAGGATGGATAAGACTTTGTTTGTTTGTGGCTTGGTTGATTCTTGAGTTGTGAAGGTTTTGAAAGGTACTGGACCCTGTGAACTTCAGTGTGTAACAGGAACTGCCTGGAGGACTGGACAAGGACCTGGGAGCTGTCTGCCTCTGAATCCAGGACTGCTCGGTGGATTCAGGTAGGAGCTGGGATCATGGAAGGGGATCCAGGGAATCTGAGAGACCATCCTGAGTATAAAGAAAAGGCCTCTCCTTGGATATTGAATGTGGTGATGAAATTGAATTTTACTAGAGACTGAGGGATGGAGGGTTTGTGTAATTTTCTGATGATTGTATTTAGTGATTACCAATACTTAGTGACTGATTGCTAGATAAGTGACTGATTAAGTTAACCTATAATTGCCCCACGAGTGGGAGACTGACTATTGTATTTTGAGATGATCGAATGACTGAGTAAGGAGGCACACCTCCTTAGGAATACCAGATGATTGTTCTTTTGTTCTTTGTTCTAAATACTGTGACCAGTGAAAACTATGTTGCCATTCTAATGATAAGCTGTTGTGAACACTATATTGTGAATTTCCATGATAAGATTTAATGTTGTGTATATTGTATCTTGATTTGTTGTGAATATTTTCCTTTGATTTGTTCTTGAATAAATAGTGTTCACTATACTGTGTAATCAGAACCTTAAAAGCTGTTCACAGTAGCATTCTTTTGGGAAGCTGCTTGTGCATGGCATTACAAAGAGGCAGAAAATGGAGAAGGTGGCAGGGTATGTGGAAGTGGGGTAGGAGTGGGCAAGCACATAGCATGGAACTAGTCAAAGATCATAAGATGTGTTTTTAGTGATGGGGTGGAAATGTGTTGTGTTCCTTAGATGTTGTTGCTCTGGAGCAAAGCCCCAGTCACCTGGCCTTAATTACAGCTCCATCGGCATTATTCATACCCTATGACTTATGCTAACTAGTTGCCAGACTACTTACTATATTCTACATCTGCTGGAATTTTGTATTACTATGAGGAAATCTTCCTCTAATATTTCACCAGTTCCATCAAATGGTCTAGTTATATGGTATCCTTCCCAAGGCAATGTTAATGACTGATATTGATCAAGAAGCCAAATTTATGTTTCCCCCAATCATTGTCCTTGATTGCCTCTCTCAGAGGATGTGCCTTCACATACAATGTTGAGCAATTGTGCATCTTATCTCCTTTCTTAGCTTGTATTATCCTCTGACTTCTTACTTCTGTGGAAAAGTTCAGATTCAGGATTTATTTTAAATGCTGGGTTTATATTTCATACAGATGGTAGTGGGAGCATTCAAAATTAATTCAATTAAAAAACCAAAGGGATGATCATCTTTCCTGACAACAGTGGAGGTCTGCCATACCCACGTTATTAAATTTGGCTAATTATCTAAGATACAGGGGATGTTAGTGATTCATGAAATTAATAGTAAGAGAAATGTGTTTCCTAATTATGTGTTGAGCTTTTATGCAATTTTATCCCAACTCCTCCAGCATACACGTACACGTATTTGGGAGGAGGGGGATTGTTCAGATGAATAAGCAGTGGGTACATATTTAAATGATGATGATTTTGTTCAGCAAAGTAGGAGCAAACAGGATATGTAGCATTCACTAGCCTCTGACAATAGTGGATATTTTCCTCCCTTTGTACTGGCTTGGATGACTACGTCATGTTACTCTTTGTGGCATGTGTTTCTGGCAAGTTTGCTCAGTGATATTGAACACAGCAGCTGCTGAGAGGTATTGAGGCAGATCACGACTTCAGAAGAGACCTTGGCTTGATATCTCAGAGCTCACACAAAGTTGCTGGGAGTGGGATGGTCTGTGGTCAGAATTGAATCAACGTCTGCTTTTATCAGTGTGACAATCTTTCCATTGCTGAAATAGATGGTCTGGAA
Source organism: Pseudochirops corinnae (assembly GCA_028646515.1). Taxonomy (NCBI): domain Eukaryota; kingdom Metazoa; phylum Chordata; class Mammalia; order Diprotodontia; family Pseudocheiridae; genus Pseudochirops; species Pseudochirops corinnae. Next base: position 82,053,263 of record CM053588.1, on the reverse strand, counting down.
ATGACAAAATGAGACTCACATTTCATCACCTCATTTCTTCTGCGTATCAGTCAACTGGCAAGCAGTTATTACTTTTATGCTATAGTACCTATTATAGAACTGGTGCCAGGTATTATGCTAGATGCTGGGGATACAAAGTCAAAAGTGAAAACAGTTCTTGCAAAGGAAGGCAAATCTCTGGTGAAGGAAGTGACCTGTTTCCTTGCTGAGATTCTCTTCATCTTCCCTTGATCCCATTGCTTCCTATCTTCTCTAGCATTTCTTAATATTTCTTCATCCAGATTTCTCCCACTATCTTTCTTTTTCTGTCTCCATCTCTGTCTCTCTTGAGGAGTTCACCATCTAGCTGGGATAGATAACATATAAATATGTAAACATTCTACAAATATAGAATTAATAGTTATAAGGTAAACTGAGGCATGGGGGGAGGTATTAGTAAATGGTGGAATCAGAAAAAAATCTTATGTAGAAGTTGGTGCTTGAGCTGTCCCTCGAATGAAACAAGGAATTCTGAGAAGTGGAGGTGCGGAGGAAGTGCCTTTCACATGTTCTATCTATGAGGAACATCAGGAAGCCCAGATGGAGTGACCATGGGGGAAGTAGCCAAATTAGACCATGTGTAAATGGAGTAGATTCATGCTACACAGTGACAAAAATTGCAATAAGACTAGAAAGAAAGGTTGAAATCAAGTTATAAAGGAATTTAAATGTCAGAGGAGTTTTTATTTGATCTTGAGATCAAGGGAGCCCTTAGAGATTATTGAGAAGGGAAGTGACATGGTTTGATTTGCAAAATTTACTCAAAGGATGTAAATGATTCTGGCTTCCTGAAGGCTGTACCAGTGGGACACCAGTTATGACAGGGTCTTACAAAGTCAGAAAGTCCTCACAAATAAGGTACTAATGATAGGACTATAATATGTAGGACTATAATCTTTGTGTCTCTCATCTGAGAATCATTCTAGCCTAGTTGAGATGGGCTTATTCATCACTTGGAAAGTGACCATCAAATGATGATTTCTTTGGTCACAGAAATTTACGTAACTAAGACATGAAGAGTCTTTGATTTGTGTCCCTCAGAAAAAGTGCGCAAACCAATGAAATCTGAGGATCAGAGATTCAGAACTGGAAGAGACATTAGAGGCCATAACATCAAGAGTAAGAGTTGTTTGTAAATGTATGAACACAGGAAAATAGTCTCTCTTTTTCTGTTTGAAATGTTTCATGCTTCAGATTATTCAAAAAGTCAAATGAATGTCTAGTCTCATTGATGTGGAACATGGCTTCAGTGATGTATATTGCAACCCATCCAGTTCTGCCTGTCCTATATGATTGTTGTCCATATCTTTCCAGAAGCTTATCATGGGAAGGGAGTTCAGCTTGAGGTGGTAGGCCACCTTCCTCACTTTTTCATGATATTATAATGGTACTTGGGCTGTTTACCTGTTATCTCTCACTCTCATTACATCTTTTAAAATCATGTATTTTACTGCTAACATTCTTTATTCCACTTATTCTTCAAATTTCTTTATTTGTTACATGTTATGGTGTCACAGTAGATAGAATGTTGGGCCTGGAGTCAGGAAGACTAAGTTCAAATTTGGCCTCAGACACTTACTAGCTGTGAGACCCTGGGAAAGTCACTTAACCCTGTTTACCTCAGTTTCCTTATCTGTAAAATGAGATGGAGAAGGAAATAGCAAACCATTCCAGTATCTTTGCCAAGAAAACTCCAAATGGGGTCACAAAGTATCAGATATGACTGAAAAACAATTGAACAATAGACTTCATGCACCTACCATGTACCTCTTCATTGCTCTTAGCATGATATTCATTTTCAATTTTTCAGATACTGTAGTGTTCCATGTCTCTCATCCATACTATGACAGGATATTGATATTAAAATGATAGGTCTGTCTCTGGGAGAAGTTTGAGATCTTAGTAGTTTCCTTAAGACAATCCAGCCCCACTTTCCTTTTCTTATTTAATTCTGGACCCAACCCCTCATCCATTTGAACTATTTGTCTCAGGCATAGCTAGGCAGACATGTGTACATATGTGCATATATGTATTGCATGTGCGTATATAACCTGTGCCTCAAGAGCTATTTGTATGGTATGTGCCTCAGTTAGGGGCAGAGGTGGTGAGGGCTGGAAAGAAGAGAGATAACTGATTTTTTTGGCTTCCATCTTCAAGAGGAAAGTCACGCTATTCCAGACTCTTTTCATGTCCCTGAAGGGATAGAAAGATTCTGGGAAGAAACTAACATGTAAAGAAGTTGGCAGCCCTTAACATGTCCTTAACTCCAGTGTGCTGCACTAGAGACTTTGGGAAATTTCCTCTTGGGTGAGACCTAAGACCATCTTTCTTAGTTCAGCAGAATTACCTCACTCCCCTATGGGAAAATTCGTTCACTTAGTGTTCTCTGGTATATGTTCTTATATGGATATGTTCTCTGGTTTATGTTTTGCTGTTGACTTAGATAAATAGGTTTATTTGCTATTTGGCTATGGTTCATTGTGGAAATAGTACCTGGTAAGAAGGGAGGTAAGCCTTTGATAAATAGCTTGGCATACCCTTTTCCCATTAAGGGATAGCAATAAGGAACATGGATTGAACCTAAAAAAAATATTTCCCTTAGACTAACAACATGTACAGGAACAGAGAAATATAATTCTAGCCCAGTACTCCCTCTCTCTGTGGAGAGTGAAGAGCCCAGCATCTGGTTGCAACTTCTCCCTTCCCCTCCTGGCAGGAATCAGTCTCCTTTGGAGAAGGGTGGGGAAAGGATATGTTAGCAATACCTATTCTCACTTCCTTGTGAGGCACCTCTAGAAAGAGCCATGTGGATACACAGACACAGACACAGACACACGCACGTATATGTACTTGTATTATATGGGCAAAACACAGCACTTACATAAAACACAATACATATATGTGTATATGTGCATATATACATCTGTATATACACATGCATATTCAAATACATGGATTCTGATGGAAAATCTCTATAGGTTGTCTGTCTTGCTACTTGTGATAATCAGAGCAGCTGACAGTCTTCCTCCACTTGGTTTTTCCTGGATAGGTGCTTAGGTCAAACTGTTTCAGCAGTTACAGATCTTTTCTAGGAAGTACTGCCATATTTCAGGACTTGATGCAACCAACAGGGTGTCATCTACAAAGAGGGGAGTCTAGAAGACCTCCCCATCCATAGGGAGCCCATATTCAACATGAACTGTAAGTTGAATCTCCTTGATAGCAGTAGCAGACATCTTTAGCGATCCTGCATCTCCTGATTTTATGCCTCCTCGTGTTTATGATCAGGTATCTTGAGGAATCTTGAACAATTTTGATGTTTGGTGAAAATTAGTTTGTTGAAAGAGAGCCTGTAAGGTAGCGTTTCACTGTTTTGGATCAAATCCATTTTTAAAATCAATAAACAATAATCCCAGTGTGTTCTTGCATTCTCTCTATGTTTCAGCCAGGTGTTTAATGGCAGACTGTGAAATATTCCTTGTAAAGGTCTGCCCGTGTCTGCCCGTTTCCTATTAATGCCCTCTATATGTGTGTAAATTACTCATAAAAATTTTATAGAAATGGGAAATTAGGTACATAGTTCAGGAGCTGTTAATGTGCTCTCAAGTCTTTTTTTGTTTGTTTTTCACATTGATACAGGCCTGAGATTTTCCTAACCCTTTTATGTCTTTCCCTCCTTCAGATACCTTGTGAATCAGTCCTTTAACATTTTCACAATTTTGTCACTGTCTAGCATGAATCTACTCTATTTACACAGGGTCTAATCTGGCTACCTTTCCCATCTTTGTTTTCCTTAGCACCACATCTGCTTCTTCTAGGAGCACAGCCAGGATTGTGACGTTAGAGCCCCAGTGTAGTGAAACTACTCTCCTTAATAATAAAAGTTTGGTATAAAAATCTTTGCAGATCTTTCCCTTTCAATTTTTCTTCCATTTGTTGGCCTTTTAAAGTTGTCACCCTTTAATGTTCTCTGGGTGACTTTGTTCACCGAGCTTTTTAAAAATTTATTTTACCATTCTTGTTTCTCTTTACTCTAGGAAGCAATATCACTCCCAATCTTCCAACATCTTAAGCAAAAAAAAAAAAAAAATTACAAGCAAGTTTATATTCTAAATTGGTTTTGCCTTGGGTTCTCTACTTGGTATGTTAACTGTTTGTTAACAAGGAACTTTTAAAACATTTTGTATCTCTTTATTATGGAAATGATTCACAATGATCAACCTTCCATATCAAATTATTCAAGTCTGTGTCTATGTCCTTTTTTTCCCACTCAGCTATTTTTCCATGATAATAATAATGCTAAGCTAACATTTATATAACACTTACTATGCGTCAGGAACTCTGCCATGTTTTTCAATTATTATTTAATTTGACCATCACAACAACCCTGGAAAGTAGGTGCTATTATTGTCACTATTTTACAGATGAGGAAATTGAGCCAAACAAGCATTAAGTGACTTGCTCAGGGTCACATAGCTAATAAGTGTTTGAGACTGGATTTGAACTCTGTTCTTCCTGATTTGAGGCCCAATTCTCCTCTACTGGGTCACCTAGCTTCTTCTATTGTTCAAATAGGTCAGAATTAAGTTGTTTCAGATGCATATCACATCTTTTTATTCTTTATTCTGTGTATTAATTTTCATCTTTACTTCAATAAATCAATGGTCTGACCATACATGATTAATCAAGAAGCATTTGGAAAGTGTCCATCATGTCTCAGAAACCGATAGAAGCTGAGAATATAATTTCTGCCCTCAGGGAGCTCACATTCTATCTGGAGAGACTCTCTATATAATATACATATACACATGTATATATACATACATATATACATACACACATATGTAAATATATGTCTGTAAGGCAGTGTGGTTTAGTATATAGAGGGCTGGTCTCAAAGCCAGGAAGACCCACTGCTGGCATGTACTAGCTGTGTGACCTAAATTTCTCAATGTTCTAGATAACTCTGTAAGTTTCAGAGAAGGTGCCAACCTACACTGGTAAGGGGAATTTCCTCACCTGGGAGTGTCCTATACCAATAAAATCACAATTCTAGTTCCTATATACGTTATATAAAATAAATATAAGGTTATTTTTGAGGGGGAAGGCCCTCACAGCTTAGGGGTGAGGGAGGATGTTGGTTTACAATTCTTAACTCATTTGTTGTCAGGGAAGAAAAGTACATTTCAGCCCATTAGTGCTATTTTAAGGTATACTCATTTCTGTATCAATTGAAAGATATTCTTTCATCATTCCATTAGGGGCAGGAAACAATAATAGAATACCTGGGCATGGTCTGAACTGGCGAGCAGAGAACCCCATTGCACACTCCCTTCTGACCAGACTCCCTGAGCATATAAGCAGGTTGGTACTGGTCAAATCTCTTTGCTTATGCTTGAAAGACTGGGCTTCCATTGGCTAGGCCTTGGTGCATAAATACAGACAAAACATAATCAAACAAATACATAAATGTAAGAAAATTCTGGGAGAAAGGCAGTAGCTAGGGGATCAGAAAAAGCCTTATGCAGAAAGTGACATTTGATCTGCGCTTGAAAGAAAACAAGAGCTTCTGAAAGGAGGACCTGATGAGGGAGTATATCCAGCCATGAGGAGCAGTCTGCACAAGAATAAAGAGAAGAGACATGGAATGTCATGTACGAGGAATAGCAGAAAGGCCAATTTGGCTGGACCATAGAGCCCATGAAAAGGAGTCATTGTACAACAAAGCTGGAAAGCTGAGTTGGAGGCTGGTTGTGAAAGACTTTCATTCCACTGCAAAATATTTAATCCAAGAGGTAATAGGTAGACACTGGTGTTTATTGAGCAAGGAAGTGACATGGTTGGACCTGTTTTGGGGGAATATAATTTTATCAGCTATGTGGAAGACAGATTGGAGCAGGGAGAAATGAGGAAGGGAGGCCAACAAGGGGGGGTGGATGTGTGGGTGGAAATGTTATCTAGGTAGAAATGACAAGACTTTGCAATCAATCGGTGTGGAGTGAAGGGGAATGAGGTTGAGAATGACTCTGTAATCCCAAACTTAGGTGACTAGAAGGATGGTGGTGCTCTTGACAGAAAGAGAGAAGTCCAGAAGAAGCACAGGGAAAAGATGGTGGGTTTTGTCTTTGACACTTTGAGACTGAGCCACACCTATAGGATTTCATATGTAGTTGGTGATCTAAAAGCAGAGATCACTAGAGAGAGACTAGGGCTGGATATACAAACAGTACAGCCATCTTCATAAGGATAACAATGATAATAGTTAGCATTTATACTGCACTTTAAAGTTTGCATAATGCTTTACACGTGTTATCTTGTTTAATACTCATGAAGATCCCAAGTGGTAGCTACTGTTACCATCCTCATTTTATAGATGAAGAAACTGAGGCACAGTGAGGCTAACCAACTTGGCTAGGGGCACATAGCTAAGCAAGTGTCTTAGGTAGGATTCAAATTCAGGTCTTCCTGACTCCAGGCTTAGCACTTCATCAACCACACCATACGGCTGGTATTTAAACCCCTGGGAGCTGATGAGGTTGCTAAGTGAAAGCGCATAGAGATAGAAGAGGCAAGGGCTCAGGACAGAGCCTGGGAGACACCTTCATCTAGGGCATGATATGGGTAATGGATGAGTCAGAAAAGGAGGAAGTAAGCTGAGGCTCAAAACAGCAGAGGTGGTTTATTGTTGGTACTCAAAATGTTTGGTGCATTGTGGGTATTGATCGTTGATTGATTTCCAATGTGGTAGAACTTAGAGCTTGGGGCTCGCTTGCCATAACTTTCAAGAACCCAGGTTCACCTCATCATCACAATGAAGCATCAGAGGACTTTGTAGAGAGTTTTGTGAATTAATGGGGTAGAACCAATTATCCCTACAGCCACGTGGCACAGGCTGGCACAGCAGATAGAATCCTGGACCTGGAAACAAGAAGACCTGAGCTCAGATTCCACTTCACACACTAGCTTGCTGTGTGACCATAGGCAAGTCATTTAACTTTTCCTCAGGTTCATCTGTAAAATGGGAATAACAATAGCACCTGCCTTTCAGGATTGTTGTGAGCATAAAATGAAAAAAAAAATTTGTAATGTACTTTTTGCAAACTTGAAGGCAGTGTGTGATTGCTAGCTTTACAATGGATGAATCTGCTCTATATGTCATAGTTTTGTAAATTGTTAGTGCTAGAAAGATACCTTAGAGATCTTTGGAAGATGAAGAAACTGATCTTTTGAAGTTTATTAAAGCACAAACATAATAGATCAGGAAGAAATTTAGACAAAAAAACCTGACTGAGAGGATTAAATAAAGCTGTCGAGTTCAATAAGCAATGCAATCCAACAAACTTTATTTTTCAAGAGGCACTTCTAAGGTTGATGAAGTTTAAATGAGAAATACGTGTTTTTTAAAAATCCCACAACACACATTTTCCCCTCTGCTTCCTGCAGATCTTCTTGCCTAATGAAATTCATAGTAGATGAGAGGCTATTGGAAGATTGAATGCTCCAAAACTTAGAGTCTCCCTAATGTCCTACTGGGCAACAGGGCTATCTTATAAATAGCCCAAGCAGGAACATATCATTAAGCTCGTTTTAAGCAATGAAAACATTTTGATGCTTCAAGTTTCATTAAATCAAGCACTGTGGCTTAGTGGATAGAGTGCTTTGCTTGGAGTCAGAAAGACATGGGCCCATAATTAGTAAGTTGTTTAATGTATCCAAGCGCCATAATTCTGCACTTTCATTGTTGAGCCTTCCTGTATCATAGCATCATAGATTTATAGATGGAAGGGATCTCAGGGGTCACCAAGTTCATTTAACAGAGGAGCTAAGGCCAGGGGAGGTTATTTGACTTGCCTGTGTTCACACAGGTAGTAAATGACAGAGCCAGGATTCAAACTAAGGTCTTCTGATTCTATATCTAACTTGGAGTCTGTAAATTGTAAGTAGATTATGTTGAAAGGGCAGCTCATTGACATAGTTTCATTAAACTGTATCAAAATTTAAACTTTATTTTAAAGCCTTACTTAATCTATAATTGCAGGCCAGAAGCATGACTATACCTAGAAAGGTCTTGGGATGCATTTCTACCTCTTTTAATTACAATGGTTCGTCTATAGCCATTATTAAAAGAAGATGTTACACATATCATTGTATGGAATAACGATTTCCATTATTTTGCAAAAGAGGTCTGTCTTCCAGGGAGGCACTTTAGTATGTAACATTCCTAATAAGCCTGATGTGATGTCTGGTACTTCATTGTACTAAATGACATTTTTATTATATTAGCAGATCTACCTGTTAATAAAAAGGTGAGGCCCAGCTCTCAAGGTTTATACTGAAAATGCAATTTTGTGCAGTGTGAGATCAAAACTGGAATGGTTACAACAATAGGAAGTCTTTTCAAATAAGAATTCTTATTGGTTTTTTGGTGTGTCATGGACCCATCTGGCAATCTGATGAAGCCTATGGATCCTTTCTCAGGATAATATTTTTAAATGCCTAAAATAAAATATAATTATATTAATATGTAGTTATAAAAATATTTTTAAAAATGAATTCAAGTACCCCTTGGTACTTAGTATGATATATATTTTTGTATGATACTTTAGTATGATAAATGCAAAGTGGTAATCTTAGTACAAAGGGAGTTTTTTTGGTGATCATTTTCTGTGGTTGTAGCTCTTGTTGTAAATGGAGACAAATCAACGGAAAATAATCTTTTGGAATCATGAGTATTTAAATGTTTTAAATTTTTTAATTGCTTTGGTGACAATAACCATTCATTGAGAATACATCCATAAAACATCAGCTCCCATAACACCAAATCCATATATGCAGTGATTTAGTTAATGATTCTCATTACTTGCTACAGGAGTTTGGATCATGTGATCATGGAGTCAATCATATTTCAATCTTTCATTTTACAGGATCATCATAAACATCTAAACTGTTCAGATTGACTGTTCTGTGATCTGCATAAACCATCTAGCTACCCAAAATACCCTGGTCTATTTCTTGAACTAATGAGTTTTCATGCACATGTATACATGGGCACACATAATGTGTATATGTATGTGTATATATATATATTATATATATATATATATATAATAGAGGTATATATGTGTGTGTGTGTATATATATATATATATATATATATATTTCCCCCCCCCCCCCCCCAGTCATGTCCAACTCTTTGTGACTCCATTTGGGGTTTTCTTGGCAAAGATACTCAAGGCTGGATTTGAACTCAGGTCTTCCTGACTCCAGTCCCAGTGCTCTGTTAACTATTTACAGGCAAACTTCTGATTTCAATATATTTTAAGTAAACTATATAGAAGGAGATACTATAATCTTCCTAATAATTAATCATATTCACTATTGCAACATGTCCTTTTATTTATTTATGTCAATGTCATTTCAATAAGATCTTATTATATGCTTAGAACTGCTTTAGCCACTTTTTGGGAGGAGATAGTAAATCTTTGTTAATTGGTTGATAGAAAATCTCATGAGATACTATGGATTCAATAATTACCTCTAAGTATATAATTTCCAGGGCAGTGAGGTGGTACAGTAAATAGAGCCCTGGGCCTGGAGTTAGGAAGACTCCTCTTCCCGAGTTCAGACAAGACTGAAAAACAACTGAACAACAACATATAATTCTGAAATCTACATACCCATCCCTCATTTCTCTCCCGAATTACAAACCTAGATCACCAGTGTCTTCTGGACATCACCCAGGCTAGCCCCTGAAGTCTGTTTTCCAAATTGTTGATCATATCTATGGTTCTCTTGAGTTATCTATGTCCCTCACAAAGCAGAATTTCAGGGATTTTTCATTTTTTCCCAATATTTCCAACTTCTAGAATAGTATCTGACATGGTTCTTAATAAATACTTGTTGATTTATAGCTTGATGTTACAGTGGGAAGACTACACATTGGTTGATCCAAGGGATTTGAATTCTAGTCTTATCTCTGCTATTAACTTCATGACTTCAGGCCAGCCACTTAAATACCTCTAGGCTACGGTGTCTTTATCTGTAAAATGAGAAAAATAGACTAAGAACCTTTCTAGCCCTAAAATCCACAATGTAGTGGATCCCAGACTTTCTTTAAGCTACTCTGTCCTGATCAGAGGCCAGAATGAGACAGATTTTTTTAAGCACCTCCATATTCTCTCTCTCTCTCTGTCTCTCTGTCTCTCTCTTTTCTCCACATTCCAGAGGCACAAAATAATAGATATAAAAATGGAAGCAATCTCAGAGGTTATCTAGTTTACCCTCTTCATTTTCCAAGTGAAGAAACTGAGACCCAGAGATATTAAGTGACTTGTCCAAGATCACATGGATTGCAGATGGCAAGCAAGATTTGAACCTGCATTCTATAGCTCCAAATTCCATGTTTTCCCCATTGTTTCATACTGTCTTTTTAAAAAAAATTGAGTTAAGTACAGTGGATAGAGTACTGGACATGGAGTCAGGAAGACCTGAGTTCAAATGTGACCTCAGACATTAGCTATGTGACCATGGGCAAGTCACTTAACCTTCCTTACCTCAGTTTCCTCATCTGTAAACTGAGCTAGAGAAGGAAATGGCAAAACCGTGCTAATATCTTTACCAAGAGAACCCCAGATGGAGTCATGAAGAGTAGGACATGACTGAAGAACATTTCAAATAAATCTATAGCTTGATGTCCAGACATAGATTAAGGCACAAAGTTATGTCCTCTAATTTGTGTTGGCCTGGGCACTGTTTCTCTAAAAAAGGCTAAAGTGGAAATAGATGAGTATAGAGAGGAAGGATGTTTCAGAAAAGGAAAAATTATGATGACTCATATTTGTAGCCTACTTTAAGGTATAAAAAGCACTTCACACATTATTCCTTTTGATACCCACAATAACCCTAGTGAAGTGTTACTATCCTTACTTTACTGATGAGGAAACTCAGGCTTGAAAGGAGTTAAATGACTTGACCTGGGCCAGACAGGTAGGAAGTGCCTGTTCAGGTTTCTTGTGAGTTTGACACTGCTGAGGGCAACCATCGGTGGACTCTGTTTATTTGCTTCTCTCTTCACTCTTTTTTTGGGGGGTGGGGTGGGGGTGGGGAGAGGCTCCATTCCCCAGGAGGGGCTGATTGAGAAGGGATTAATGCTTTGCTCATGTCACAAAGATGATAAGTAGTACCTGTGAAACATTTAGCACCCTGCTGGTCCTTTTTGGTGGTGGAGGGGAGAAGCAGTAGGCTTGGACACTGCCTCCCTCAGTGGAGGAGGGACAGTGATAAGGGACAGGTATAGATGGAGCTTGTCGCCCTGCTAACCTTCTTCTCCCAAATTTCTCCCATTGGCTTTGACTTCAGAGAAATCTCAAAATGATGCATATGTTGGCAAAATGCACTTGCCTGAATTAAAATTAAATTAAGTTGAAACTTTTGGCTAAAAAGGTGAGTTTATGAACATTCCTTTCTCCTCTTCTCCCTAAACATCCCAGGCTTCACTCAGGCTAGATGGTGCAATGGAGCTAGGCCTGAAGGAAGACCTAAATTCAAATCCCACCTTTGACTTACTAGCTATGTGACCTTGGGCAAGTAACTAATTTTCTGCCTGCCTCAGTTTCCTCAACTGTGAAATGAGTATAATAATGGCACCTCCCTCGCAGAATTGTTCTCAGGATCAAATAAGATATTTATAAAGTGTTTAGCTGAGTCTCTTTGATATTGTAAGTGCTTAATCAATGTTTATTCCCTTTTCCCAGCTCTAGACACTGAAACTGCCTCAAGAGCAGAGAATTTATCATGTGTTATTTCTTGGGTTTTGCTATTCAACTTATCTCTTGTGAAAATCTCTTATTTCAAGCATAACCACAAATTAAAGGGAACTCAGATTGATACAAGAGATGACTCATATAAAGAAATAAAAAAAACCCCTCTGATCAGCCTGCAGAGTGAAGTTTCAGATACATTGAATCTATGGCTGCACCCTTTCTTAGACTGTGTCAAAATTTCCTTCTTGAAAGGAGATTTACCTGAAATTCATTTTAAAACATTAAAAAATCCCCTACTACTAATAAATTTCATGCTCCACAAAGCTATGAGATTTCTACACACAAGAGACAAGAAGAAAATTATAACTCAGCAAGTTAATTAGTCCAATTCCTTCTATTGCCTTCAATAAATACAAGTGGGATGGAATTGAAAAACCCTGTATGAAAACACAAAAAGGGTTATGGTGGACAGAGGACCTGCTTGCTGCTCTTACAGATACCTGGCTTACAGAATTAGGGAATTACCTTTCCAGAAAGTTGCCTGCCAACCTACATACAGCTCTTATTCCATTATGGTACAACTGAAACTTGGGGATATAGAATAGAATCCCAGAAAACAAATGATGCAATAGTAAGTTTGGATTCAGAAACCAGAAGACCCTTATAACACCTGGCCATGCAAAAGCACATGATGATGCCATGTCTATATCTGGAGTCAGAGGACTTGGGTATGAACCCCAGCTCTGCTATTCCTCTGTGTGACCCTGGGATCCCTGAAATGAGGAGGTTGTACTAGATGAGTTCTAAGATCCCTTCCAGTGCTTAATCTATAATTTTATAATGTCTACCAATTGATGACTGATCCCCCACTTCCCCCACTGAGTTGACTTTTCATTTTGCCTGTGGCTGAAAGAGACATTTTACTTAATGGGACTGTATCTGTAATTGGAGCATGCCCATGATGGAACTTGGGGCAAAGAGAGAAATTACTGGGAGTGCATATTATTTGGTGATTTAATTCTAGATTTAGGCTCCTTGGGGTGTATTTAATGTCAATTCAGAAGCTACATTAAGTAGCTTCTGGTATGAGAGTTCTTGACAGGGAGTCCATAAACTTAGTGGGTTTTAAAAAAATTCTGTTAACTATATTTCAATATAATTGCTTTCCCTTGTGATCCTATATATTTTCTTTTATGCATCTAAAAACCTGATTCTAGGAAGGGTTCCATTGTCTTCACCAGACTGCCCAAGGAGGCCAAGCCCCCTCTCCCCCCCCCAACAAATGTTAACAATGGTTTAGAACAATTGATTTTGAGAATTGCCTGTTGCTTTGTCTTTTCATTTTTAGTTGTGTCTGACTCCTATTTATGCTTTCCTTGCCAAAGATACTAGAGTGTTTTGTCATTTCCTTCTCCAATTCATTTTACAGATGAGGAAACTAAGGCAAACAGGGTTAAGTGACTTGCCCAGGGTCACATACCTAGTATATAGGTCAGGTTTGAAGTCAGGAAGACTAATCTTCCTGACTCCGGATGCAGCACTCTATCCACGGTGCCACCTTACTGCCTGGTTTGGCTGAGTATACCACAGGCAGTTCTCCTGACTTTGAGAAATATCTAGAGAAATGTCTTTGAGAATTCTAGACATTCTAGAAATGTCTAGAATACTCAACCAAGTAATTCTATCACATTCCTGATAAGAAAGGGGGCTGGAAGAAGCCTCTTATTAGCAATAAGGGAAGAATTGAATTCACAAACAATAACTGAGAAACAAATATCTCCTATCCTGATTGACTAAAGCTCTTTCAGCTCGACACCACATGTGGCCCTCTAGGTCCTCAAGTTAAGCCCTTTGACTGAATCCAAACTTCACAGAACAAATTCCCTTAATAAAAGGATTTGTTTTGTAAAACTTGGACTCAGTTAAAAAACTGCACCCATGGTCCTAGAAGGCCACGTATGACCTTGAGGCCACAGGTTCCCCCTTGTCCTATCTCAGCAATTTGTGACACTGTTTGAATTACTGGTCTACCACCTATACTGTATGCGTTTTCATCCCACTTAAGAGTCTCCTCTAAGCCTCTTCCCCCTTTCCCTTCCCCCCTTTAATGTGGCTTCTGGCTTTCTCAGTATCTTAAATTTCATATTTTAGAGGTTTTCGATCCATAGCCACTGCCTGTAGATTCTTCTCCAGTAGCCTGCCTCTTCCTGTAATTAGACTTCAGGGTGAGGTCTTCAGCTTTCTCTTCTATTTTTTCTTCGACAAGTTTGGCACAATACCTCCCTGATACAGCAGTAAGGAGAAAGAAGTCACATCTCAGCCCGCAAAGTGCATGCTGATTATGGATGATGGGCTCGGACTAAATGGATTTCCTCCTTTTCTTTCAGTACCATGGACAAAGCTGAAAATGGGCCTCCCCATTCAGCAGACAAGATGCTGTGTAGCATTAAGTATAGAAGGACAGAGCCAGTCAAATAGGCAATGAATGCTGTCTATAATGAGATCACTTTCTGGCCATTGTTCATCAAAAATGAACTACATTCTGCAACTGGCCTTCTTCTTGAGCTGCCTCTGTCTGGAAGGAAGAGTATGACCCAAAGTTGTTTCTGTTTTTGGTTTGTTTTTTTTTCTTTTCTGAGCGTGAGGAGTTTTCAAGAAACTTTTTGTTTTTTAGTGGCATTAGATTGCAGTTGAGGGGAGAGTAGCCATCCTGACCACATAGCATATGCCCTCACATTTACTTTTCAAATGAAAAACTTTTCTCGGCCACACATTCATTTCTTGATTTTTTTCCTCCTCTTCTTTTCCTTCTTATTCACTGTCACTGACCCAGATTCCCTAAGCTGGTATAGGATTTAGCTAAGGACATGATCAAAATTTGGAAAAAAACCAAAACAAAACATCTAATCCATTGCCTGGCTTCAGTTCATCAATAAACTTTATGGAGAATCTCTCTTTAGCCTTAACTGCTTCCTTCTGGTTCACTCTCATTTTTTTTGTCTTTTTCTGACTCAATTTCCTCATTTTCCTGACTCCTACTCATTTCCATTATTCTGTTTCAGGACCTTCTCTACATTCAGTACTACCCCAACACACATCTTATTTTAACTTAAAATTTTAGTTATAGAATAATAAATTAGTAATTGAATTCAAATAAAAGTCAAACCAGTGTGGAAAATAGTGAGAAAATTACTTTATATGGTCAGTTCAGGGGTTTCCAAGGACATAAACAAAACCTCACACTGAATTGACTGAACATGAGAGTTCACTGATACTATACAAACTACTGGTGGAAGACATACAAAAAAAAAAAAAAAGGATGCTGGGACATGAGCCTTTTCAGCCTTTTCATCACTGCCAAGCCTATGGTTTGGAATAGTTCAGGGAAGTGAAAATATGTGCATAGTGAAATCAAGTTGATTCAAGTCAACAAATATTTATTCAACTTATTAAGCATTTAGCAGGTAGCTGAGTCCCAGGCCACCAGCTTGGTACAGACCACTGCCTGTTTCCAAATTGTCTTCAGCTATTAGAGGGATATGGGATTTTATACTGCAGTAGACTAGGGAAGTTGGATACTCTAATCTAGGATGGACTAACCCCAGCTGCCACTGAATGCCCTACAGCTGGGTGGTACAGCGGAGAGAGTGTTGGACGCGGAGTCAGAAAGATCTAAGTTGAAATCCTGCCTCAGATATTTACTAGCTCTGTGACCTGGGCAAGTCACTTAACTAAGAGCAACTGCTCTTAAAGCCTCAAGTTCCTTACATTTAAAATGAGGATTATAAATGTACCTCCTTCCCAGGGTTGTATAAAACACTTTGCAAACCTTAAAGCATTTTGTAAATGTCATTATTATTACTGTTATTACTTATAAGGTTAGATAGGATAAGAATTTATGCTCTGTTCCTGTTTCTAGAATCCCAGCATCAAGCTTGATTTTTAAAAACAATATAAGCTTAAAACATGCTTTTTTAAAACCTTAAGTTAAAGTGTATAGGGCAGATAAAACTCTTAAATCTTTTTCTCATACTCTGATAAAGTTTACGGACAAAAAAATACTAATTAGTATTATCAAATAGCATACCATTCATTGTTTTCTGCCAGTGGTTCTCAATCTTTTGTTGCCATGACCCTTTAATACTCATATGTGGGCATATCTGCATGTGGGCAGACCCGCCTGGAGACAGATAGAGGAGCCATGTCTGGGTTCCTAAGACCATCGGAAACACCAATGGTCTTACGCGACCCCTGTGAAAGGGTTGTTCGACCCCCAAAGGGGTCGTGACCCACAGGTTGAGGACTGCTGTTAAGGTGTCCTCAAACCATTACTAGTTGTTCTCCAATCAATTGTGCATTTCATCTCTAGAACTATGTACTCTAAAAACTAGTTTTCTTTTTCTTTAATTTTTAGTGTCACTTTCAAACAAACCATGGTGAAATTTACACTATACCCTGATGAATTGTGATCATTTCCCCCCCTCCCAAGAAAACCCATAGAATTTTGGGAGAGGGTGGATAAGGGGAGACAGAAGTAGTCAGGAAGAGAGTGGGGTGACTGGAAATGAGGTGATAGGATAGGAAGATCAGCTTTGGTCTAGGATTCAGCGCAGCTAATAGGCATAATATGATGCAGATGAGTCTTATGATTTAAAAAAAACTCAAATGCAATCCAAGGTCATATGCCATGTGGGGACACTGACAAATAGACTGAATTATTTCCATAATAAAGTCGGAAACACAGAACATGTATTTCCCTTCTAGGTTTAATGATTTATTACTTGGTAGATGGTTTTGGTTTTTTTTAAACATCAATGGTGACATCACTGCAAATAAGGTAATACTCTCTGTATAAATCTTTGGGGTTTCTATCAAGATACCTTTTGTAACTTATCAGAAAGGTTCAGCTGAGGATATGTTTTTCAGTATGCCTAATTATAATAACATCTTGACTTCAGATCTGAAAATTCTCATGCTGGCTTTACATGGCAATCGATACACACCAGCATCATACAGTGGTAGTGAAATCTGTCCTGTTCTTAAATTGAAGTAAGTTTCACTTCATCCAACATTTGAAAAGAGAAGGATGACTGTGCAATAAACACCAATATAGAGTAAAAACCTTAGCACATCAATTCATCACTGGGTTCAATAGCTTGAAATAATTATGTCTAAAAGAAGGATGGGAATTGGTACTGTTGGCTACATGTTTGAAAGTAAGCCAGTTTCCTTTGGACCAATTTTATGCTATTGGAAATTTTTCCTGATGCTCATACAAAATAACAAAGCTTAATATAGAATTTCAACAATCACTAGTAATAACAAAAACAAAAAACCCTAATAATAATAATAATAGTAATAATAATTTTAAACTGTCTGCAGTATGATGAGCCAATCATACTTCCAATGATTTTAGGGAAGATGATTTTATAACCTAATATTTTTATTCAACTACAAAAAGCAATTATCTTATTTTTTTCATCTTTTACTTAATAGCATTTTATTTTTTCCAATTACATGTAAGAATAGTTTTCAACATTCATTTTTGTAAGATTTTGAGTTACATATTTTTTTCCCTCCATCCTTTCCCTCTCCTCTTCCTAAGACAGCATGCAATCTGATACAAGTTATACCTGTTCAATCATGTTAAACATATTTCTACATTAGTCATGTTGTGATAGAAGAATCAGAACAAAAGGGAAAAACCATGAGGAAGTAAAAATAACCCTGAAATAAAAATTGTATGTTTCAATGTGCATTCAGATTCCATGGTTTTTCTGGATATGGATATCATTTGACATCATGAGTCTTTTGGAATTGTCTCGGATCATTGTATTGCTGAGAAGAGCTAAGTCTGTCATAATTGATTATTGCACAATGTTGCTGTTGCTCTGTACGATGTTCTCCTGGTTCTGCTCACTTCACTCAGCATCAGTTCATGTAAATCTTTCTAGGTTTTTTCAGAAATCCACCTGCTTGTCATTTCTTATAGCATAATAGTATTCTATTACATTCATATATAATGACTTGTTCAGCCATTCCCTAACTAATGGACAATTCCTCAATTTCCAGTTCTTTGCCACCACAAAAAAGAGAGGATAAGCAGTTATTTTGTTTACCTGTATATATTCTGTGGCACACCTGAATATAAAATAATAATAATGTCTCAGATGAAATAAGAAGAATGAGATAACAACAATAATAGCCCTCTCAAAGTCCAACCTACACTCCATATTGTGAGTAAGGGTTCAGTGACAAAGTAAGGGACTGCCACCTAGAGCGATATGTAGAGGAGGTCAGTGTGCTCTGAGACCCCAAAAGTAGCTGTGAAAACCCATCAGGAACTCTGAAACCCTGACCATTTGGGATCCAATCACACTGATTGAATTAGTACTAGAACAGCTAGGTGGTACAGTACATAGAGTGCTGGACTTGAAGCCAAAAAGACTTTATCACAGCCATTTATTGTGTGAAATCGGACAAGTCACTTAACTACTGTGAGCCTCAGTTTCCTCATCTGTAAAATGGAGATGATAATAACATTCACCTCAAAGGGTCATTGTGAAGATGAAATGAGTTAATGCATGTTAAGTGCTTTACAAACCATAAGGTTCTATATCAATGCCAGCTAGTAGTAATAGTAACAGTACCCTGGTCAATGTGATGTACCAACTCCAGAGAATCCTCGGAATAGTACAACATAGAGTTACTTGAAACCTTCATAGTGATCCTAATAATCAGCTGATTGACAAAGAGGATGGGTAAGTGAGTTAGGAAAACTCCTTCATGCTTTGGCACCACAAACAGGCAAGACAAACTAGAAGAAATTAAAAATGCCAGTATCACACCTGCTGGGAAAGTTTCAGTACGGACGTCACTAACCACAAGTGCACATGAAAAGGACTGAAGACAGGAATACTTTCCTTATTTACAAGTATTATTTAATAACAAAATTGCCAGTTGAACTTACATTGATGGGTAAGGGTTTACACTGTTTTTGCCGACAATGTCCCAGACTCCAAGTCACACAGTAATGTATTGGCAACTAGTAGAGAGCAATTGTAAGAAATAATTTGATCCCCAACCTTATATTAGATAACATAAAATATAAAATTAAGGAGCTGTTAAAATCTAAAGAGGGAAAAGTTGAAGAACTTGAGGACATTGAAAATTTTCACTTAATGCAAATTTTAAAAATTCTATTCAAAAGTGAAACATGACCAAAACAAATCCATCAAAGGATGTTGAAAAGAACATGGATATGCTTAGATTAGAAAAAAAAAATTTGAGTTCAATGTCATGTAGCCAACTAGCAGACCAACTACACCTAAATTTAACTTTTCTACAGAACTGGAAAGGGGTAGGCCCAGGTAAGATCCATAATTATTGGCTCAAATGCTTCACAGTGCATAGGAGCTACTCATAAGGACTTTACCAACTCCTCAGCCTGATCCCATCTTTCTTTAATCAACCAGCAATAATTAAGCACTTACTATGCACCTAATATTTGTGCTTTTCACTGAGGATACAAGTACAAAGATGGAAACAATCTCTACTTGCAAAGAGTTTAGATCACCAATGATCTTTCCAAATAAACTAATTATGTATTTTTGTATTTTCAACACGTTATTCAGCTTATGAATAATATGTATATTATATACAGGGTTTCTGAAAATTCTTAGTGAAGTTTCAAGCTATTAGAACTTGAAGACTTTGGGGACATGCTGTATAATTATGTTGTATGTAAAGTAATAATGTAATTATGCTAAATAGCACATTTGAGAGAGTGTTGAACTTTGCGTCAGGAAGACTTGAGTTCGAATCCTGCTTCAGTTTTACTAACTGTGTGACTCTGGGCAAGTTACTTAACCTCTGTTTGCCCCAGTTTAATTGTAAAATTGGATAATATGAGTACCTACCTTGCATGGTTGTTGTGAAGATAAAATGAGATAATGATTTGTAAAGTACTCTATATACCTTAAAATGCTGTATAAATATTAGCTATTATTATTTTATCATAAAATACATAAGCCCATAAAAGCCATATTTTGGCTGAAGAGGAAGGTATAAAGAAACTTAGTGTTGGGTGAGTAATTGCTTAACAAGTCATCCCAAAGCACTGTAACATTAAATTGCCCTTATTGATTATTGCAAAGCCCATGACTTAGTTCCACACTCATGGTTTGTTCATATGTTGCAGTTATACCAAATAGGCTGAACTGTGGAGGGAGAGGAGTGTTTGTAACCACAAGGACAACTTTAAAATAGATAACCATTTTTATATGCACATCAAATACTTTAGTGTTCTTACAAAATTTTGGACTATATTGCCTATTTGTACAACCAATACAATAATGTCAAGAATAATTAATTTATAATGTAGCATTATTTGGGGAGATAGTTTAAGCCCATTGTGGTTCCCTCTAGCCTTAAGCACATTATCATCTCCTAAACAGAGGTAGGGATGGTTTCCAAGTTAATAAGAAAATCAAACCAAAAAGACTCTATTAATCATCTGATGTGTATAGATGACCTTAGACTATCTGGATTCACTAAAACAAAACAAAAGAAACCTATTAAACAACTCCTATGTCATGTGGAATCATTCTCCAATGATATAAAAATGATATTTTGACTCATTAAGTGTAACATTCTTCTTATATGCAAAATAAAGAGACTGAAAGTTTCAAGCTTAAGGTTAGTCACCAAATATTTAAATGGTTCCTATGTGCTAGAAGATACAAAGAAATGCAGCATTCTTTTCCAGACAAGATACACTGAGCATAAAATTATCCAGAAAAAAGCTGTGGTTGAATATATTAAGAGACTCACAGGAATCCTAAAGGCAAAGCTTTGTAGAAAGAATCCATTTAAGGAAATTAATGCTTATGTACCACTAATCTTAATATACATTTTTGAAAATATAAAATGAACTGCAATAGATGTGAAAAGTATACTAACAAAAACTTGTACAATATTCACAAAGCAAAGAATCCATCACCCTAAGGCACACGTAGAAACATTAACACTTCCTCACCAAAGGGGGAAGAGGATGGTTCAACATTCTAAGAATATGTGATAAAAGGGTAAAAAAAAAAACCCCATAGAAATAGTGCTAGAGCTAGCAGCTATCCCTTTACCTTGTAATAGTAGAGGCTGACAACAGGGCAAGACATTGTATTGGTTGAATGTAGCAAAAAAAATGGCTAACCTCTGCATAAAACTCATGAAATAGCTAAGATCCAAGAGCGGAATCAAGAGACCCTCCAAAAGCAACATACACATAAACTCACTCAGCAATAGGTGAACAAAGAAACATCAAATAAATGATTGAGTTATGGGAATATTTTAAAGGAAATAGACTGGGGTTGATGATAAAAAGTCAGGATTAGGTCATCATACTAGGAATTACTGACTTCATGATAAATGAAGATTCTTCAAGGAATGATAGAAACAGGGTAGTATAAGTAAACAGAACAAAAAAATTCACAAGGCATGCCTTCACAAAGGCGTGACCAGGTAAATAGAATCATATAACAACATCTTAGTATATTTTCTGTACTGACAGACAAGTCCCCTGCTTGAAATATAGACACCAAAATATTCCAGAGAACTCAAATAATAAGAGCTCAAATAAATATACTGGAACTGGACCATGCTTACAGACTAAACTATGGCCCACAATCACCTGAACGAGTTGTTGCCATACCAAATGCTCGTGATCACCAATCTCCATGGAATGAAAGACTTTCAAAACATAGAGCCTTAGGAGAAATCAAAATCATGTGAAACAGATGCATATCACCCCTGTCATTCTGTCTACTAATTGAGTTGCATTGAGAATGTTTTCAATGAGCCTACAGACAATGAGATTATATCCTGATGATATTTATGAATGGAAGATCCTTGCCAGTAGGGGTTGTCTTACTAACTGCATTTGTATCTAACTGCCATTTATGAGGGACATGGTCACTTCATTCCTGTTTCAACTGACTTGCTGGTCTTCTCCACTTTCTTTTTAGCATTCTTGCCCCCTCTTCTGCCTCCCATTTCTATTTTCTCTTTGTGTGTTCTTTTCAGATTAGAATGCAAATTATCTGAGGGAAGAAATTGGAGTTTTTTGTTTGTATTTACATCTTCAGCACTTAGCACAGTGTCTAGCGCATAGTGGATACTCAGTGATACCTTGTTGATAATTGTCATTGATTCATTCATTCTACTGCAACATACAGTTATTTTATCTGTTTGTGCAACAGTCCACAGAAAATTACATATAAAAATAATAGCAGGATAATGGCTTGTCCCAGGATTGTTTCTATGTCAACTCTATTAAATTAAAATGAGAGTAATTTTCCCATAATAACAATAATTCACATTTATTTGGTACTTAAAGCTTCACAAAATAATTTCCTCCCAACAACTTTAGTTAGCACTTAGTATCCAACTGCTTTTCATGAAAGAAGTAGTAAAATTCTGTAATTCTACAATGAATGGATTTTTAAGAAATATAATTGGGTGGTAAAATACTTCTTGCTATGTGTCTTGATTTTGTAACAAACTGAAAATATCTATAGGTATTAATGATATTAAAGGTTTCTCAATTGTTGTTATAGCAGCATACCATGGGGATATCAGGCTACTTCTCATGGATTCAGGAATGACTTGGGAAAAAGGAATCCAACAGAGCAGGAAGAGCCTTGGATTTGGAATTAGACCTAGATTTGAATTGCAGCTCTTTTACTCTGTGTTCTTGAGCAAGTCTTTTAACTTCTCTGGATCCCTGTTTTCTCCTTTCCAAAATAAGTGGTTAGACTGGATAATCTCTAAAACCTTTCTGGCTCTAAGTTCTGTGAACCCAAGAAAAAAATAAACTTAAAAAAATTGCCTGGGAAGGGTCTCTTAAAGTTTTATGGACTATAGTCTATACTTTTGTAAAAATGAAAAACAAACTAATTTGTTGAAAAATAATTAAATATATTTCAAAATAAAATTCTGAGAGATTGCACGACATAGTAGAGAACCAGCCTTAGAGTTAGCAAAAACTAGATTCAAGGCCTGCCTTTGCCACATACTAGCTATATAGTCATCACTAAACCTTTCATTGCCTGATACAACTCTACAGGGTTAAAAGCTATAAATGAATTACTGATCTGCTTTGGTGGGGGGTATTTTCCACACCAGGAGTCTCCCACAGTCAGTTAACAAATATTTATTAAGTACTTACTATGTGCCAGATTTCTACATGCATATGTGCATGTATATCTATCTATATATAAATTGACCTGCACTTGCATTCCAAGATTGAGTGCCCAGAAAATGGCGTTACCTCAGGTTCAAGGGCCTACCTTGTGGCACACCTCCACTGGTGTGTTTCCTCATTAGCTTTTAGCAAAGCCATTCACTCAAATGGCATAGCAAGAACAGTAGCTACAAAAAATTCCCACATAAGCCAGGGATATACTCCTACAAATGTATATTCTGTCCATGGAGAAAGTGAGCACAAGCTCAAAATGTAATGTCAGTGAGGCACATTTACAGGAAATACATGTGTCCAGGGTAACTTATAACTTCTGAACTGCAACAGCTTAATGTCAGTCAGTCAATGTATATATTAAACTCCTACTATGTTCCAGGAACTCTGCTAAGGACTGAGGAGACAAAGAAGGTCAAAAGACAGCCTCTGCTTTCCAGGAGCTCATAGTTATAATGAGGGAGACAACATGAAAAGAACCACACATAAAAAAGACATGCACGCAGGATAAATTGGAGATAATCGATGGGGGAAGGCACTAGTGTTAAAGGGAATCAGGAAAGACGTTTTGTAGAAGATTAGATATTAGATGTGACTTGAAGGAAGCCAAGAAAGCCAGGAAGCAGAGATGAAGAAGGAGATTATTTCCAAGTGTAGGAAACAGCCAGTGAAAATGCCCAGAGTCTGGGTCAGAGACCTCTCTTACTTTATAGAGTTCTCACTAAGTTCATCATTGTGCATGGTATCTGTATGAGAAAGGCTGCTTGAATGGGCTTACACTTAGCATGCTTACTTACACTTACTTACACTTAGCATGCTGTATGGGTTGATTCAATGGGTTTGCTACTCAAAGGGCACCTATAGCTTCTTTCTACTGCTTTTAGCTTCAGGCTCAGTTTCAGTTCTCAGTTGTGATACTGCTGTGCTCTTCCAGAAAGAACAGTGACCCTGCCTAGGACTGGCAGAAGCCTCTCTGGTTTTGCCCCCTCATAGTCTTGACTCTGGGGCTTGTTATCTAGCTCCAGAGAAGGGAGAGCAGATAGTTGTCTAGCTTTTGCTTTCTACAAATCTTTCTGGTTAAGGCCTACTCCTCCCAATGAAAGACCTTGTCCTATCCTATGGTGACCATATCATATATTTCTCAAATCTTTATTTCTATGAACTAGGCCATAAGCAGACAATAACCAATAATTGACAAACAGTTTTGGGGTTCAGGATTTACCAGTTTTTGTTTTGTTTTTTAAACTCTAAGTTCTTCTGCAGGTGTGTACCAGTGGTTCTCAACCTTCCTAATGCTGCAACCATTTAATACTTGTATGTGGGCATATCTGCATGTGGATGGACTCACCTGGAGACAGATAGAGGAGCGGTGTCTCGGTTCCTAGGACCATTAGAAATATGTGTTTTCCAATGGTCTTAGGTGACCCCTGTGACCCCTGTGACCCCTGTGAAAGGGTCATTCCACCCCCAAAGGGGTTGCGACCCACAGGTTGAGAACCACTGGATACAAATGAATGACTAGAAAAAGGTATAGGGATAATCTATACCAGGTAAGTTTATTGCCTCTGCTGTTTTTTTTCAAATGAAAATAATCTTTTCAAAGCCTCATATCCTTTAAAAGGTATGGAATGATACAGTCAAACCTAAAAAGGGACTCACTCTGCAAAACATAAAAATAGTGCTAAATCATTATTTCTCTAACTTGTCTCTTGCAACCTAAAAGTTTGTTGAAGTCTGAAATGGGCTCATACACATGCACACACATAGACAAATGCATGCACATATAAACTTATCTGAAGTTATCAGTGTCATTATTTAATGTGTAGTCTTGGATTCTGCATTTCATAGATTTTTGTTTAAACATTTGGTTTTAAAAAATGTGGTAGAGGGCATTTTCAGTGTTTGTTGATTTATTCGAATTGTATTCAATATTTATTATATTCATCAACAAAGTTGTGGAAATTTCAAACTGAATTTCAACTACCTAGAATGATTTAAGGGATGAACTTCTGACAACACTGTATTTTCAAAATCATTTTTATTGTAATTTCTACTTCAGTTCTAATAGCCTTCCTATGAGCAGAAATGGTATCACCACAGTCCTTATATTTCAGCTGAAAAATCTGAATCCAAATGAATGACTTCCCAAGTTTATAATACCTCACGCTAGCTCTCAAATTGGTTCTATACTATAGAACTCTGTCCTTTTTCCCAGGCCTGTTCCTGTAGCTTGCCACCTGACAAAGCCAGCAACACTTAGTTGAAAGCATATTGTTTTCCATATTCTTTGTGACAAATAATATTCCAACATATTTAGCGCATTTCACTCCATTTACCAGGGAAGAAAGAAAAGACAATATCAAGAAAAACCAACCGTCTTTATGGTCTTTCTCTGTTCAGTTCTCTTTCTACTGTCTTTTCCTCTATTCCCTTCCTGAAATCATTCCTAAAACAATAAGGAGCAGGGATGAAAGGCTCTCACAGGCTTAACTGGCCCCTCTGGACTTTTGTTCAATATGGAGTTTTGTATGATTTAGAATGTTAGTTGGGAAACCTCCCTGATGTGTACTGTAGTGGGAGATAATAAAGAAATTTCATCACAGCCTTCCACTGCCTCCACTGATATAAAGAGCATAAACCAATCTTTACTTTGGAGAGGGTTTATATGAATGCTAATTTTGCCTATAGTATGTGTTATTATTTTTTTTTTGATATGTGTAGTATCTTAATCAAGTCAATCCAAGGATTTGTACAGTCACATACATTTTTAGTATGAATTCTACTAGATGTCCCCTGAAGTTCTTCCAAACTCTAGGGTTCCATGGTTGTTATTTGTCATGAAAAGATAGATTTATGAAGTTGGAAAGAACCTTAAGAAGTCACCTAGACTATTATTCCCTGTCTCAAAGCTACATTAAAAACTACCTAAAAAGATAGCTGCCTAGCTTTTTAAAAAAATCATTTTAAAAAGTCATTGACTCTTAACTTTTATCTACGGAGAACTTCTTAATGTCTAACTCAAATCTCCTCAGCAGCAGTTTAAATGCATTTTATCTTGTTTTATCTCCAAAGAACAGTCACTCACTATCTATCTGTCCGTACAATATGCCAGAAGACTTATTAACTCATTGTCATACCTTGAGCTTTGTTTTCTAGGTCAAATAAACCCACTTCCTTTTTAAAAATTATTTCTCTTAGTTGCTATAAAATAGATGAAGGTGGACGTATTATTTTCCAAATCACTGAATAGAGATATAAAAAAGTTAAAGGATTTATTGTAAGCAACATAGTGAGTCAGTGGTTGAGCTATAGAGAACCTACTTCAAGTCTTACAAAACAATTTTAAGCATTTTAAAAGTATTCAAGCATCTAAGCAATCTAAATTTTGAATACATGGGAATAGATCAATATAGTAAATCATAAAATGGCAGAATGTTAGAACTGTAAGCAAGTGAATAAGTAAATGAAGCTAATATCCAGGACCACACAAAATCTCATATAATTACTAATGGTGCCAAGTAGCTATCCATGGTAGAAGGTCATAAGAAAACCGAATTAACTCTGAACAGATAAGGGCTTAGTCTTTATACCAAATAAGTTAAGTTAGTAAATGAACCATTTGTTTACTTACACAGTTCTTTGGAATCTTGCCTGATTTTAGACCCTATTTGCCCATCTTGCTTTTTGTTTCACATTGCTAACCTATGCTTGTGCACCTTGGATATAATTCTCAACTTTATCCCCATATCTGTCTTCTTATTTGTGTACCTGGTTTTAACTGACCCTTTGGCCTCATTTGAACCTCCACTAACTTCTGACTCTTTGTCACTAGAATTGTCTTTTTAAAAACATCCCTGTTGGTGTTCTCTCTTTTCTTGAATTGCCATCTCTCTCTCTCTCTCTCTCTCTCTCTCTCTCTCTCTCTCTCTCTGATTGTTAGTATGCTATATCCCTCCAGTAGAGTATAAGCTCTTTGAGGATAGAGACTGTTTATCATTTTGTCTTTGTATCTTCAGTGGCTAGGATAGTACCTTGCACATAACACATGTTTTATAAATTCTTGTTACATTGGATCAAATTGATTTCACCAGATTAGGCTGCCCTGTTGGCTCTGAAATCCATCTCATAGAGTTATCTAGAAAAGTCAGTCCTATTCCTTCTTCCTACCATGGTGGGGTAAGGGCAAGAGAACAGTACTCGCTGTTGGAAGTAGTTAGAAGCAATCTCAGAAATTCATTTTCTTGATATCTACTCCATTCTCCTCATTTTCATTCTAGTCAGGTTATAAGAGATATTTGACTTATCCAAAGACAGTAATCTCTGTAGAGTTTTTATTTAGCATCTTGCATACTATAGATTTCCTAGTTTGACCTGACATATTGGTAGAAACTATTCTTTTTTTAAAAATTAATTTATTTATTTTCTTGTTTACATCATTCATTTCCACGAGATTTTGAGTTACAAATTTTCTCCTCATCTTTCCCCTACCCAACACCTCAAAACAGCCATCCCATTGTATAACTCCTTCCCCAATCTATTCTCTCCGATGTCCTCCCCCACCGCCCTTCTGACTTTCCAGTAGGGCAGGATGGATCTCCCTCCCACAGTGCCTGTGTATCTTAATTTGCAATTGGATGTAGTTAATAATAATTATGTATATATATATATATATATATATATTTTTTTTTTTTTTAACAATTGATTATAGAACTTTCAATTTTAGATTCTTTCCCTTCCTCTCTCATCACCCACCCCCACTGGAAGGACAAGCCATTAAATACAGGCTGTACATGTGTAATTATGCAGAACTTCTCCACAATGGGCATATTGTGAGAGACTGATTATATGTCCCTATTTCCTATCCCTCCCCCCCCTCTTAATTTCACCAGATTAGGCTTTCCTGTGGGCTCTGAAATCCATCTCATAGAGTTATCTAGAAAAGTCGGTCTTTCTTTAAAAAAGAAAGAATAAACAATGAGGCAGTTAGGTGGCATAGTGGACAGAAGGCTAGAGCTGGAGTCAAGAAGACTTGAGTTCAAATTTGACTTCTGATACTTACTATCTATATGAGTCTTGGCAAATCACTTAACCTCACTCTCAGTTTCCTTGTCTTTAAAATGAAGATAATAACAGCACCTGTTTCCCAGGGTTATTGTGAGTATAAAATGATACAATATTTGGAAATCACTTTGGTCACCTTAAAGTGCTATATAAATGTGGCATTGTATTGTATTTAGAAGAGTAAGGTTTTTAACTGTATTTTCCTGAAAATGCTGACCAGACAACTTCATCTATTTCCCTTGTTAGTTTGTCAGAATTAGATTCACCACTTTAATGTGGTTTCTTTGCCTCTGAGCTTTCATTTTCATGATTACTCCTACAGAGTTATGAGGACAGCTTCTAAACTCTGTGGATCCGATTCTCAATCTTGGGCATAATCTTCTAAATGAATCACAAATTACTTTTTAGTCTTTGCAAGATCCTTTGTTGAGGAATATTGAATGTACCACTGCCATGTTGGTTAAATTTTCTGTCATGCTGTTGAAGAGCCATGTTATCCCAAATCATGATTTGATTTCTAATTAACATATGTAAGATTTAAATCATACACAATCTGTCCTGGCTCTCTATCAAAAAAGAGAAAAAAAGAAGAAGCCATTATACTAGGGAAAAGTCCTATTTGTGAATTATAGAGCTTTGTTTCCTATTTAAAGAATTGATTGGAAATGATGTTAAGAATCAAGAAAATGAATCTGAGGCAGAAAGTTTTAGCCACTCATTCGAGATCACTGCCCAAGTTAGTGGTAGGCTTAGCGTACAGATTCATTTTCTTCCCTGTCCCTCTCTCAGCTTCTTCTGTTTGCCTCTGTTTCCCCCATCTTCTGCTTTCTAGTAGCATTAAGGCTCAACTATATAGTACCTCATTGATTCATCTGCCTTCCATGTTCAGACAACCAGCTGTGCTCTGCCTGCCCAGGCTCCTCATTCGAATTCCTCCCCCATGCTTTCTCCGTTCTCAGGAGCTCACCACATTCTTTACTTTTCCCTGGCTGCTTTTCTCTGAACTCCTTCTCAAAACTGCCCTGCCCTGTGTCCTTAGTTGTTTTAGGACCCTGATAGCTTATAGAGGCTGATCCAGTAAACCTTGTGGATCAGAATGTTTATAGCTGATAACTGCTTAATTTGTTACGACTTCCCAGGTGATATTTGCATCTTAACAGGAGTCTGCAATGTGTTAAGTAAAGAGGAGTGAGTTTTAGTTAATGTTAATAGGACATACAGAGGAGAAATTTAGGGATGGCAAAGGAACCTGTCAGCTTCTTACATAGATAGGTAGAGATATACATAAGTAAACCCCTGCAGGCCTGAAACCTGGCTGAAAGACCCACTCAAGGAAAGAAAGTGTCACCAGTGAGAAAAACCAACAACATATTGTAAATGGTTATTATTGCAAGGAGGCTCACTAAAGCCAGGTCTTAAAGTTATTCTTTAGATGTAGAAGAAAGCAACGTAAAGAAGATCATGATTAGGGATGTTGTAAAGAAGTCTCTATTCAGGTTCAGGGCAGATTAAATGAGCTCTGGAGGTCTTTCCAATTTTGCAATTCACATCTGTAAAATGAGAAGGTGGGAATATATAATGCCCCAAGGTTTCTTCAAGCTGTAAATCCTGGGGTTTTAAGGAAGACCAGTCATGTCCATAGGGGTCCGATCCCTCACTCTTACCAGGAGAATAGCCTTGTCTTGGATGTTAGTCACATTCTTAAGACATTTTTGTCAGTGTTGCTGCTCATGACAGCTAAGCTTGGGAGAGGGACCAGAGAGCAGGCAGACTGAGTGATGCCTTCCTTCCTCTCTTCCAGCAAGAGCTGAAGAAATATTAATGAGTGCCCTGGCACTTGTCTGATTACCTTTGAAATAACTTATACCGACAGGTAATTTAATTAACATGGTTTAAAACAAAAGCATACCAGGAACACGTAGGGCGGCTGATAAAATGGCTAGCGGCAGCTCGGGACAGAATGGCAAATTCTGTCATTTTGAAAACACCGCAGTCACAACTATGTGATGAGAGCTCAATAAAATCAAGATTGAAGTAGGCCCATGGCCCCTGCAATCTGAAGGATGCAAAGAATACTAATGGAAGAGATAAAACAGGCAAGATATGATTGAGGCAAATTATGCAGATAAGGAATGTGGTATGACTCCTGGGATTAGGGAAGAGTCACTAGAAATGTTGGAGATAATCTGTTTATTTAAATTGATATATTCAAGGCAATGAGCGAATACTTATCCTTTTTTTACCTAGAATTTTATTCTGAAGATTAATTTTGTTTCCATAAGTACCTGTGTTATTTGATAGCAAGCTGGATTTGAATTTGCAGTCTTACTGCTCTGAGTCACTCAGCTCAGAACCTGGAGCACAGAGAATATGAGAGCAGAGACTTCCAGAAGGCACATGGGAGTTAGCAGAAACAAGAACAAAAAAGAACAGTATCCCAGGTCTAGGAGCTCCTGCTCAGCTTTTCTGAAGAACTCCCAGGAGTCAGCGTCTCTCTCTCTCCCTCTCCCTCTCCCTCTCCCTCTCCCTCTCCCTCTCCCTCTCTCTCTCTCTCTCTCTCTCTCTCTCTCTCTCTCTCTCTCTCTCTCTCTCTCTCTCTCTCTCTGTCTCTCTCTCTCGTTCTTTCTCTCTCTCGTTCTCTCTCTTTTTTCTCTTCCTCCCTCTCTTCTTTTCTTTTCTCTAAAATGCTTACAATTAGCCTCTTTGATGAATTTACAAATCTTAGGAAGGTAAGCAGTCTTAGCAAAAAGATTTATGTGTCCTCCCATTTGGGATTATTTACAGGATGACTATACAATTATGGATTATTCATGACTATCGTTTCCCTTCTTTCTCTGTCTTTTGTTTGCCTGTGGGCCATTTCCCTGTTAATTAGCACCTCCACCAGATTGTGGATGGGTGAAATAAAAGGAGAAACTCAGGCCAGTCAATTTTGGTCCTAATTATCAGCTTGAGTGAAAGAAGCTGACGCTGTTAGCTTAAAAGTCAAATTCTTGTTGTTATCTTCAAAATTCAATTATCCAAATTTTACCCATGTCATATATAATTGAGACTTATCTGTACTTGCAATTTTGTCAGTAATTCCTCATCCTAATGTTTGGGGCTGTTTACATGTCTGGTTGTGAACTACAGATATGAATTGGACCTTTGATTTCCTTGGTATGGGAAACTCCAGGTGAGGAAGCTCCCTCTATCAATATAGATTCTCAGAGAATTGCCTATGGCCCTCTAGTGGTTGGTTAAGTGCCTTGCCCAGGGTCACAAAGCCAGTATACATCAACATCTGGACTTGAACTCAGCTTTTCCTGGCTTAAAGGTCAACTCTAGTCCACACTGCTTCTCTCTGAACCATGGAACCAATTTGAGTATTTTCATTCATGTGCTCACAACTAGTCCTGAAACTACAACTAAACATGTGAGAAAGTTCAGAAGACTTCTCTTAAGATATGTGCTTAGCTTGGGATTAACATTTTTTTAAAAAAATTGGTAACTATTTCTATGTAACTGGTTTCTTTGGTAGTCATATATCTTATTTTTATGCATTTACAATTATTATTCTGGGAACTGATCCATAACACACTATAAAAAAAAGGATAAGAGTCCCAGCCCTAGGAGAGAGCTTTTAAGCACCAGAAGGACTATGTTTCATGTGTACACAGCAGATATGTCTTGATCAAGATCCCTGGAAAAAGATGCTTGATCCACCCCATAATGAAGTCACGTGTCATACTCAGCTAGAAACCACTAACCTATACATACGGCTCTCTGCAGGTTACACATTGACTTGGAAAATCACATATTAATATTATCTATGTTTTATTATATTTTTATTTTTTAAAATATTTTCCAATTACATTTTAATCTTGTTTGAGCACACTTGGGGAAGTTTGGGCTGCATCTGGCTTTGGGAGCCTGTTTGACACCTCTGTGGAAAAAATTACCAACTCTTGGAGAGTTGAACGTGTGTGTGAGTGTGTGTGTGAATGTGTGTGTGAGTGTGTGTGAGTGTATGTGTGTGTGTGTGTGTGCGTGTACGTGTGTGTGTGTGTGTGTGTGTGTGGTACAGGGCCTGAATTTGAAATCTCACATCTGCCACTTACTCCCTGAGTGGTCTATCACAGATCATTGGATTCTCTGAGCCTTAGTTTCTTCATTGGAAAAATGAAGATCTTTGATCCCACAGGGCAGGTTTATAAACTGTTTGAATGTTAGTCAGCAACCACTTAGAGCATTAGTTTTAATATACAAAAAAAGTGCCTTTGGAGGTAAAAAAAAAAAAAGCAGATCAGTGGTATTTTTAAAATCTGGCTGCAAGTGATCCCAGAATATCAATGGAATTACAAATTCAAATAGATAATTTAATAATAAAAAATTAAATACCAGTCCCTTCCTCATGTGCAAAGTATGCTAAGCCTTGGGGGTACAAAGATTTTTTTTTTTTAAATGATAGTCCCTGTCCTCAGAGAACTTATAGTTTTAAGTACAGTGTGCCAGGACCGTCTCAGAGAGCCAGAGTGAGTGCTCTAGGAAAAAATCTGAGGAAGGAAAGATGCATTTCAGTTTCAGGAACTAGGACTATCTCTGTATTAGTACAATGAGAGAGTAAAGGAAGACTGATTTTTAAAAAGAATATTTCTTAGAGATTCTTGGCATACAGCTTTACAAGGGAAAAAGGCAGTGACGCACAATGTTTTTCTGGCATGTTTTTAAAAAAAGAACAAAAAAGACATGATCACTAGCATTGAAGATGATAAGAAATAAGAAAGCCTAGGTTTCTTTTTTTAAAATTAAAATTCTTTCAGATAGGTTCTTTATTTCTCATGTCATTTTGTCTACAGTCAGTTCTGCTATAATGTGTGATTCAAAAATGCAAATTTGTTCCAACCTGATTGATATATTAGGGAACATTTGGGACATAACTAGAATTTTGAGTTTGCTTCTTTGCAATTTCTTTAAGAAAGCTGAGACAACTCAGAAAACTGCCCCACTTGACAGTAACTCACAAGCTGTAACCCTAATTCCTTAGCCCAGTTCTACAAGCCAGCTTCATATCTTTGTCAAGGTAAAGTGCCATATTTACTGTGCATCTTCTGATGCAGTGGGAGCTGTTGGTAGAGAAAGGCTGATCCATATCACCCTCCCCAAGCACACCCTTCCCTCCCCTTCCTACCCTGGCCTCTTGCCTTGAGACATTCTGAGTGGCCCAGTTTGCTCTAGTAGCTCAGTAGTAGCCTGAGGCTACTAAAGTAGCCACATTTATTGTAGTATTCCTTAACCATTTAACATCTATAAAACTGTGCTACCTTTTAAAAATATTTTATTTGTAATTTATGGAATAAAACAAGCATTTCCATAACACAGTTCAACAAAAAAAAAGATGATTGTGCATGAAACTTCAAATCTACTATGTATAACTTACAACAAAATTATCATGTAAATTTCTTTTTTTCTCTCTACCCCCACCCTATGACTACTATTACACACACACACACACGCACACACACACACACAATTCTATACATACTTACATACATCAGTTCTTTCTCTGGATACAGATAGCCTCTTTCTTCATATGTCCTTGATAGTTTATTTGGATGTTTATAATACAACATTTTTTTTGCCTTTTTTGAGGGCAATTAGGGTTAAATGACTCACCCAAGGTCACACGGTTAGCAAGTGCTAAGTGTCTGAGGCCGAATTTGAACTCAAGTTCTCCGACTCCAGGGCCGGTGCTCTATTCACTGTGCCACCTAGATGCCCCTATAATATAACATATTATAATAATAAGTCAAAATAACTTAATTGTCAAAGTTGTTCTTAAAACAATATTGCTGTTAACCATATACAGTGTTCTCTTGGCTCTGCTTATTTCACTCCTCTTTTTTTCATGCAAGTCTTTCCATGTTTTTCTAAAATCATTAAGCTCATCATTTCTTATAGCATGGTAGTATTGCATCAGAATCATACACCACAACTTGTTCAGTCATTCCACAATGGATGACATCCCTGCAATTTCCAGCTCTTTTCTATCCCAAAGAGAGCTGCTATAAATATTCTAGAACGTATAGGTTTTTTTCCTTTTAAGTTCCTGTTGACAAAGTTTTGGAGCATTGTGCCCTTAACTCCATTTTCCTCATTAAGCTCTGTGGATTTATTGGGCAATTTTGCACAGCCCTGTGCCTTTTGAGAACACTTATATCCTGTTATATAGGCAGCTTGATGACTCAGTAGATAGAGTGCTGTGAACCCAGGAAGTCTTGAGTTCAAAGTTAACCTCAGGCACTTACTAGCTGTGTCAACCTGGCCAAGTCACTTCACCTCTGTTTGCCTTAATCCGCTGGAGAATGAAATGGCAAACTCCATCAGTATCTTTGCCAAGAAGACCCCAAGAACAGTATGGTACATGAGGTCACAAAGAATTGAACAGGACTGAACAAAAAAAAAAATGTCCTGTTATAGCAGAATTGACTGTACTTGTACTTAAATTTGATTCTGACCTTGTTTCTAAGGTGGGATATGTAATGGTAAAGAGAATTTGAAGATCTTCCCTACCCCTTAATAGGCCCAAGGGAGTTTGAAGACTTTCTCTGTCCTTAATAGGCCAAATATAATCAAGTGGAGTGGGGGGTGGGGGGGAGAGAGGAACTTGCTGAAAAGGGTGGAACAGGAAGGGTGGAGCAGGAAGAAGCAGGACAGAGCTCTAGCAGAGCTGGGAATAAGCAGCACCAAGGCAAAGCAGCTACCATGAGTGAGAGAGGGGCACTTTAGTTTAAGGGGTCCTGTTTTGTTTTGAAGGCCTGATGGAGGGAAGGTTTGGGAATGGCAGTGCTCACTGTATTGGTTATGTGTACCAATTTCTTGGCTGCTATGATGGATTTGGCTTTCTGGTGTTTGAATAAATGTTTTGATTCTGTCTTCCATATGGAGAGTCTGTTGCATTTTGTGATTCAGAACTACACCAGCATAGTCATAGCTGCCATGGGTGCTGTGAATATTGTATTGGCATTATAGGATGGTAGAAAGAGTGCTGGATGTTGAGTCAGGAAGCTGTAAATTCAGATTCTGGCTTTGAGACCAATTGTTCTCTGAACCTCAGTTTTCCCTTATAAAATACAGATAATAAGTTTTTGCAACATTCAACTCTTGGAGTTGTGAGGAAAGGGCTTTATAAACCATAAAGCATGATGTGAATGTGAATTATTATTACAAAGGGAGTGTGGGATAAAATGAATCTTATGAGAAGTATTCTCATGATTACTATGTGTGAGAAGCTGGAGAGAGAATTGAGAGGGGAGTCAGGAAGACCTGAATTCAAATCCAGCCTCAGACACTTAAGGTGTGTCACTTGACCTCTGTTTGCTTCAGTTTTCCTCTCCTATAAAATGGGGATGATGTAAGGCTCAAATGAGATATTTATAAAACATTTAGCACAGTACTTGGCACACAGTAAGTGCTTAATAAATATTGGCTTCTTTCCTATTAAGAATATCTAGAATGTAGTAAATAGGTGAAATCTAGTAAATAAAAGAATATCTAGGCAATTAATAGGTGATTAAGAATATCCACAGCTGGGTGCTGGGAATATAAAGACATACATACATACATACATATATATTCACACATATACATATATACACACATATACACACACACACATATATATTATATATACATAAAGACAAAAATGAAATTGTCTCTGTCCTCAAGGAACTTACACTCTATAGGAAACAATGCATGTACATATATAAATATTTAAAAATACATACGATGTAATTTTCTAGGGGAAGCACCTGAGGGAGAAGGGATGCTCAAGAAATGAGTTTCCTTCTCATATTCCCTTCTTACCTTCTCTGTTATCCTGAAAGATGTCCCTATAGCATGCTTCCATTTTTTTTTTCCTTCTGGTAATAAAGTTTATGACAATTGTGTTTGAAACGCTCTCGTCTTTGAAAAGGGTATTAATATATATTTTGTTGTTGTTCAGTGAATGGATTGAAGCTTCACTTAATTTCTCATTCTCTTGCCAAAGCAGTATCTTCCAGACTGATGATATCCGACAAGTTACAATAGTGCAAGCAATTACATTTGATTAGAATTAGAAAGTGGAAAATGCTTCCTTGTCGAATTATTTGATTATATTTATTTCTGTCATTGGAATTTTCCTAATTTACACTTCCTTCATTGGCGAAAATCAATAATTTGTACAATCCTTGCTGTCTTGTCTTGGTTTTCAAGCAAGATTTACTGTTGATGATGAAATTCTACATTACTAATCATCTTTAACTTTATCAAAATATTTTATATTTAATAGTTTATCATAAAGGCATTTCATCTTCTAATCCATTTTCCTTATCTATAAAAATGAGACTGGATGATCACTGAGGTCCCTTCCAGCTCTATCTGAATGCACTTAAGTGGCAGCAATGGGGCACAGGAGACAGAACTCCGATTTTAGAGTTAGAAGACTTGAGTTCAAATCCCATCTTAGATATTTGTAGGCTATATGACCCTGGCTACATAATCTCAGAAATTTCCTCTTTTCTAAAATGGGGGAAGATAATAGTCCCTACTTCCCAGGGTTGTTATAAAGCTCAAATGAAATAACATATATAAAGTAAAGCATTTTTTAAACTTCAAAGCAATCCATAAATGTGAGTTATTGTTATCCAAAGGTTCCTACATAAACATTAGTAGTAATAAAAAGGGCCTTAAATAGCTTTCTATTACAAGTCTATGCTTTATAGAAGGAATATGGGAGATCAGCTTGAGATCTGGAAGAGATTTTGTTGTTCAGTTGTGTATGAATCTTTGTGACCCCATTTGGGGTTTTCTTGGCAAAGATACAGAGTGAGTTTTCCATTTCCTTCTCCAACTCATTTTCCAGGTGAGGAAATTTAGGCAAGCAAGGTTAAGTGACTTGCCCAGGGTCATATAACTATTGAGTATCTGAAGCTGGATTTTAACTCAGGTTTTCCAGATTCTAGGCCTGGTGCTCTGTCTGTTGTACCACCCAGTGCCCCAGGAAGAGGAGTTAGAGACCACCTAGTCCAGAAGTGTCAAACACAATGAATGCTGAACTATTCCCCAGTGCAACCACATTAAAATGTAATTGGGAAGGTTAATTAAATAAATAAAAGACAACAAACCATAGATAACACTACATTTTGAAACTAAGTCAATAGGTAGCCCACAGGGATCCTTACGTATGGATTAGTAATCCCTGTTTTGATCTGAGTTGGATGCCACTGATTTAAGACTCTCACATGCAGACAGTAAATAGCTGAGCTGGGATTTGAACCCAAGCCTTATGACTTCATATCCTGGTTTCCACCAGTAAACCAACTGTGCAAATAAGCCCTGACCCACAGGCCCGATTGTCTGAAATCAATCAGGGCTAATCTAATAAGGAGCAAGAGAGATGATTCCACCCACATTCTTTTGCTTTATTTTCCTGAAAGTCTGCACCTAGGACTGGGTTGTAAGTCCCTTTGCCTTCCGTGGGTATCCCATGTCTTATAGCTTAAAAGGAAGTGGGAATCATTGGAAGAGAAGGCTGGCACTGCTAGGTAAGGGAAGAGCAGAAACACATACTGTAGGTATCATTTGTAAAGATGATTAAGGATTTAATTTCCCAAACTAATTTGGCCACAAAATACTTTGGGGCATGAAATACATTGACAGAATTCATAAAAGTTAGCTTGGGAGCATCAAATGACTCTGGGGTAAAAAAGGTTGGGGAAATTTTGGAGGAAAATTAAGGAATTTAAGCCCATTTTCATACCTTGATTGCCATTCATTATAAGTAGTTTATACAAACTTCATATTTTATATTCATAAGGGAAAATCTCATGTTCAAAAACACTTTCTATCATTGAATTTCTGCTCTCAGGGGCCAAAAAGCTAGGGTTCTGAGCATCATAATTCAGGAAGAATGGGGACATGTCAAAGTAAACCAATTACATTTTAGTATGTCCTTAATTTCTTATGGTACATTTACAACTGAATCTTAATGATTTTACCTTATGAATTATTTACCACGGGCCTTTACTCTGTCCCACTATTGTTACTATTTAGACAGGACCTAAAACACAGACACCTGTAAGAACCAAGACACCAAATTGGATGCAGGGTCCAGGTGCACTATCCGTATTGTATGGCTGTCTGTCTGTCTGTGTGTGTGTGACGATTCCAATGACAACTACAAACTAGGTGGGATGACTCTTTCTTTCTCCCTGTTATTTGTTTCTCTTTTCTCCATTAATGAAGCTAGCTGAGAATTGCCTATGCTAATTAATTCAAAATTAGCCTAATTTCTATCTTCTCTAATGAAGTTTAAGATGAGATAATGTATGTAAAATGCTTTGTAAACATTGATTCAGATAGAAATGTCAGTTATGATTAGAGGCAGTGTTGTGTTGTGTGGTAGAAATAGCAATGAAGATGGAATTCAGGGCCTGTGTGACTTTGGGCAAGTCACTGAACCTCGCCGTACCTCAGTTTTCTTTAATTGTAAAATGAGAGTAAGGTCCCTTTCAATTCTGAATCTATGATCCTCTTATTATTATAATTACAGGGACTCTGAAATCAGTCTTAGGATCTTTCATTTCAGATAATTAGACTGATTTG
Source organism: Pseudochirops corinnae (assembly GCA_028646515.1). NCBI lineage: Eukaryota > Metazoa > Chordata > Mammalia > Diprotodontia > Pseudocheiridae > Pseudochirops > Pseudochirops corinnae. The sequence continues at coordinate 82,014,524 of CM053588.1, read as the reverse complement.
AAAGCACGTTGATTATGTCAGGATTCATAGGCTTGGTCTAAGCACAACAAATTGGAGATATGGAATGTGGAAGAATGCTACACATAGAATTGGAGTCTGATAGGCTTTTGGTGGCAGTGTAGGGTGTGCATTTGTTTGTGGTGTGTGTGTTATAGATATGTTATATGGATATATGTTATTATGGACATACACACATATACATATACAACATATCCAAGAATAAGAGCTCCAATTACCTGGATAGGAAAGCTATAATGAAGGAGGATGGGTGGGATTTTGACAAGCAGAGATGCAGGGGAGGAGGCAGTTTGTTCAAGACAAATGACATAAAGGGTATTATCAGAGAGAAATATAAGCAGAAAATGCTGGGTCATGCTGGGAAAATGGGGAATAACTTGACAGCTCATATGCTGCATTGGTATCCATACAATGTTGAAAAGGTCAAGAGGTCTAGACTCTAGAGCAGTGGTTCTCAACCGGTGGGTTATGTTCAATTTGTAACAATGAAAATACGCCCTGCATATCAGATATTTACATTACGATTCGTAACAGGAGCAAAATTACAGTTATGAAGTAGCAATGAAAATAATTTTATGGTTGGGGGTCACCGCAACATGAGGAGCTATATTAAAGGGTCGTGGCATTAGGGAGGCTGAGAGCCACTGCACTAAGGGAAGGCTCCCAGCATATTGGGAAAACTGGCTGTGGAGGGTTTATGGAAGGACCTGGGCAAGAGTGGATAGGTTGAAAACAGTATTTTTGGAAGAAATACTCACACTGATAAAATCAGAGATCCATTGAAGTATATAGAAGACTACAGCAAGAGAGAAGTCTGTCTCTTTTATTTCTTAGTTGTACCACCACGGGCAGGTGACTAGATCACTCTGGGCCTTATTTCCCTGACCTATACAATGATGGGTTTGAATTAGATAATAATAATGATGATGATGATGATGATAGCTAACATTTGTATAGTGCCCACTACATGCCAGGCACTGTACACAGTGCTTTACCCATATCTTCTTTTATCCTCTGGGAGGTAGTTGCAATTGTTATCTTCATTTTACATATGGGGAAACTGAGGCACAATTTTTTTAAGTGACTTGTCCAGGGTTGCACAGCTAGTAAATAAATGTCTCGGGTCAAATTTGAACACAGGTCTTTCTCATTCCTGGCCTGATGATCCATCTACTGTACCACACAGTTGCCTCTATTAAGTCATCTTTAAGGTTCCTTCTAGCTTTGTCTATGATTCTATGGATAGGGACGGGACCTATGATTTCTTTTATATAAAATATACCTAGATGAGGAAACTGTCTCTACCAATACAGAATTCTTCTTTCTCTGCAATTTGCAGTATTTTTTTTTTGATTGATTAGAGCTGTGCCTTTGGAACATTCACCTGAAGGCTGTGTGTAGCAGACAGAAACTTGGAAGCAGAGAGATCAGTTAGGAGACTATGATAATAATCCCAAGGACAATTAATGACAGCTTGCATTAGTATGGTTGTACTGAGGCAGAAAAAGAGAAGGTAGATTTAAGAGACATTATGTAGGGAGATTTTCTGTAGAACTCTTTAGCTGCTTAGATATGGAAGGTTGGGGCAAAGGACCACCAGCGGTCAAAGATAATGCTGAGATGTTTAACTTGGGAATTTGAAAGGAATGCTAGCCGCTCTACTGACCCAAATAGAGGAGGAGGAAGAAAATGAGGAGGGGCTTTTAGTGAGAAGGAAGTGAAGAAGAATTTGGCTTTGACCTTGAATTTGAGGAGTTGTCAGTATATGTAAATAGAGACGCTTTATTGAACAGCTGTAACTAATACCAGGTAGCATTTATATACGACTTACTAAGGCCTTACAATTATTATCTCAGTTGGTCCTCACAACAACCTGGAGAGGAAAGTACTATTATTAGTCCTATTTTACAGATGAGAAAACAAAGGTCAAGGGACTTGCCCAGGGTAACACAGTGAGTGGGTTTCTGTGGCTGGATATGAACTCAGGTCTTTCTGACTCTAGGAAGAAATGTGAAAGTAGAGCCCTGGAGATATCAGGGCTGGAGAGAGTGGCTGGGAAGCAATCAAAGCCTCTTTTTAAAAAGTCCAGTTTGACAAAATCTAGAATGTAAAATATGGATTATGCTTCAGAAAGTCTCGTAATTAGTAATAGTGATAGCGGGCAATGATTTGGCTTTTGTCTGCCCTGATTAGACAACAAATACAGGACTAGGTTCGTTCATTTCTTGGTGTCCTGATAGGCGGGACATTGATAATCGGGACAATATCCAGAGGCAAATATTCAGTAAGTGTTTATTAAGTGCTTGACTACATGCCAGGCATGAGGGGAAGCATTGGGGATACAAAGAAAGGCAAAAATAGTTCTTTCCCTAAGGAGCGTACACTCTAAAGGGAGAGACAATAAGACAACTAGGCATGTACAAGATGTTAGCAGAATTAGAGGAAAGCTAATCTGAAAGTGGAGGCATTCGCAGCCAGGGGCCTGGGCATGGCCTCCTGCACCCAATGGGTTCTGAGCTAAGTTTTCTTTAAATTAATTAATTTAATTTTAATTTTCAACATTCACTGCCATAATCTTTTGAGTTTTAAATTTTCTCTATCTCCCCGACCCAAGACAGCATGCAATCTGATAAAGACTCTACTTCTACATTCTTATCAAACATATTTTCACATTAGTCATGTTAGAAGAGTTAGAATGAATGGGAGAAACGAGAGAGGGAGAGAGAGGGAGAGAGAGTGAAAGAGTGAGAGAGAGAGAGAGTGAGAGAGAGAAAGAGACAGAGAGAGAAAGAGAGAGAGCAAATAGAATGCTTCGATCTGCATTCAGATTCTAGAGTTGTTTCTCTGGATGTGAATGGCATTTTCCATTGTGATTCTTTTGGAGTTGTCTTAGGTCCTTGCATTGCTGAGAAGAGCTAAGCCTATCAAAATTAGTCATCACACAGTGTGACTATACACAGGTATAGTGTTCTCCTGGCTCTGCTCCTTTCACTCTGCATCAGTTCATATAAGTCTATCCAGATTTTTCTGAAGTCTACCTGCTCATCATTTCTTATGGAACAACAATGATATTCCATTACATTCATATACCACAACTTGTTCAGCCATCCCCCAACTGATGGGCATACCCTCAATTTCCAATTCTTGGCCACCACAAAAAGAGCTGCTATAAATATTTTTGTACATGTGGATCCTTTTCCCATTTTTATATTCTCTTTATGGTACAGCCTTAGAAATGTTATTGCTAGGTCAGAGGCTATGCACATTGTTGTAGCTTGAGCTGAGTTTTGAAAGAAGTCAGAAAACTCAAGAGGTGGATATGAGGAGGTGGGGCATGCCAGGCATGGAGGACAACCAGTGCGAAGACCCACAGATGGCAACGGAGTGTCCTTTTCAAGACACTGTAAATAGGTCAGTGAGACTACACTGTAGGATTCAGAGAAGGGAGCAAAATGTAAGAGGACTAGAAAGGTAGGAAGGGACCAGGTTATGAAGAGTTTAAATGCCAAACAGAAGACTTTTTATTTGTTCCTAGAGGAAATAGAGCACTGTTGGAGTTCGTTGAGCAAGGGGTGACATGATCAGGCCTGTGCTTCGGGAAAATCCTTCTGGCATTTGAGTAGAGGATGGAGTGGCCTAAAGAGGGAATTAGGATGGGAAGACTAGTTAGAAGTGGTTGCAGTAAAGTAAAGCAGAGGCACTCAGGGGCTGGACCAGACTTGCCGCTGCCTAAGTGGAAAGAGAGATGTAAAGGTAGAAAGAACTAGAGGTTTCTTGCTGAGGGGCAGCTTGGATTATATGGCCTGAGGGATCCCTTTCAATTTAGAGATTCTGTGATTTGAAATGAGGGTAGGGATAAAGAATCTAGGAAAGAGAATAGTAGCCCTTCTGTATTTGTCATTTAATCGCCTAAGAAACTGTGAATCGAATGACAAGACCCACAAGGTTTTAATCAGATTTGGAAGAAATAGAAGCATTGATCTGTCTGTGTCTGTTCATTTTCTGATTTCTGGAAGAAGTGAGCAGTAGTGAGTTTAGGAAATGTGAGTCCCAAAGCCCAGTGGTATGGAACTCTCTTCTCACCAGTGGATATCAGTGACATGAAGGGTGGGATGGGAAAAAAGAGAGAGGAGAACCATCTTTCATACCTTCCAGGCTCTACTTTCTCTGGTCTCTAGAGTCTGTTCAGGCTTTGGCAGTCTCTTTGAGTCTTAAGTCTCTGCATGCTCTGCAGTTGCGGGTGCTTCTGGCTTCTAGCTTTCAGAAAGAAGATGATTAAAGCAAAATCTACTTCAGCTTCCTGGAGAAAGAATACTTCTGGGAAGAAGCAGACAAGAGAGGAACTGGCAATCCACATCATGTCCCTGTCTCCAGCTGCTTGTCCCCTTGGGTAAGAACTGGGATTCTCTTTCTTGGTTGAACTGAATTATCTCACTCTCAGGGAGAGAGCTCCAATTCTCTGTAATGGCTGGTATATATTAGCATATATATATAATACAGACACACTTGCACATAAACACACATATAAACATACACACATACATACTTCCTCTGATTTCTGTTTTACTATCAACTTGGATAAATGGTTTTCTTTGGTTCTTGCTATGTATGTTGATAATCATTAAATATCATATTTTGGTCAAAGTCTGAATTAATCAAACAGACTGCTTTGCCTTGTTTTAAAAAGGCTCTTTTTCTGTGTCAGCAAACCCAGAGACTAGATAAGGCTGGGAGTAGGATTTAAAACAGGCATCCTGAGATCATAAATTCCAAATAGACCCAGCTTTGTCTTGATCTCTGAGTGAGCTTGGAGAACATCTCTCTTCATATCAACAAACCAAATGAGGCTTCTCTCAAGGATGAAAACCTTAACTCGAGGCATTAACTTCAGTAATGGGACTTTTTCTTTTCTTAATATTTTCTGAACATATACTATGTTATGGAATGTTAATGGTAAAGAAAACACAGATATCCTGTATCATAACTTCAACTGACACTTTGTCAGCTCTCTTGTTTTATTGTATTTACCATTTATTCAATTAAGAAAATTCCTTTCTTGTACAATGATTAAATAGTTATGGGGATCATATATTTGTGTGACACAGCCACCCTAAATTGGGATGGTCCTAAAATGTACTTAAGCTCTCTCATCTTTTTGTTCATCAGTCAGGACTCAGCTCCTGCACTCCTTGTACAAGTTTCTCTAGGTTAAGGGAATAAAATGAGATAACTGTATATCACTATTTGTTTGTCTCCTTTAACCAAACTTTTTAGAAGGTCAACAATGTTCATTGTAAGAAATCAAGCCCTGAATATAAAGCTTGGGGCCCTCTTTTCTTCATTAATGAACACTGATCAAAAGTTCAGCTTAAACTACAAAACTATATCCCCTATATTAATAATATTTAAGGGATCAGATATAATTCTATCCCAGTACTCTGCCTCTCTGAGAAATGCAGAGAAGCCAACCTTCTGGCCCCAGCCATGTACTCTCCTTTTTGGTTATTCAGTCATTTTTCAGTCATGTCTGACTTTTTATGACCCCATCTGGAGTTTTCTTGGCAGAAATACTGAAGTGTTTTGCCATTTCCTTCTCCAAATCATTTTTTTACAGATGAGGAAACTGAGGCAAATAGGATTAAATTTCTTACCCAGGATCAGATAGCTACTAAGTGTCTAAAAGCCCAATTTGAATTCAAGAAGATGAGTCTTCCTGACTTCAGGCCCGGCATTCTGCCCATTGTGCTACCTAGTTGCCTTATACAGCCCTTCCTAGTGTGAATTAAAGTCTCCCTGAAAAAGGGTGTGGAGAGAAGAGTTTGGAGATATCTATTCTACCTCCTTTTGTTCCTCACAGAACATCCCTATGCTATGTGTCAGAGAGAATTTTACTATATATGAAATTACCTATTTAACGAAATGAGAATAGAAGCTAATGAAAGGAAGATCTCACAAGCTCAATGTTTGCAGTAGACGTCTTTAAAATAGAAATGGGGGACAGCTAGGTAACCCAGTGGATAGAGCACTGGCCCTGGAGTTGGGAGGACCTTGAGTTCAAATATGACCTCAGACACTTACTAACTGTGTGGCTCTGGGTAACTCACTTGCCCCCAATTGCCTCCCCAAATAAAATAAAATGGAAATGAAATCCAAGGCTTAGTTAAGTAGAGATTGAGAATGGTTGAATTCAATAAGGCAAGCACTAGTAACTTGTACTTGATTTTTTAAATATTTTGCTTTAATTATATTTTAAGAGTTGTAAAGCATAGGTAGCAATTAATGAGATTAACATTTCAACTTATTTTGTTAAAGTTACTTTTATAAAAAAAATAGTGACTAGATCAAACAGACTTGGTTAAATGAATGTTAAGCAAAAGATTATTTTTTATAGGAAAAAAATGCTGGCTGCATAACAGGCTTGATTCAATTCAAGGAACACTTAAGTACCAAATGCTCATGGTGGCTCTCTAACTGCAGACAAGAGTAGCTTAAAAGGAAGCATCTAATTTCCATGGGAATACGTTATAAATTCAGCTTTATTAAGTTGAATTTATTATAGCAAATTTTTATTTTATTATATATTTATATATATATATAATATATATTTATTTAAAATAATATATTTTATTATATATTATATTATAGCAAATGGCAAATGTGGTGGCTTTGCTGAAACTAAGATTCCAGAGAAAACCATGACATTTTACTGGGAAAAAAAATGTATTTTGAAAAAAAATTTCTAATTTTGAATATGTTTTCTAAGGAATAAAGCAGTTCTGTAATTAATTTTAGTGCTTAGAAGAAAGAATTATTTTAAATCATTTGTGTTGTTAATAACATGTAGGAGCCACTATGATAAAGATAATCCCTTCTCCAACTTAACTGAATTTGTCTTAGTTCTAGTATTATTTTCCATCATGAATTTAAAAAATGATTTGAAGGTTTATTTCATGCTGTTTGCCCCATTTTGTATGTTTTTCCTGGTGTGTGATGCTCAGCCCCCATGCCTAAAATGCTAACTGGATCTCTGATCAGAGGCAATTCCAGATGATTCTATAAGACTTTTCTACTCTGGGGCATATGTTCAGTTCCATGTTTGAGCAAAAATCTGGATATCAAGGCAGTTGGTGGTGTGGTGGAGAGAGCGCCTGACCTGGAGTCAAGAAGACCCATGTGCATGAGACATTTACTAGCTGTGTGAGTCCTGGCAAGTCATTCATTTAACCTGTTTGTCCCATTTTCCTTAATTGTAAAATGATGATAATACGAGCACCTATTTCCCAGGGTTTTTGTGAGGATTAAATGAGATGATTTTTTGTAAAACCACTTAGCATAGCCTGGCATATAGCATGTGCTGTATAAATGCTTTCCGTTCCTTTCAAGGAAGTCAATTACATGAGCACCTAGTCACGGAGCTCTATCAATGTTTACTAAATTGAATGAAGTGATTCCCACATGCAGTGATTCCTTCTTTCCTATGTTGCTCTGTTCCTTCTGTCATCTGGATCTATCATGATCTTAAGGATGACTGTCTCTGTATCCATGGTACCATGTGTGGGGGAGGGGTAGAGAGAGGAGAGGGAAAAAAATTGACTATTTTTAGAAGAGATAGACAAGGGAGACGCCAGGCTTCCATAAGGGCACGTTTTATTAGTTTTGGCTACTTGTTTCTTTCATCCCTGAACCAGACTATGTGAGTTCTTAGAAGGAAAGGACCATGATTTCTCTGTTAGTCCTTAATTCTCCCCATGGAGCCATATACCATGTACTAAATTTGGAATCATGTTGAGAATGAATATGGGCTAGTCTAATCAGTGAACGTACATTTTAAAAAGTGTTCTTGCATCCTGGGTAATTTTTAGCCTCCATCAAAGCTTCATTGTGTTGTGTTGAGCAACATCTCATTTACAAGATCAGCCTTCGCCAATTTTCACTTTCCTTGACACCAGATTGAACTGAAGAAGCCTCTGACAATAATTCTTATGATGGGCCGCCAGTGAGCAGGCTAAAAATTCTAAGCTTCCTGACAAGTTGTCCTCCCTCCATGGAAATGAGCAGTTAACATTAATGAACTTGAGAAAATTAATCACCTAGACCCCAACCTATCCCCATTACTGAGTGATCTTTCTCCCAGTGCCAGTTGATACCTCCTAGTCATTAAAAGATATTTAAAGGCTGCGTTGTTGTGAACAGTTCACAAGTAATCTCTTCTCTGATCATTGTGCTATTATTTAAGAAACTAATTTCACTTGCACCTTAAAATTCATTGTGATTTACTGTTTTAAATAGCTATTCTTAGCAACTCCCTAAGGGCAAAATGATCGCTATTTTACAGGCAAGGAAACTGCACAAAACTTATCGTAGTTGGTGACCTAGGACAGCGCTAGCATGTAGAGCATGATGTGTGATTCAGTTAATAAGCAGTAGAATCAGTGAGCTTTTCAAGAAACTCTTGAGAGAGGCAGTGTGGTATTCCCTCGTTGTGGCAGTTTGTGGAGACAGCACAGACTGGCTTTCGAGTAGTCAGGGGACTTGAGTTCTAATCCAACTCACAAACTCTCTATGCCTCAGGGGGTTCCATAAATGACCTCTGAGTTCCCTTCTAGCCCTAGATTTATGATCCTGGTTAGTAATGCACTAAGGGAACCTTGAAAGCGTAAAGTAAATTGCTCTTTCTCATTCTCTTAAAACCTTTGGATCTTTAGGGCAAAGGATTGGTGGGAATTTGAGTCCCTACTAACCATTAGATAAGCACTGTTCCCATCTCTAAGGGATGGGAAATTCATCAAGTTACAAACTGTTATGCCTCCCTTACCATCATCATTCTGTAGTGAACAGTCATATCTTTTCTCTAGTTTAGACAACATACAGACACAGGGAGGCTAGGTGACCCAGATTTGTGCCAGTCCTGGAGACAGGAGAATTTGAGTTCAAATCTGGCTCAGACACTTACTAGCTGTGGGACCTTGGGCAGGTTACTTAAGCCTGTTTGCCTCAGTTTTCTCATCTGTAAAATAAACTGGAGAAGGAAATGGCAAACCATTCCAGTGTCTTTGCCAAGAAAATCTCAAATGGGGTCACAAAGAGTTGGACACAACTGAAATAATTGAACATTGTCCTTGACCTCTCTGGATTTGACACTGTGGATTGCCATCTCCTCCTCTTTTCTTCTGGTTTTCCTCGTACCCATCTGACCACTCTTCATTCTCCTTTGCTGGCTCCTCATGCAGATCATGCCTTGCAACTGTAGGTGTTCCTCAGGGCTCTGTTCTGGGTCTCTTCTCTTCTCCCTTTATATTACTTCACTTGGTGATCCCATCAGCTCCCGTGGATTTCATTGCCATCTCTATGCTGATGATTCTCAAATCTACCTATCCTGCCACAATCTTTCGTTGACCTCCAATCTCCTATATCCAACTGCCTTTTAGACATCTCAAACTGGATGTTTAGAAGACATTTTAAACTAAACATGTCCAAAAAAGAACTCATCATCTTGCCCCCTAAACCCTCGGCCCCCTCCCCTAATACTGTACAAGAGAACACTATCCTCTCGGTCCCACATGCTCACAATCTCAGTTCCTCCCTATCTTTCGCTCCTCCCTTCACCCCCTTGTTAGCTGTTACTAGGGTCTGTCAATTTCACCTTTGCACCATCTGTCCCATACACTCCCTTCTCTCCTCTGACACTGCTACCACTCTTGAGTAAGCCTTTGTCATTTCATGCCTGGGCTATCAATGGTGGGTCTGTCTGCCTCAAGTCTCTCCCCATTTCAATCCAACCATGTCCCCCCACCCCAAATAAATTCCAGTGACTCCCTCCACATTCAAATACAAAATCATCTATTTGGCATTCGAAGCCCTTCGCAACCCAGCTCTCTCCTACTTTTATAGTCATTACAGTCATAACCTATCACATACTCTTCGGTTTGATGATACTGGCTTCCTGGCTGATCCATGAAGAAGAAACTCCATCTCTTAGCTCTAGGCATTTTTTCTGACTGTCCCCAAACCTGAAACACTCTCCCTCCTCAACTCTACCTATTGACTTCTCTGGTTTCCATTAAGTACCAATTAAAACCCCATCTTTTATAAGAAGCCTTTCCCAACCCCTCTTAATTCTAGTACTTTCTCTCTGTTAATAATTTCCTATTTATCCTGTATATCACTTACTTTATATATTTGTTTGCATGTTGGCTCCCCCATTAGATAGTGAACTTCTTGGAGGTGGGGACTGCCTTTTGTTTCTTTTTATATTTCTAGTGCTTAGCACAATGCCTGGCACATTGTTATTGCTGTTGTTTAGTCATTTCAGCCATGTTGGACTCTTTGTGGTCCTTTTTTGGGGGGTTTTCTTGGCAAAGATACTGGAGTAGTTGGTTCACCATTTCCTTCTCCATCTCATTTTATAGATGAGGAAACTAAAGCAAACAGGGTTAAGTGACTTGTCCAGGGTCACATAGCCAATAAGTGTCTAAAGTCAGATTTGAACTATTATTTATAACATTTTCCTGTTGGTGATATGTGTTAGAAAAGAATCCACATATGTTTATCCATTGTTTAAGAAAATATATGTTGTATGCAACATTATATCACAAAGTGCATCTTATTTTTGAAAAACAAATTATAGAAAAAACCAACTTGACTCCAGCCAGGCCCAGTACTCTATCCATTGTACCACCTATATGTCTATAGCTGGTACGTAGTATGGGTTTAATAAGTATTTATTGATACATTAATTGAATTACCCTCCCCTCCCACTAGAGATTACAACCAAGACAGGTCCTTGTATTCTACTTCTACTAAAACTTTTTTAAAAATTCATTTCTTTACCTTTTTTTTTTTTTTTAGTGCAGATAAAAGATAGGGCTTATGATTCACCTCCCTCCCTTACCACTTTCTTTACTTATTTAATTATCATTTATGGTGTCTTATTTGAATGATATTATCTTACTTCTTCTCATTTTGTTCCTCCAGATGATCCCACTCGTCTGTTCTTTCAATGATTTTTCACTCAAATATCTAGTCTTCTAGTTTTCAAAGTTCTTGTGACTTTAGATACTATGGTAGCCATATTTCTTTATATTATGTAAACACTACAGTTTTATTCACTCATTACATTTGTTCAAGTCTAGCTTTCTTCATTAAATTTTAGATGCTCAGTTAATTTGCCTGTGGACAGCCTTACTCAGATTTGGATTTCTCTGCAAGAGAGAACTGAAATTTCTGACCTCACTGAAGAACTATGTTTTCTTGTGCTAAGTATGCTTGGGTTTTCAGGATAGGTAATATTAGCCCAATTTTCTTTGCTTTAAAAAAAATGTTGGTTTTCAGTATTATCTTTTATTTCTTTCCATTGTTGAGTAGTCTTACACAATTAAAATTTATCCTTATTTCTATGCAAATTGCTTTCTCTTGGCTTCTTACAAAATGATATTAAAATTTTTACTTGGCAATTACATTTTTAGTTAAACTTTTTTTTATTCTGTGAATTTCATGAATTTTTTTCTTCTGTATTTACAATATTTTCAGGAAATTTTCTTTTTTGTCTGACTTTTTGGAAAATATTGTTTGCGTTTTCCTGGGAGAACAATGTTTTTCAGATCGTATTACTGATCTGTGTCCTTTGACTCTCTTAATTTGGTTCATAGAGATATAGTCTTCTTTCAATTTTTGTATTTTATTCCATAATTACATTTTCAGTTTGCCCAAGTCACTCTCTTCCTCATAGAATCCATAACATCAAAGAGATTTTAAGGCATTGGACGTGGAGTGAGAAATTTGAGTTCAAATATTACCTAAAACACCGACAGTGTGACCGTTGGCAGATCCTTTAGGCTGTCTCTCTCAGTTTCTTCATATGTAAAATGGAAATAATACTAGCATATACCTCCAAGGTAGTTGTGAAGATAAATTATAAAGTGCTTTGCAAATCCTAACGTCCTATATAAATGCTATTTAGCTGTTAATATTATTATTGATTATTTTCTTAAATTCTTTCCCCTTCCTCCACCCCCATTTTATAGATACCTGATCTTCCTTTACATTCCATTGTTATTCTAAACCACTTGGTTTTCTTTATGCCTGTTTCTCCTCTAGGGATGACGTTGTTATTGCAGTATAGTTCTTTCCTTTTGGAAATATATCTCTTTGTTTTCCTTTACCAGGTGGTATCCCTGTTGGTTCCTGTTTTCTGGTTGTTGTTTTTTTATTTCTTCCATCTGATGGCTTTTCTATTTTTTTTCTGTGAAGGTTTCTTTTCTTTCCTCTTATTGTCTTATTTAATTTGTTACACTTGTTTTGAGGAGGTTCAGAGGAGCAGAGCATAATCATTGCTCTTCACACTGTCTTACTTTTCTCTACTCTGTGTTCTAACCAAATTACACTCCTTCCTCTCTTTACCTGAATATAACTTATAATTTCCTACTCCCATCATTTTGTTCATGCTGTTCTTTATACCTGGAGTGTTTTCTCTTCCCTCCTTTGCTCATTGAATTCCTACCCACCCTTCAAAATATAAACCAAATGCAATCTCTGCTATGAAGTTTTTTCCAGTCCTCTTGATTGATAATTATCTTTCATCTAGGATCTCACATATCACTTTTGAAAGTTTCTAAGGAATATAATATTTTATATTATAAAAACTATGTGATATTTTTGTATCGTTAATATATTTTTATACTGTAGGTATAATGTATGGTACATGTGTTTAGCCAACTTACCATTATTTATGCTAACTAGTGAATGGAAACACTAATTAGACTTAGAGCTCCTGATGCAGGCAATCAGATTTAATCAGAGTATGCAAACAATACCGGCCTCTAAGAGCAAACCACCAATCTGAGGCTCAGAGTTTCTGCTAAGCTTCTTTCCATACTGGAGTAGATAAGGTTCTCTTCTCTGCCCAATCAGAGCTTGTGTGTCTCTTTTCAAGGTGGTCATCCGGGAAGTTTCAGCAATAAGCATTGCCCTTGAGCCACAAGCTGTTTGAGTTGCAAGTATGGGGAATACAGAAACCCATCCTAATAATACCGTGACTAGGCTGAAGGCCGGAGACTCAGATGGGCTTTTTATACTTTTAGTTATGGGTGTTCCCAAGTTGTTTATCATATAATCAGTACTTTATTTCAAAATTACTGATAAAGTTATTTATAATGTTTTCCCATTGGTGGTATGTGTTAGAAAAGAATCCACATATGTTTATCCATTGTTTAAGAAAACATATGTTGTATGCAGCATTACATCACAAAGTGCATATCTTACTTTTGAAAAACAAATTATAGAAAAAGCCAACTTACTTGAAACAGCTCAGTCACAACACAGAGGCTTAAAACAAAATGGAATCAGTTATGCTGAGTTGATAACATTCCTATTATCTTAGTAATATACTTATTCTCAGTATATTTTGGTGATTATATCTCGATTCCCTATATGATAGCCATGCATTTTTTGTCTTAATTTTCACAAGGAGTAGGGGAACTATGTCTTATCTAACTTTTGTGTCTCCTCCTAGCACCTCGCATAATTACTCTGAACCCTAAAGATTTTTAGTAAATAGTTGTTGAATCAATGAACTGGACTAGTACAAAGATGGAGGCATTCACTGCCTGAATGGGTAGGCAGAAAGCACACCTAAGTTTCAGGAAACTCTCAGTTCACCCCTTTAGCCAAAAGTTTCTCTAAGTTATGGAAGTTTTGAAAGAAAGCCCTTCTGAAAATTCTTCCTTCAATTCACACTCTAAGATTAACAGCATTGTCCTCCACTGTGACAACACAAGATGAAATGAACTTTAGACAATAGCAGAAAAATTTAGATTACAAATGATAAGCAACATTTGGACAACATTAAGCATTAGAATGATTTAAGTGGGGAGATGGAGCTGTCTTTCAAGATTTAGACATCACTTTTCTATATGGACAAATACTCATTTATCCAGTTAGATTATGGTCAATTTTAGAGTCAGAGGATTAGTCTAAGTAACCTCTCTAGCCTTATGATGCATATTGGAAGAGCAAGACAACCTTTTCTTGATAAATCAGCCAGGCAGGAAAAATCCTAGGTTGTACCTCACTTTTCACTGAATGCCTTCATTCATACACCCAAGGAAGCTGTAAAGGTGGAAATACAGGGTGAAAATGCTTTCCTTCTAATCAAAGCACGTCCCTGCAAAATTTTCCCATAGCAGTAACTATAAGTAACAGACAATACCTACCATGATTACTGTAGCTAGAAGGTGGGCAAATACATTTCCTATTCTTATATCACAGCCCTGTAATTAAGTTTGAGAAGGCACTTCCTTTCTAAAGTGGTATTTTCACTGACTATAATTACCCAGAAGTAGCAATACCTTTGGGGTGGTATTTTCTCCTGTGTGGTCTTAGCCTGGTGATAAGGAGGTTGTTTGTGATTTCCCTTACCTACCTGATCCTTGGGAGCAGGGGAGAGGAGCGGCAGTGTTGCTTTTTTTTAGTTTTGAAGCTGAAACATGATGAATAGAGGCAGTAGGGAAATTGTGCAGGTGGTTGTTTGGGGTTTTGCTCCGGGATAAATTCACTACTATAATCCTAGGCTGTAGCCTGGGGCTACATAGCTGTATGTGATCTGAATAATAAATGTCGAAGAAAGAAGAGGGAGGAGGAGGAGGAGGTTATGGTTAGGTCTGTGGATAGGGGATTCTGGCTCTCCCCACGCACCACAGAGGAATCTACTAGAGCAAGGGTTCATAACTTGGGGTCTGTGAACTTGGGTTGTTCTTTTTATTTTTCGGTTAATTTTTAAGCTGCATTTCTCTATAACTGGTTTCTTTTGCAATTCCACGTATTTTATTTAATGCATTCAAAAACATTTTTTGGATTGTTTAAATTAGAGGCAGCTAGGTGGAGCAGTAAGTAGATAGAGTGCTGGGGTTGGAGTCAGACCTGAATTCAAATTCTACCTCGGACACATGCTAGCTGTGTGACCCTAGACAAGTCATTTAACTTCTGTTTGTCTCAGTTTCATCAATTATAGAAAGGGAATAATAATAGCACCTACGTCCAAGGGTTGTTGTGAGGATCAAATGATATAAAATTTATAAAGTCTTAAACACACAGTAGGAGCATATAAATGCTAGTCACACACACGCACACTCTCTCTCTCTTCTGAGAAAGGGTTCACTATACAGAAAAGTTAAGAACCCCGTTCTTAGAGTCATAGGCTCAAGTGGTCTCAAGCACCAGATTTTAGGAATCATTTTTCCTGTTACACAGAGTATGAATGAATGAATAGGTAAAAGCATTTATTAATCAATTACCATATGCAAAAAAGCACTGTCCTAAGTACTGGAGATGCAAACAGAAAAGCAAAGCAGTGCCAGCTCTTAAGGAGCTCCTGTTCCAATGCGGGAGACAACACACCGGGAAGATTTTAGCTGCAAGTCAGATTGGAAAAACCCATGGTCCTTGGGGTGTGGGAGTAAAGTCACTGATAATGTCTCTTTTTAAATGCCATTTCTACGGATACATACTCAGAATATTATAAGTAGTATAATGTAGTCTGAAAGTCGCTAACTTAGTCTTTGCTCCAAGGTGATAGGATAGTACTTTCTCCCTGATTTGCAAGTTGATGAGGCCACTGAAGACAGAAATGGCAGCTTTCATTCTTCAGCTGAATCACTACTAGGTTATTGCATCCAAATAGGTCAAATGCTGACACCAGGCAGCTTTAAGTATTCCAAAGTGGCAGCCCATTCCTTCAAAGGGTTTACCTTTGCCATTGTTCACTAACATGCCTGCTCAGATCTGCCCTAGCTAAAGCACCATAGAGCTTTTGGTAAAAGAGAGAACAGAGCTCTGCCTGATGGGTTTTGCCTTATCTGCTCCCAGTCCCTGCCTTCAAACCTGCAAATCAGAATTCTTTAAGCCTTTTCCAGTGTGAGGTTTTCAAAGACATTCAAAGGGAGTGATTCCACTGCAGGACTATGGCAACCAGGGCTACAACACATCTGTGGTTCCCTTGGTAGCAAGGAAAGAGAAAGGGACTGAGTAATTTCAGAGTTATTCACGACTCTACAAATCCCCTGGATTCCTAGAGCTTTTTCCCCTCAGCTTGCTAAGAAGCAAAGGTAAGGGCATCTTACTGTGTGGGACTGCATTGTTTATTCTCTCTTGGCTCCTTCCACCAGCTCAAGAGTTCCAGCTGTTTTTCTTCTTCCTTTATCTGGCAGCCTAGAGTGAGATGCCCTATCAGTTTTTTATCAGCTGATCACTAACCAGCAATGCCTTGGAGGTCCCTTTATTCAAAGTCATTTGAAATAGAGCCTAGTGGTAGGGATTCTAAAATAAAAATGCAGAACTAAAGTTTTGTTTGCTTGTTTTTTACTGTTTCATTTGTATTTAATACTTCTTATCCCAAGTTGCATGTGCTCCTGGTATTTTTCTTTGATAGATTCTGAGTAGAAGTTCTTAGAAATGTATGTTCTGTGGATGTGAAGGAAGAGAATAATCCAGAGTTTTAAAAAAAATCCCTAATCGCTTAGTACCTAGGAACTTAAATCCATAACTTTCATTTAGACCAATATCAGAATGACTTAGTTACATGGTGACTAGGAATCAGAAGATAATTCTCTAGTCCTGATTCTGTGACTTATTAGACATGTGACCTTGGGTAAGTCACTGGACTCAAAGATACTATTTTTTCATCTGTAAAATAGAGATAAATCAAATCAAAAAGCATTGATTAAGTGGTTCTCGTATGCCAGGCATTCTGTGCTAGGTTCATAAATTTAAAGACATGGGTCATCTCAATGCTCTACTATACCAACCTCTTCATTTATAGATGAGGAAACTGAGCAACACAGAGACTGTGACTAGCCTAAAGCTACACAGGTAACAAATAGGAAAAGCAAAATTTGAACTCAGATCTTGTGACAGATCCAACATGCTTTTCATTGAATCATGCTGTTGCAACCCTTATTCCCCCTCAAGGTTATGGTGAAGATCACTCATCCAGTGAGCAATTGTTCAGTGCCTATAATGGGCGATGGCACTTTGGGAGATAAAAAGATGAAGAAGGTAGTCCCTGTCCTTGAGGAGTTCACAAGCTAATGAAATAGTATATTTGAAAATACTCAAAATCAATAAAGTTCTCTACAAATGGAATGTTGTGTAATGGGGTTTGGATTAGAGTATGTTCTATGGAAGATGCTCTGATCCGCCCGACTACGTCTAGCCTATCACATGTGACTCAGTGCTGAAGAGTTTGGGTGCTTTGGGATGACATTTCTATCAGGTAGCAAGGGCTATTTGCATCGAAAGAACTGACTCCCATGCCAGGAGGAGTAGATCACTCTGTGAACCTTTACTCCATCTACTAGCTCTCTGGTGTTTCTGCCTAGGGTGTCAGGGTTCCTTGGGCTTTCTCCAGTAACATGGTGACTGTGAGCATGTGGCAGAGAAAGCGTGTCCTGCCTTGGCAAGCTTGAGCCTGGATTTTAGGTTCCCTCTTCTGCTTTATTTCTTTCCTGAATAGAGACCACTGTGTAGTAATCTTGAAATGGACATTTCCAATCTTCGAGGCAACATAGTAAGTTTTCTCTTGTGGGGCTCTATAACACCAATGTGATATTCACAGCACCCATGATAGCTATGAATAGGCTGGTGTAATTCTGAATCATAAAATGTAACAGACATGGAAGACAGAACCAAAGCATTTATTCAAGCACCGGAAAGCCCAATCCTGGCATCAGAAAGCCAAATCCATCATAGCAACCAAGAAGTTGGTACACATAACTGTATCAGCAATGCAGTATTCACAATGCCTACAGTAACTATAAATATGCTGATATAGTTATTAATCACAAAATAGAACAGGCTCTCTACATAAGAAATATAGATAGTGCATTCATTTAAATACCAGAAGACTGAGTCCC